>OW121744.1:103880121-104331748 GCA_933228675.1 Stomorhina lunata | reverse complement strand
TTTATCATCTCCAGCCATCTCGATCACTTTTATTTTCTTTTATACCTTGATTTCATTATTACAAAAAAAAAAAAACTATTTAGCTTTAAAATGTCTCTAAATCAGGATTAAGGTAAAATAATGTTGACAGAGGATAGACCAAATGAACCCAACATTGATCTTAAAATACACAAGCTTTAGGTATTAATTCCAAACATGATCAGTGATCACTTTTTTGTTTTTTTGTTGTCTCTTCACGGTTCGATTTCAAGTTTCAAGTTCGAGCTCGTGTGATTTTAATAAACCACCTGGTACTACCGAACATGATACCCTCAGCTTCAATTCAATTCACTTCAGTTTCAGTTTAAGTCATTCCCATTTCAGCAAGTTAACCGCCTGAAAATGGATTGGAATTTATCTCCTGCTGTTTTCACAAAATTCGAACTTTATATTTCGCACTTTAATGAAGTTATCATTGGACATAACAATAGTCGGACGGACCAACAACAACAAAAACACAGAAATCAAATGGATTTATTTGCTTTAAAAAAGGTATCGTTGTCATTTTTTGAATTCCAAAACACACACATCACAACTTGGGGACATAACACTAAAGAAACCAGATAAATAAAAGAATGAAATCTTAATAACAAATTAAAAAAAAATCCTATAAAAATAAGAAATTTTTGAAAATGTCTTATAAAAATAGTAAATTTTTGAAAAATTTCCTATAAAAATAGGAAATTTTTGAAAAATTTCCTATAAAAATAGGAAATTTTTGAAAAATTTCCTATAAAAATAGGAAATTTTTGAAAAATTTCCTATAAAAATAGGAAATTTTTGAAAAATTTCCTATAAAAATAGGAAATTTTTGAAAAATTTCCTATAAAAATAGGAAATTTTTGAAAAATTTCCTATAAAAATAGGAAATTTTTGAAAAATTTCCTATAAAAATAGGAAATTTTTGAAAAATTTCCTATAAAAATAGGAAATTTTTGAAAAATTTCCTATAAAAATAGGAAATTTTTGAAAAATTTCCTATAAAAATAGGAAATTTTTGAAAAATTTCCTATAAAAATAGGAAATTTTTGAAAAATTTCCTATAAAAATAGGAAATTTTTGAAAAATTTCCTATAAAAATAGGAAATTTTTGAAAAATTTCCTATAAAAATAGGAAATTTTTGAAAAATTTCCTATAAAAATAGGAAATTTTTGAAAAATTTCCTATAAAAATAGGAAATTTTTGAAAAATTTCCTATAAAAATAGGAAATTTTTGAAAAATTTCCTATAAAAATAGGAAATTTTTGAAAAATTTCCTATAAAAATAGGAAATTTTTGAAAAATTTCCTATAAAAATAGGAAATTTTTGAAAAATTTCCTATAAAAATAGGAAATTTTTGAAAAATTTCCTATAAAAATAGGAAATTTTTGAAAAATTTCCTATAAAAATAGGAAATTTTTGAAAAATTTCCTATAAAAATAAGAAATTTTTGAAAAATTTCCTATAAAAATAGGAAATTTTTGAAAAATTTCCTATAAAAATAGGAAATTTTTGAAAAATTTCCTATAAAAATAGGAAATTTTTGAAAAATTTCCTATAAAAATAGGAAATTTTTGAAAAATTTCCTATAAAAATAGGAAATTTTTGAAAAATTTCCTATAAAAATAGGAAATTTTTGAAAAATTTCCTATAAAAATAGGAAATTTTTGAAAAATTTCCTATAAAAATAGTAAATTTTTGAAAAATTTCCTATAAAAATAGTAAATTTTTGAAAAATTTCCTATAAAAATAGGAAATTTTTGAATAATTTCCTATAAAAATAGTAAATTTTTAAAAATTTTCCTATAAAAATAGTAAATTTTTAAAAATTTTCCTATAAAAATAGGAAATTTTTGAAAAATATTCTATAAAAATAGGAAATTTTTGAAAAATTTCCTATAAAAATAGGAAATTTTTGAAAAATTTCCTATAAAAATAGGAAAAATAGGAAATTTTTGAAAAATTTCCTATAAAAATAGGAAATTTTTAAAAAATTTCCTATAAAAATAGGAAATTTTTGAAAAAATCCTATAAAAATAGGAAATTTTTGAAAAATTTCCTATAAAAATAGGAAATTTTTGAAAAATTTCCTATAAAAATAGGAAATTTTTGAAAAATTTCCTATAAAAATAGGAAATTTTTGAAAAATTTCCTATAAAAATAGGAAATTTTTGAAAAATTTCCTATAAAAATAGGAAATTTTTGAAAAATTTCCTATAAAAATAGGAAATTTTTGAAAAATTTCCTATAAAAATAGGAAATTTTTGAAAAATTTCCTATAAAAATAGGAAATTTTTGAAAAATTTCCTATAAAAATAGGAAATTTTTGAAAAATTTCCTATAAAAATAGGAAATTTTTGAAAAATTTCCTATAAAAATAGGAAATTTTTGAAAAATTTCCTATAAAAATAGGAAATTTTTGAAAAATTTCCTATAAAAATAGGAAATTTTTGAAAAATTTCCTATAAAAATAGGAAATTTTTGAAAAATTTCCTATAAAAATAGGAAATTTTTGAAAAATTTCCTATAATAATAGGAAATTTTTGAAAAATTTCCTATAATAATAGGAAATTTTTGAAAAATTTCCTATAAAAATAGGAAATTTTTGAAAAATTTCCTATAAAAATAGGAAATTTTTGAAAAATTTCCTATAAAAATAGGAAATTTTTGAAAAATTTCCTATAAAAATAGGAAATTTTTGAAAAATTTCCTATAAAAATAGGAAATTTTTGAAAAATTTCCTATAAAAATAGGAAATTTTTGAAAAATTTCCTATAAAAATAGGAAATTTTTGAAAAATTTCCTATAAAAATAGGAAATTTTTGAAAAATTTCCTATAAAAATAGGAAATTTTTGAAAAATTTCCTGTAAAAATAGGAAATTTTTGAAAAATTTCCTATAAAAATAGGAAATTTTTGAAAAATTTCCTATATAAAATAGGAA
Source organism: Stomorhina lunata (assembly GCA_933228675.1). Lineage (NCBI taxonomy): Eukaryota > Metazoa > Arthropoda > Insecta > Diptera > Rhiniidae > Stomorhina > Stomorhina lunata. The sequence continues at coordinate 104,328,785 of OW121744.1, read as the reverse complement.
ATTTTTGAAAAATTTCCTATAAAAATAGGAAATTTTTGAAAAATTTCCTATAAAAATAGGAAATTTTTGAAAAATTTCCTATAAAAATAGGAAATTTTTGAAAAATTTCCTATAAAAATAGGAAATTTTTGAAAAATTTCCTATAAAAATAGGAAATTTTTGAAAAATTTCCTATAAAAATAGGAAATTTTTGAAAAATTTCCTATAAAAATAGGAAATTTTTGAAAAATTTCCTATAAAAATAGGAAATTTTTGAAAAATTTCCTATAAAAATAGGAAATTTTTGAAAAATTTCCTATAAAAATAGGAAATTTTTGAAAAATTTCCTATAAAAATAGGAAATTTTTGAAAAATTTCCTATAAAAATAGGAAATTTTTGAAAAATTTCCTATAAAAATAGGAAATTTTTGAAAAATTTCCTATAAAAATAGGAAATTTTTGAAAAATTTCCTATAAAAATAGGAAATTTTTGAAAAATTTCCTATAAAAATAGGAAATTTTTGAAAAATTTCCTATAAAAATAGGAAATTTTTGAAAAATTTCCTATAAAAATAGGAAATTTTTGAAAAATTTCCTATAAAAATAGGAAATTTTTGAAAAATTTCCTATAAAAATAGGAAATTTTTGAAAAATTTCCTATAAAAATAGGAAATTTTTGAAAAATTTCCTATAAAAATAGGAAATTTTTGAAAAATTTCCTATAAAAATAGGAAATTTTTGAAAAATTTCCTATAAAAATAGGAAATTTTTGAAAAATTTCCTATAAAAATAGGAAATTTTTGAAAAATTTCCTATAAAAATAGGAAATTTTTGAAAAATTTCCTATAAAAATAGGAAATTTTTGAAAAATTTCCTATAAAAATAGGAAATTTTTGAAAAATTTCCTATAAAAATAGGAAATTTTTGAAAAATTTCCTATAAAAATAGGAAATTTTTGAAAAATTTCCTATAAAAATAGGAAATTTTTGAAAAATTTCCTATAAAAATAGGAAATTTTTGAAAAATTTCCTATAAAAATAGGAAATTTTTGAAAAATTTCCTATAAAAATAGGAAATTTTTGAAAAATTTCCTATAAAAATAGGAAATTTTTGAAAAATTTCCTATAAAAATAGGAAATTTTTGAAAAATTTCCTATAAAAATAGGAAATTTTTGAAAAATTTCCTATAAAAATAGGAAATTTTTGAAAAATTTCCTATAAAAATAGGAAATTTTTGAAAAATTTCCTATAAAAATAGGAAATTTTTGAAAAATTTCCTATAAAAATAGGAAATTTTTGAAAAATTTCCTATAAAAATAGGAAATTTTTGAAAAATTTCCTATAAAAATAGGAAATTTTTGAAAAATTTCCTATAAAAATAGGAAATTTTTGAAAAATTTCCTATAAAAATAGGAAATTTTTGAAAAATTTCCTATAAAAATAGGAAATTTTTGAAAAATTTCCTATAAAAATAGGAAATTTTTGAAAAATTTCCTATAAAAATAGGAAATTTTTGAAAAATTTCCTATAAAAATAGGAAATTTTTGAAAAATTTCCTATAAAAATAGGAAATTTTTGAAAAATTTCCTATAAAAATAGGAAATTTTTGAAAAATTTCCTATAAAAATAGGAAATTTTTGAAAAATTTCCTATAAAAATAGGAAATTTTTGGAAAATTTCCTATAAAAATAGGAAATTTTTGGAAAATTTCCTATAAAAATAGGAAATTTTTGGAAAATTTCCTATAAAAATAGGAAATTTTTGAAAAATTTCCTATAAAAATAGGAAATTTTTGAAAAATTTCCTATAAAAATAGGAAATTTTTGAAAAATTTCCTATAAAAATAGGAAATTTTTGAAAAATTTCCTATAAAAATAGGAAATTTTTGAAAAATTTCCTATAAAAATAGGAAATTTTTGAAAAATTTCCTATAAAAATAGGAAATTTTTGAAAAATTTCCTATAAAAATAGGAAATTTTTGAAAAATTTCCTATAAAAATAGGAAATTTTTGAAAAATTTCCTATAAAAATAGGAAATTTTTGAAAAATTTCCTATAAAAATAGGAAATTTTTGAAAAATTTCCTATAAAAATAGGAAATTTTTGAAAAATTTCCTATAAAAATAGGAAATTTTTGAAAAATTTCCTATAAAAATAGGAAATTTTTGAAAAATATCCTATAAAAAAAGGAAATTTTTGAAAAATTTCCTGTATAAAAATAGGAAATTTTTGAAAAATGGGAAAATCTTCAAAACATTTCTTATTTTTATAGGAAATTTTTCAAAAATTTCTTATTTTATATGAAATTTTTCAAAAATTTCTTTTTTTTATAGGAAATTTTTCAAAAATTTTCCAAAAATGTATTATTTATATGGGAAATTTTTCAAAAATTTCTTATTTTTATAGAAATTTTTTCAAAAATTTCTTATTTTTAAAGGAAAATTTTCTAAAATTTCTAATTTTTATAGGAAATTTTTCTAAAATTTCTTTTTTTATAGGAATTTTTCTAAAAATTCTTATTTTTATAGGAAATTTTTCTAAAATTTTTTATTTTTATAGTAAATTTTTCAAAAATTTCTTATTTTTATAGGAAATTTTTCTAAAATTTCTTATTTTTATAGGAAATTTTTCTAAAATTTCTTATTTTGATAGGAAATTTTTCTAAAATTTCTTATTTTCATAGGAAATTTTTCAAAAATTTTTATAGGAAAGTTTTCAAAAATTTATTATTTTTAAGGAAAGTTTTCAAAAATTTCTTATTTTTATAGGAAATTTTTCAAAAATTTCATATTTTTATGAGAAAATTTTTTAAAAATTTAATATTTTCAAAAATTCAAAAATTTCCTTTTTGTATGATCTATTTCTATTTTGTTTACATTTTATTATATTGATTTCAAATTGTAAATTATCTCACTCATATCATAAATATAATGGATTGAATTTTATATTTTCGAATCGGAGTGTATGTGAATAATATCCATAAATTAGTTTTATAGCCATTACAACGTCAAGCCAAACTGAAATGATTTTCCAAATAACTTTTTATTAACGAAATTAAAAAGAGATACTTTGTATAAATTACAGTCGAAACGTCAAAATAAATTAATGCGGTTGGCGTTATCATTGAATCAAAATGTGATCAATTACCATCACTTTGTCAAAAAACGACTAAGTCGACAAACAAGATTAAAAAACGCCTTAAATATTATGCATTCGCTCACACTTTTTACACTTTGCGCATAAAATTCAAAACCAAAATAAAAGAAATATCACACACACTCGAAATTTTGTTTTCTAAATTTGAATTTTTATTTGGGTTTTCATTTAAACTGGAATTTTGTTAATTCAATATTTAAATGATGGTGTCATATTTGATTTACCTGCATATTTAAGTGCAAAGTGAAATTTTCAATTAGAGTTTTGGTTCGAACCGGAAATCATTTATTTAAATATTCAAATTCAAATTCTATAATTTCTGTAACAAATGTTTCAATTCATTATTTTGATTCTGTAGAAACACACATTCACTATCGATTTCCAAGCGCTTCTTCAAAACTTCCACATAATGATTAAGGCCATGTTCTATAGATTTCCATAGATTTTGCTGTTCCTTGGTCATGAAGGAGGAGAATTTACCCCAATAGCTGACAATTTGGTCCTTGTCAAAAGAAAACAAATCCAATTCGGTATTTGCTAGGGATTTACTAAAATGAAAAAAATAAAATTTTCATATTTTAAATAAAAAATTCTTCAAAATTTTATTTTTTAAAGCAAATTTTTAAAAATTCCATATTTTTTATAGGAAATTTTTCAAAAATTTCCTATTTTTTATAGGAAATTTTTCAAAAATTTCCTATTTTTTATAGGAAATTTTTCAAAAATTTCCTATTTTTTATAGGAAATTTTTCAAAAATTTCCTATTTTTTATAGGAAATTTTTCAAAAATTTCCTATTTTTTATAGAAAATTTTTCAAAAATTTCCTATTTTTTATAGGAAAATTTTTCAAAAATTTCCTATTTTTTATAGGAAATTTTTCAAAAATTTCCTATTTTTTATAGAAAATTTTTCAAAAATTTCCTATTTTTTATAGGAAAATTTTTCAAAAATTTCCTATTTTTTATAGGAAATTTTTCAAAAATTTCCTATTTTTTATAGGAAATTTTTCAAAAATTTCCTATTTTTTATAGGAAATTTTTTAAAAATTTCCTATTTTTTATAGGAAATTTTTCAAAAATTTCCTATTTTTTATAGGAAATTTTTCAAAAATTTCCTATTTTTTATAGGAAATTTTTCAAAAATTTCCTATTTTTTTAGGAAATTTTTCAAAAATTTTCTATTTTTTATAGGAAATTTTTCAAAGATTTCCTATTTTTTATAGGACATTTTTCAAAGATTTCCTATTTTTTATAGGACATTTTTCAAAAATTTCCTTTTTTTATAGGAAATTTTTCAAAAATTTCCTTTTTTTTATAGGAAATTTTTCAAAAATTTCCTTTTTTTTATAGGAAATTTTTCAAAAATTTCCTATTTTTTATAGGAAATTTTTCAAAAATTTCCTATTTGTTATAGGAAATTTTTCAAAAATTTCCTATTTTTTATAGGAAATTTTTCAAAAATTTCCTTTTTTTTATAGGAAATTTTTCAAAAATTTCCTTTTTTTATAGGAAATTTTTCAAAAATTTCCTTTTTTTTATAGGAAATTTTTCAAAAATTTCCTTTTTTTATAGGAAATTTTTCAAAAATTTCCTATTTTTTATAGGAAATTTTTCAAAAATTTCCTATTTTTTATAGGAAATTTTTCAAAAATTTCCTATTTTTTATAGGAAATTTTTCAAAAATTTCCTATTTTTTATAGGAAATTTTTCAAAAATTTCCTATTTTTTATAGGAAATTTTTCAAAAATTTCCTATTTTTTATAGGAAATTTTTCAAAAATTTCCTTTTTTTTATAGGAAATTTTTCAAAAATTTCCTATTTTTTATAGGAAATTTTTCAAAAATTTCCTATTTTTTATAGGAAATTTTTCAAAAATTTCCTATTTTTTATAGAAAATTTTTCAAAAATTTCCTATTTTTTATAGGAAATTTTTCAAAAATTTCCTATTTTTTATAGGAAATTTTTCAAAAATTTCCTATTTTTTATAGGAAATTTTTCAAAAATTTCCTATTTTTTATAGGAAATTTTTCAAAAATTTCCTATTTTTTATAGGAAATTTTTCAAAAATTTCCTATTTTTTATAGGAATTTTTCAAAAATTTCCTATTTTTTATAGGAAATTTTTCAAAAATTTCCTTTTTTTTATAGGAAATTTTTCAAAAAATTCCTATTTTTTATAGGAAATTTTTCAAAAATTTTCTATTTTTTATAGGAAATTTTTCAAAAATTTCCTATTTTTTATAGGAAATTTTTCAAAAATTTCCTATTTTTTATAGGAAATTTTTCAAAAATTTCCTATTTTTTATAGGAAATTTTTCAAAAATTTCCTATTTTTTATAGGAAATTTTTCAAAAATTTCCTATTTTTTATAGGAAATTTTTCAAAAATTTCCTATTTTTATAGGAAATTTTTCAAAACTTTCCTATTTTTTATAGGAAATTTTTCAAAAATTTCCTATTTTTTATAGGAAATTTTTCAAAAATTTCCTATTTTTTATAGGAAATTTTTCAAAAATTTCCTATTTTTTATAGGAAATTTTTCAAAAATTTCCTATTTTTTATAGGAAATTTTTCAAAAATTTCCTATTTTTTATAGGAAATTTTTCAAAAATTTCCTATTTTTTATAGGAAATTTTTCAAAAATTTCCTATTTTTTATAGGAAATTTTTCAAAAATTTCCTATTTTTTATAGGAAATTTTTCAAAAATTTCCTATTTTTTATAGAAAATTTTTCAAAAATTTCCTATTTTTTATAGGAAATTTTTCAAAAATTTCCTATTTTTTATAGGAAATTTTTCAAAATTTTCCTATTTTTTATAGGAAATTTTTCAAAAATTTCCTATTTTTTATAGGAAATTTTTCAAAAATTTCCTATTTTTTATAGGAAATTTTTCAAAAATTTCCTATTTTTTATAGGAAATTTTTCAAAAATTTCCTATTTTTTATAGGAAATTTTTCAAAAATTTCCTATTTTTTATAGGAAATTTTTCAAAAATTTCCTATTTTTTATAGGAAATTTTTCAAAAATTTCCTTTTTTTTATAGGAAATTTTTCAAAAAATTCCTATTTTTTATAGGAATTTTTTTAAAAATTTCTTATTTTTTATAGAAAATTTTTCAAAAATTTCCTATTTTTTATAGGAAATTTTTCAAAAATTTCCTATTTTTTATAGGAAATTTTTCAAAATTTTCCTATTTTTTATAGGAAATTTTTCAAAAATTTCCTATTTTTTATAGGAAATTTTTCAAAAATTTCCTATTTTTTATAGGAAATTTTTCAAAAATTTCCTATTTTTTATAGGAAATTTTTCAAAAATTTCCTATTTTTTATAGGAAATTTTTCAAAAATTTCCTATTTTTTATAGGAAATTTTTCAAAAATTTCCTATTTTTTATAGGAAATTTTTCAAAAATTTCCTATTTTTTATAGGAAATTTTTCAAAAATTTCCTATTTTTTATAGGAAATTTTTCAAAAATTTCCTATTTTTTATAGGAAATTTTTCAAAAATTTCCTATTTTTTATAGGAAATTTTTCAAAAATTTCCTATTTTTTATAGGAAATTTTTCAAAAATTTCCTTTTTTTTATAGGAAATTTTTCAAAAAATTCCTATTTTTTATAGGAATTTTTTTAAAAATTTCTTATTTTTTATAGGAACTTTTTCAAAAATTGATAGGAAATTTTTCGAAAATTTTTTATAGGAAATTTTTCAAAAATTTCCTATTTTTTATAGGAAATTTTTCAAAAATTTCCTATTTTTTATAGGAAATTTTTCAAAAATTTCCTATTTTTTATAGGAAATTTTTCAAAAATTTCCTATTTTTTATAGGAAATTTTCAAAAATTTCCTATTTTTTTAAAAATTTCTTATTTTTTATAGGAACTTTTTCAAAAATTTCCTATTTTTGATAGGAAATTTTTCGAAAATTTTCTATTTTTAAAGAAAATTTTTCAAAAATTTCCTATTTTTATAGGAAATTTTTCAAAAATTTATTATTTTTATAGGAAATTTTTCGAAAATTTCTTACTTTTATAGGAAATTTTTCAAAAATTTATTATTTTTATGGGAAATTTTTCGAAAATTTCTTACTTTTATAGGAAATTTTTTAAAAATATACTAGTTTTATAGGAAATTTTTCAAAAATTTCTTATTTTTTTGTAGGAAATTTTTCAAAAATTTCTTATTTTTTTAGGAAATTTTTCAAAAATTTCTTATTTTTTTTAGGAAATTTTTCAAAAATTTCTTATTTTTTTTTTTTAGGAAATTTTTCAAAATTTTTTTATTTTTTTAGGAAAATTTTGAGAAATTTTCTATTTTTATTGGAAATTTTTCAAAAATTTCTTATTTTTTTAGGAAAATTTTCAAAAATTTCTTATTTTTGTCAGGAAATTTTTCAAAAATTTCCTATTTTTCATAGGAAATTTTGCGAAAATTTTGATTTTTTGATCTTACCTTTGTTCCTCCGATTTGCCATCACGTTTTATTAATTGACTATTAATAAATTCATTTAAAGCCGTTAAAACCAATGTCGGTTCCATAAAAAGGTTATGATTCTTACAATCCGGATTCTTTTAAAAATGAAGAAAAATTTCAAAAATTTTTAAAAATTATCTTTTCTGGACCATAAACTTACCTTTTTTGCTAAACTTTTTTCATAGGCCTTAGTTTTTCCTGCCTTTCCCGGAGTTCTTTTGAAAGAATATAGAGATTGTAGGTGTTCAATGGAGGGACCCGTTGCACAGTTGGGACACCAGGAGTAGGGTTCAAAATATTGAATCAAACTTTTTACCAAGGAAATTTCTTTAATATTAAGGGCCTTTAAAGTAAAGGGTTTTAATGAGGTTTGATCGATCTTTCTTAGCTTTATTCGGACTTACCGTGAATATACTTTCAATTCTAACCAAACATTTCTCCTCATCCGTGTAAGGTCTCAAAATCTCCAGAAGTCGCTTTTCCACCAAGAAGCCAGCACGATCTGAAATTTTTTGTAAAATATCTTGCAATTGCTTGTGACAGTCAGAGGAGAGTGTTTGGATTTTGCTGATTTCCGGTCTTGATTTGAAAGCTTTACGACTTTGTGGTGATGGGGTAGAGGCTCTTTTAAGAAGATCATAACTGTCCAAGTCATAATTGGGCGGTTCCCATTTGCGTATCAATTGCTGTTCATATAAAATGCGATCAATTTCGTAGACTCTTAAGATCATTTGCTTGATTTCTTTGAAGTTTATGTCCCAGACTTTAGTGAGCTAAGGGAAAAAGGAAGTTAGAATCCAAGGGCTTAGTTATGCTAAATTATTCGCAACTTTAACCTACCTTGACTCTATTATTCTTTCTAAAATGCTCGGCTTTTATTTGCAAAGCATTTATGCTCTCGTGCAGTTTTGCTATATCAAAGTTAAGTTTCTCAGTTGCTAACTTGTTGTTGGCTCTCTGCTCGCTTAATTTTCTCCTTAAAGCCCCTATGGACTCATTAAACTTGGTTACTCTTCTTTTCTGTTGATTATTTATGATAATATTCTCCTCATTACGCTTTTGCAAAACCTGATAGTTATAGTCAATCTTCTCGGAATTCATTAAAATATTGGCCCTGGTCTTGCGTATTTCCAATTCCAAGACCTCGGCATCTTTCTCTAGCCTTATGCGTGTCGTACGTGTTATCTCCTCCTGTTTTCGTCTTATGCCTTCCAGTTCCTCTTCGTAATACTTTTGCTTTTCCTTAGACTTTTCAATCTTTTTCCCCTCGTTCACGGTCAAATGTTCATAGACCGTATCCCATTTCTCCTTGGACTGTTCTAAAACCCTCTGCTTTTCTTTGTCTATGGTATTTTGTAGATCCTCAAAGCTAGTTTTATAGGTTCTCTTAAGCAAATCAATTTGACGATCAATTCTTTCCACCAGAAAACAAATATCTTTGGATTGTTTATCCTGGTCTTGGTGATATTTTTGATTCATGCGTTGCAGTTCCAGCTGGCATTGTTTGATGAGCTCATCTTTGCTGGCCATTAAATTGGAAATGTTTTCCTTTTGTTTTTGCATTTCCTCATAAATGGCCATGGGTTCCTTCATTTCATTCATTTCCCGCCATTTTGCATTGATCTCCTCAAACTGCGCAAAAGAGAGTTCAGCCTCCTGTTCTAGGTTCTGTTGTAGCTCTTAAAAAGATAAACCTTAAAAAACTGAATTAAAACTATTTAATTTTGAAAACTTACCCACTTCCTTGGCATGTTTATCTTGACCATGCCGTAACTCCTGCTCCTCGGTGGCTGTTTTAATATTGCTCACCAGCTCATTGCCGAATTGTATTAGTTCCTCCAAATGACTTTCACTTTTTTCCAATTGCAATTCAATATCCGATTTGCCTTTAGCTTCAGTTCTTTTTTTATATATATAATACAATTAATTCTTAAAATTTTTGTATAATCTTAATAATCTTACTTTTTCTTAAGCTTTTCCCTTAAAGCATCAAACACCATTTTACTACGGCAATCAAATTTATTGCTTCTACCCCGACTTTGGGAAATTAATTCATTCCAAACATTTCTTTCTGGTTGGACAGCAGCTGTTTTTTCCATCTCCTCTTTTGGTGCGGCAGCAGCTTCTTCCATTCTGTTAAAAAGTTATATAAAAATATTTTAATTAAAATTGCCTCAAATCAAAAATTTTCTACTTTATTTTTTCTTTTTCTACTTTATTTTTGCAAAATGTCCTCAATTTTATTTGATTTTCTTTAGAAATTTCTATTTCCGCTTAAATTTGCTTTAATTTAATTTGTTAAGATAATATTTGAAATAACAATTCAAAGTTGCTATGACATCCGTTTTCCTGTTATTATTTACACTTGGCAATGCCTTAATATGTAAAAACGGCCTGAATTTATCGATAATATTATGGCAACTCTGTGATATATGAAGATTAAAATATGGCCAGACTAATCAAATTTAGATTGGCAACATAAATTAAAGGTAATAAATGGCAGTACTGCAAAATGTAAAAACGCCCATATATAACGTTTTTTGACATTTAAAACTTGATTTTGAATGTGAGGCAAAAATTTGAGAGATATTCGAGATTTTTTAATTAAAACTTTGAAGGTAGGACTGTTTTCTATTAAAAACTTGAAGGCGAAACAAGTTTTCTAAAGAAAAGTAAATGATAAGAACTATTTTTTATAGAAAAGTTGATGGTGAGACAACTTTTCTATTAAAATGTTGATAGTGAGACCTTTTTTAAGAAATATGGATGGTTAGACAAAGTTTTATAGAAATTTTAAAAACGAGACAAATTTTCACTCGAAAAGTTAAACATAAGACAAGTTTTATATAAAAAATGTTGAGGGTTGGTCATATTGTCTATAGAAAAGTTCAAGATTAGACAAGTTTTCTATTAAAAATTTTAAGAACAGACAAGTTTTCCACAAAAAATGTTCTAGATAAGTAAAGTTTACTATAGGAATGGCAGGTTTTCAATAGAAAAGTTCAAGGTCAGACAAGATGTTTTTTAGAAGTTTTCAAGACTAGACAAGTGTTCCTTAGAAAAGTTCAACATTTGATCAGTTTTCTTAAAAAATTTCAAAATTGGACAAGCTGTTTTAGAAAAGTTCAACGTGAGACAAGCTTTCTATAGCAAAGTTCAAGGTAAAACAACTTTTCCATTATAAAAAAGTTCGGGATGAGAAAAGTTTATTATAGGAAAGTTTAAGACGAGACAAGTTTTATATAGTTGGTACCGAGGGGGCTCGGGAATACTTTTCTATAGAGAAGATGATTTCGGAAGAACTTATCTATAGATAAAATGATGCCGAAAAAACATTTCTAAAGAAAAATTGATGCCGAGCAGGCTTTTCGATAGAAAATTTTTATAGAAAAACTGACTACTGGGAAGACTTTACTATGAATAAGTTGATGATTATCTTATGATGTTTTCCGAAGCTGAAAATTAACTTACCATGAAAATAATTTCACTTCTAAGCAAATATTTCTCATCAACCGTCTAGTGTTTTTATCTCACCAAGAAACAAGCTTAATATATATTTTTTTCAAAATGCTATTCAATTGATTGTGACTGTCAGGGGAGAGTGATTTGGATTTGTCGATTTCCGGATCTGGTTTTAAAGCTTTAAGACCTTAAGGTGTTTTTTTTTAAAGATAAAAGTTATTGAAGTCACAAGCAGGTGGTTCTCATTTGTAGATCAATTGAAAATGATATGAGATAGATTTCGAGGAGTCATGATATTATATCTTTGATTTTTTTTTTTTTTTTTTAATTAATGTTCCAATCTTTATGAAGCTGACGAAGAAAGTAAAGCAGTTATTTCGTACTTAATCAAAAATATAACTCTATTATTTTTCGAATTTATAATTTTAAGTAGTTTTCCTATATCTGAGTTAAGTTTCACCATAGCTAACTTGTTGTTGGCTCTTGAATAGCTTTTCTATTTAAAATTTCTATACTCTTCTCTTTGTGATTTATGATAATATTTTCTATATATTGCTTTTCCAAAACCTTTTAGTTATAGTCAATCTTCCCGGAATTCATTGAAATGCTGGCTCTTGTTTTGCGTTTCAATTCCAATACTTTATATTCACAATAAAATTTTAGGCATATCAATTCTTTTACTTATATAAGGTCAAAGGATCATAGACCATATCCCATTTTAGATTCGATTTATGGTGGGATAACTTTAATAATGATAAGCCTACTATTTATTACAAAAATTTAAGTTATTTTCTTATTTTTTACAATAATTGTGTAAAACTGCAAAATATTTATTTTGTGAAAATCTCCCATCCCTGCTAGGCGTTCTTACACCAATTTAGCCGACTTTCATCCCCTCTGGCTGCACTATCAAGAATGAAATATCGAAAAAATCCGTGTGGCAACTCAATGTAAATAATTTTGTTAGAAAAAGGTCTAGAATTTGTTATACTTAAAAATTTTCCATCAATTATTAAAAATTTATCAATAAAATTTCAATTTTGCTTGTAGTTCTAACAAATTAATTGATTATGGAATACATACAAGTTGTGGAAGAGGATGGTGACGATCCCATTGAGCTGCCGACCGAAGATGATGGCAGTCTTCTCTTATCAACATTGCAGGCACAATTTCCGGGAGCCTGTGGCCTCAAATATATAAACGAAGATACAAAATGTTTCCGTGGGGTACGCTCGAATGAGGGTAAATTCTTTCCGCCCTATATAGAAAGCGGCTGGGGTGCACATATATATCATGCGGTTTTTCCTAAGGGTAAGTTGCCGAAATGGATGAGTAATTGCGGAAGGGTTAAGTGATGCAAATAATATTAATATAAAATAAGTGTTTACAGAAAATAAAAGGAAAAGTGATGATCATTTGGAGAATTCGACGGCAAAAACCAAACGCATGGAATCCAGATCACGTTGTACAGATCTAATAGTCTTGGGATTGCCTTGGAAGACCACGGAGGAGAGTTTACGTTCATATTTCGAATCGTATGGTGAGGTATTGATGACACAAATAAAGAAAGATATGAAATCGGGACAGTCAAAGGGTTTTGGTTTTGTACGCTTTGGTTCGTATGATGTCCAGGGGAGGGTATTGTCATCGAGACATTTAATCGATGGACGCTGGTGTGAGGTTAAAGTACCCAATTCTAAGGTGAGTTATGAGATAAAAACAAAGAAGTTTATTTTATTAAAATTGTAATATTAGGGTATGGTACATCAAGTACCTTGCAAGGTATTTGTGGGACGTTGCACTGAAGACATTAATGCTGACGATTTAAGAGATTATTTTTCAAAGTTTGGTGAGGTAACGGATGTCTTTATACCCCGGCCTTTTAGGGCATTTAGTTTTGTTACCTTTTTGGATCCCGATGTGGCGCAGTCATTGTGTGGTGAAGATCACATAGTTAAAGGTAAGATTTAAAATTTATTTTAAATATAAATATTAACCTTCTTAATACGTTTAGGAGTTTCTGTACACGTCTCAAATGCTGCCCCCAAATCCGAACAAATGCGCCAGCCTTTGCCAAATTATCATGTTGGTGGTGGTCGAAGTAATCCACCCGTTTCAAATGCTGTTATGGGGCCCTATCAAGATTCTATGAATTATGGTGATGCCCGTGGGGGTGGAGGAGGTGGTGGTGTTAGCATACCAGAACACCCCAGAAATTCGTATAGCAGCGGCGGACGAGGTGATAATAATAGCATGCAACAGAATCCGATTTTAGGCATGAGAGGCTATGGTATGAGCGCAAATAATTATAGTGGTGGAGGAGGTGGTGGCGGCGTTAACAACTCTTATGGCAATAATATGAGCAATATGAATGGTGGTAATATGCCTCCGATTAACAATAACTCGGGACCCGTTGTCCATCCACACATAAATCGTTCCGACAACATGTCTGGCGGCCCCTATCAACGCGGCAATCGTGGCAATTATGTTAATAATCATATGGTGGGGCCTCATGGTCCTCCACATGGCGGCAACAATTCCAATTGGAATAATAATCACAATCGAAACTTGGACATGCCAAATCTACAGACTTTAGGTATTAATTCTCAGGGGCCTAAGCAAACGCCAGCTGCTCAAAATTTGAGTAATTCTTTGGGTGTGGGGCTAAATCTTAATTCGTTGCCCATGAACCCGGCCATAGTAGCAGCTGCTCTCAATCAATGGAGTATTTTGGGCAATCAGCTGCAGAATCAACCACAAGATCAGGTGGGTGAGAAGAAACAGTTATTTCAATATTGAAAGCATTAAAAGAATGCAGTATAATGATATTATAAAGTATTAAAACGAATTATAAAGGGATTATAATGTATTATTATAACGCATTATAACGCGAATATGTTTTGTAATGCATTATAATGCGAACATAATGTCTTATAACGCATTATTATACTATTGCGCATTATAATGAGATCATAGTTTAAGGCATTATTATGCGATTATAATGTATTTTAACACATTATAATGCGAATATAATATATTATAACGCATTATAATATAATTTTTTTTTTTTTTGTAAAGCATTATTATGCATGTACAGTCGAACATCACTAATTTGAACTTCTAATACTTGAATTTTCCATAAGTTGAAGCAAATTTGGTTTTAAAATTTAACGTTTTTAAATAGAACGTTTTAAAATTTGATTCCCAAAGTTAGTCTCCATAATTTAAAGCTTTTTCAGGATAATAATGATTCAATTTATAGAAGTTCGACTGTATAACGTATTTTGAAGCATTATAAAGCGAATATGTTTTATAATTCATTATTATTAACGTATAGTAATGGAATTATAATGCATTAGAGTTCATTATAATGCAATTACCGCACTCTTAATGGTTGTTAATGCACTCCTTAATGAAATTATTTTTTTTATTCTGTAACTTCCAAACAGACTGGTAATTTTTTGTCCTGGATGGCTCACTCCAACAATGCTGGCAATAACAACAACATGCATGGTAATAACCCCAACAACAATGTCAATAATAATGGCAATCGTTCGCCCTCAGTTAATCAAGCCTCTACAGGATCACCTTGCAATGATTCTTCACAGGTAATATATCGTTATTTTATTTCTTCGTTGCGAATTATTTATTTTATAACCGTTTGCCTTTACAGAATGTCAGTTCTTCGAATGTTTCGAAAGGTGGCGGCAATTGGTCTCGACCCAACAATAGTCTACCCGAAAATCCCAGTTTTATTTAAAAAAAATCCTCATCCAAGAACGCACTTGAAAGCAAGATATGGCTGAAAGAGGGAGTTATAAGATCCTAAAAACTGTCAAGGAAAAATATATGAATTCCATTTATGTGAAAGCAGCAGACAGTTCACTCTTAAACACTTTTAAGCATACGAGTAGTAGGAAGTATAAAAGAAGACATTGAAAGAATAAGAAAACCAACAACTTAATCATGTATATCGTAAGAATTAGTTTTATCAAATAAGTTTAAATGAAAGATGAAATATCAACAAAGAAATAATAATGTAATGATGTGTAACTTTAAAAAAATATTTTTAAATTAAATTGAGAGGAAACGACGATGATTCAATAACTAAGACCAATTTGTGTATTTTATTACAGTTTAAAGGAAGTTAAATCTATATAAGGAGGAACGTGAAACTTTTGGGGTTTGATTTTATGTAAAAGTCTGGATATTTTTGTTGTTTTTAGAAAAATCTTGTTTTATTTTTAAAAAACAAATTATATTACAATAGTTTTTGTTTGTAATATAATTAGCTAGTGAATGTTACTTAAAAATAAATGATCCCCTTTCATTTACTTCTTGCTGTTAAGAATGATACCATCGTATTTCTGTTGGAACCATTTCATGGCATCTTCCTTGGTAAGACGGTGAGGGAAACCAACTGTACCGGATTTACGTTTTCTGTGGGCAACATTGTAGCCTGAAAATGAAGAAAGAAGAATAAAAAAGGAATTGTTAAAAATTATTTAAATTAGGCGATGAGAAGGAATGAGAGTAGTCGTAATATAAAAAAAGTGGTTTCTATGGTGTATAAAAAGTTAGGGCCGAATGGATGATCAAATCTATACAACTCAGGGAACTTTTAGACTTAAGATTAGTCGCTAGCCTCGTAAGGGGTCTCACAAAGAAATTTAATTTCTTCTAAAATAATATACGACGCTATTAGCTTGTAGAAAGAATAATTTCGTTGCTATTTTAAAGTTTTGAGTTAATGTATGAAAATCTCCAAAGCGTTTGGCGCTTGTAGATTAAACTTGGAAGATGAACTTTCAGTTTCTGTGAATTTCTGATAAAAAGGTAAAATTAAAAAAAAAAACATTTTGGTTTAGGAACAAGTTCCCTGACTTACTCGAAAGCATATTACTGCGATGCTAAAAGAGATGAGATCTAACGCAAGCGTATTACGCTTAAAATGTCGTTTTAATTTTTCTAGTAGACCAAAATTATCAGGTATTGTAATTTAATTAATGAATAAGAAAGAAATAATTTTGTCTGCAATGAGTTGTCCGGATACGCCGATTTCTGATTTTAATTGATTTTGTATTAAAACTTTCAAACTTCTAAATCAATAGAGTTGTTGTTGTAACTGCGATATTGTTGGTAATATCGCAGAAGTGGAAGTCCTGGTCGGAATCCTAAGATTTTCGAATCATTGCGGTACGAAGATCCGACTGCTGTGGAAACGTGGATTCCTAACTGTCAGAAGCTTTAAAATAGACTGAAACATAGAACGATATGTAGTTCTATTCCATTTTAAATCAGATGTATATGGTATAGATAAGGTGGAGTATATCCCTAAAAGTGCTCTTATATCGTCTTAAACATTTTTGGTTAGAACTACAAACTAAAATTTAATGCTATACCTTTTGTATAAAATTCTAAGGATGTACAACAAATGTGTATGACATAGGTTTAATTTAAATCGGATACTAAACGTTAATCTTAACCGTGTACTTGGATGTTACCCAAAAAAAAACTCTAAAACATACAAACGCGATGAATTTGCGAAATCAATTGTCAAAAAATCACCGTAAGTCTTGGTAGTAAATCAACACAAAACTCATTAAGCAATTTTTTACAGGCCCACAAAGGGCCATAGATTACTATATGCACATGGACTGAGTGTTTTAAAAATGAAAAAAGACCAAGTCCCAACATCAAAATGATGATGATCAATGGAAATATTAAAACACCTAATTAAGTGCACAAAAGAATTTTCAATGAAGATAAGTTAAAAAAACGCAATAAAAGCAAAAAACAAAAACATGCCCGGGATTGACATCCATCAAAAAAAGTTTTCAAGGTAACCATAAATTCACTAGAACTTATCAGATAACTTGCCTTATAGTACTATAAACTATTCAATTAAACTAAAAACAAAATTATAATTACCTGGACGGCCGAGGACGACGTAGAAATCCAAACCATAGATACCGATAGAGGGATCGTATTTGATACCCAAATCAATGTGTTCTTGGATACCGAAACCAAAGTTACCGGTGGCAGAGAAATTGTCACGTCTCAACTCGTATTCACGTACTTTCAAGCCACGTTCCAAGATTTCCTCAGCCTTGGCACCGCGTACAGTGCAGTGGACAGCGATCTTTTCATTACGACGAATACCGAAAGAACGCACGGTATAACGAGCCTTGGAGAAGACGGGTTGTTGGCCAGTCAATTGTTCCAATACCTAAAATATTCAATAAACACAAATACATGCACTCAATTACTATCACTTCCTAATCATTTTAATATATCACTGCTACCATACCTTGGCGGCACGGGTCAATCTATCACCAGATTCACCTACACAAATGTTCAAGCACAATTTTCTGATGTGCAGATCACGCATAGGGTTCTTGGCGGGATCTCTTTTGATCTTCTTTCCAGCTTCTTTAGTAGCGGCCTTTAAATATAAAGAAACACAAATTTTTTATGAATTTTTTTTCATGATTTTCTAAAAATATTTTCCATAAATAAAAAACAACACGCACCGTCATATTGAAATCGGAAAAGGAAAAGAAAGAAATTCTCTACCACGCCAGTTACTGTTCACAGGCGCTGTCAAATATGACAGCTGTCATTTGGCAATGCAATAAACTCTACAATCTGTCATTGGCAATGAATTGCCAACGTAATTGTTGATAATATGTATAAGTGTTGCCATTTCTTGGGTTGTTCTGTTAAAATTGTGAAAAAAAAACTTGAATTTAAAAAAAAATTAGTAAAAACACGTATGACTTGCACCTTGAAAATGTCTTGCACTTTGAGAATGAATTGCAACTTGGGAATGACTTTGCCAATGACTTGTACTTTGACACTGACTTACATTTTGACTGTGGCTGCACCTTGAGAATGACTTACACATCGCCAATGGCTTTCACTTCAAGAATTACTATTACTATGGCAATGAATAAAAATTATACTAAAATATTTTACATGAAATAAAAAATTTAATAAATAGAAAAATTGTTTATTAAAAATGTTTTATCAAAATTTTCCTATTAAAAATTTCAAATTAATAATTTCTTCTACTAAAAATTTAATTTTAAAATAATTTTGAATAAATATTTTTTATTGAAAAAATTTCGAATAAAGATTTAATATCAAAAATTTTTATAATAAACATTTTAAATTGATAAAATTTTTTATCGCAAATTTTGAATCGAAAATTTTTCTTCTATGAAAAAAAAATTTCTACTAAAAATTTCACATCAAAAATGTCTTTTTCTACTAAAAATTTCACATCAAAACTGTCTTTTTTTACTAAAACTTACTTATCTATATCTTTTTTTTACTAAAAACTTTTTCTACTAAGAACTTACAACTTAGTCTACTTTTAGTTTAGGGTTTGGCTTATCAAGTCTTGAATTTGTATGAGAAAAAACGGACAGAATTAAAATTGTGCAAACCTGACCGTAATATCAAGTTTAAGAAAATTTAAAAAATTTTTATGAAACTTAATTAAAATAAAATGAGAACTGATGAAGAAAATGTTCGTGTGTGAACGTGAATGCAGGTTCAAAACGAATTAAAAAAAAAAACTAATCAAGACCTGATTCGTATGAAACGGAACTTAAATTTTTGTATTAAAAATTTTTCCAACAAAAAATTTTAATCAAATTTTTTCGAATAAAAAATGTATATCAAAATTTTACGAACAAAAAATTGAAATTAAATTTTTTTGAATAAAAAATGTATATCGAAATTTTTTTAATAAAAAATGTATATCGAAATTTTTTTAATAAAAAATGTATATCGAAATGTTTCTGTTAAAAATTGACAATTTTTGATTAAAGATTTTATATGAAAAAATTTTCGAATATTGTTTGAGAAGTTTTTCGAAAAAAAGATTTTATAACGAAAATTTTTCTATTAAAACTTTGTGTCGAACATTTTTTTTATGAAAAATTGTATACGTAAAATTTTTTCTATAAAAATTTTTTAATTGAAATCATTTTTATAAAACATTTTCAATAAAAATTTAAAAAGTAAATTTTGTTATTAAAAAATTAAAAGTAGATTTTTGTAACAAAAATTTTTCTAATAAAAATTTTATTAATTAAAATCTTTTAAAAAAAATCAAATCGATAATTTCTTCTATTAAAAATTTTATTTCAAAATTTTTTCGAATAAAAATTTTTCGAAAAAAGATTTTATATTAAACATTTTTATATTAAACATTTTTTAACAAAAAATTTTAATCAAAAATTTTTTATTAAAGATTTTATATAGAAACAATTTTCGAATCGAAATATATAGGAAATTTTTCGAAAAAATTTTTTTTAGTAAAAATTTTAATATTAAAAATTTTGTATCTAAAATTTTTTTTTAAAAATTGTACATATATAGAATTTTTTTTTTTAATTTTGTATAAATATTTAAATTGTAAATTTTTTTTTGTAAAAAATTTAAATCGTAAATTCTTGTATAAAAATTTTTATAATTTTAAAAATTTTTCAAATAAAAACATTATATCGAAAACTTTTCGAATAAAAATTGTGTGTCAAAAATCAATCAAAAATTGTTACATTAAAAATTTTATATCAAAAAATTCTTATATAAAATAAGTATATCGATATATTTTATATTTAAAATTTTTATTTCTAACTAAAAATTTACAAATTAAATTTTTATGTCAAAAATTTTTTGAATAATAAACTTATATCGAATTTTCCATTAAAAAACATACATCTTATTTTGTATAAGAAAATCGAACCTAAATATTATTTGAATATTAAAAATTTTGAATCGAAGATTTTATTATTAATTTTTTTTATCAATCTCTTTCTTTTAAAAAAAAAAATCTATTAAAAATTTGAATTATGATTTTTTGTTATAAAAAAATTTTAATCCTAAATTTTCGTATCAATTATATCAAATTTTTAGAAAAAAAATTTATTCAAAAATTTTTCTATTGAAAACTTATCAAAAAAATTTTTGTGTGGAAAATTTTGCTCTTAAATGTTTAATTTTAAAATTAATTTCATTAAAAAATTTTTGTAAAAATCTTTTACCGAAATTTCTTTAATGCGAAAATATGTTTTAAAATATTTTTTAAAAAATTGTATTTTTGATAATATTTTATAAAAATTTTTTTTTTTGATAAGATTTATAAAAATTTTATTTACTACATTCGCAGAAACTTATAAAAACCCTTTTCATGATAGTCATATTGCTTAAACATTTTTCTATAAAAAAGACATATTGCTTAAACATTTTTCTATAAATTTTATAGTGTATTGAAAATAATGGGCAGCTAATTTAATTAAAACTGAGTTGTTTTTTTAATAATAAAATAGCGCTTTAATTTTTGAGCCCTTAACAATATACTCTACACACCATCTGGCATCACAAACAATACAAAGTTGTATTTGCCAAATAACTTTGGTTACTCCTTGAAAGAGAATATTTTAACCACTACCCAGGTACTCTTGCAGAAAAATTAGAGGGTAATGAGTACTTTTTCAACACTACTTTTCGCAGTGATTTATATGAATACATAGAAACTAGGAAAGTAAAGTGAGTAAAATTTCATAAAAAATCTTTTTTAATACATATTAAATAAAGAAAAAAAGAAAATTTCCAAAGAAAAGCAAAGCCAAAAATGCCATAACAATATGAAAGAGTTAAGACAACGTTTAATAAAAAGTTAAAGTGTTTTTTTAAATATTTAAATAGTAATACCAATAAAAAAAAAGAATACTACTCTACCAAGTGCTGGTTGGTTGGTTGAGTTGAATTGGTTCGTACGTTCGTTCGCTCGCTTGCTCGCTCCTCCACCCCTACGCCAACAAGAAAATAAATAATAAAGAGAAGAAAAAAATATTAATAATTTATATCTACACACACTCTACTCTGGTCTGGTAGGTAGGTAGATACGATAGATAATATTTTTGTTGCAAAAGGAAAAGAAAACGAAAATTTTCACAACACCAAAAAAAATATAAAGACAAAAAAAGCAAATCTGCTGTTTAATCGTTTTTTTTTTTCATCAAAAGATTTGTGTTAACATATTTTCCCGTGCATTTTCCATTTCGACGGTATACCCACCTATAAGACGACCAAAATTTTCTTGTATTTATTAATGATACGTTACGATATTTTTAAAACACTATACCTACATATTAGAGATGTTAACTGTAGTGCTTTTCAGCTGAATGTTTTAGTGCTTTTTTCTTCTGGACAAATCGAAAAAGGAAAATGTTTATGCAAAAATGGTTCAGATGTTATTATGTCAATAAGAGAAGCTAAATACAAGGAGTTCACTTTTCGATATCTCAAGATTTCAATGCTGTTGCGATGAGAAGGAACAGTTCTCACACCCACCTTTTAATTGTTTCGAAGTTACACCATTTCTAATTGTTTATTACATCTTCGGTTTCAGGATATTTAGATACCCTATAGCAAAATTAGAACCATTTGTCTCTATGTCAACACTTTGTGTAACATCAGTTCAAATGTCCCCAATTTTAGTTCAGTACGGAAATAGTGAATGTGTAGAGAATACTATTCTAGTATATATCTGGTGACATTGTCAACGAATTTGTCAACACTTATGTTTCTCAAAAGCCCCTAATTTAATTCAAGGGGTCTATATGAATCAAAAGAACTACTAAGTCATTGTCATTAGTAAAACAGCATTGTTTTTCTACAGACATTTACTGCAGGTTATTGTCTTTGCGTTAAAAGTTGATATCGGAAATATACAGTCATGTCACAAATTTCGTTCATAATTGATACGATATCGTAGTTTCTTTTGGATCGAATTGATTTTCCGGTATGTAATGGAAATCGATCTTTTTCAAATCGTTCGATTTCTGATATATTTTTGAGATAATTATCGGTTTTTCCCTAAAACAAATCAATTTCACTTCCAAATGGTAACGAGCTCTTTGGCAATGCTGATAATTCGTACATTCTTAACATTTGTAAAATCCAATTGGAAATATAAAAAACACTTTAAATTAGATTCCAACTAGTGTGTAAGTTAAATTTTACAAATTAGGCCTCCTTCCTGTTTTAACATAGATCACTCTGTAAATGATAAAAGCAGCGCAACAACCTGTTAATTGGAAATGGTGTATCAAAAAACAATTTAAAATAACAGGGTCTTAATTCAAATTGGACTCGAAAACATACACTTTAAACAAGGTCTCTACAATTTTCTTGGGAGGTTTAATATTGTAGGTTCAAAATCAATGCAAACTAAAAAAAATTCAGTAGGTAAATTAGTTAATGTATAGACTGCGACTCTGTGCTTAGATAACAAAAGTATACCTTAGAATTTATTATGGGGACCCAAAAGAACTATATCGCACTTTCCATGGACGATAATGTACTCGCATTAAAATAATTGTTATTGATTTCTTAGATTTTGCTAAAATTGTTACTTAAATATGTAATAATTGATGTGTGTGAAGATAAATTCGAATTTAACTAGCAAAGACAAAAACCACAATTTTTAGCAGAGCCAATTTTGTAGTCAACAGAGCACTGTAAACAGTTTAACAGTAATGTTAAATACTATACTGGAGTTAGTTTTGACGAATTTTGAGGTATATGGATATATATAAGAATATACAATATTGGGAACGGGTACTCCAAAAGGTCCAGTTTGATACTGTATAAGTCGTTTTCCTAAAATAATCTTGGAATTTTAGAAAAATATGGTTTAAAATTATATGTTGTCAAAAAATTCTCAGAAGAAGCTGGGCCTCAAAAATGGCCAAAAATGGAATTGTACACGTATACCACTATATGGAGCGGGTACTCCAAAGGGTCCTAATTGTCACTGTATAAGTGGTTTTCCCCAAATAATCTTGGGATTTTTTAAAAATAATATTGAAAATTTTAGTTTTTTGAAAAACCTAGAGAAGATGAATTTGCTCAAAAATGGCCAAAAATGGAATTGTACACGTATACCACTATATGAAGCGGGTACTCCAAAGGATCCTAATTGACACTGTATAAGTGGTTTTCCCCAAATAATCTTGGAATTTTTTTAAAAAAATTTTGAAAATTTTTCGAAAAATCTGGGGAAGATGAAAATGCTCAAAAATGGCCAAAAATGGAATTGTACACGTATACCACTATATGGAGCGGGTACTCCAAAGGGTCCTAATTAACACTGGATAAGTGGTTTTCCCCAAATAATCTTGGGATTTTTTTAAAAAAATTTTGAAAAATTTTCGAAAAATCTGGGGAAGATGAATTTGCTCAAAAATGGCCAAAAATGGAATTGTACACGTATACCACTATATGGAGCGGGTACTCCAAAGGATCCTAATTGACACTGTATAAGTGGTTTTCCCCAAATAATCTTGGAATTTTTTTAAAAAAATTTTGAAAATTTTTCGAAAAATCTGGGGAAGATGAAAATGCTCAAAAATGGCCAAAAATGGAATTGTACACGTATACCACTATATGGAGCGGGTACTCCAAAGGGTCCTAATTAACACTGGATAAGTGGTTTTCCCCAAATAATCTTGGGATTTTTTTAAAAAAATTTTGAAAAATTTTCGAAAAATCTGGGGAAGATGAATTTGCTCAAAAATGGCCAAAAATGGAATTGTACACGTATACCACTATATGGAGCGGGTACTCCAAAGGGTCCTAATTGTCACTGTATAAGTGGTTTTCCCCAAATAATCTTGGGATTTTTTAAAAATAATATTGAAAATTTTAGTTTTTTGAAAAATCTAGAGAAGATGAATTTGCTCAAAAATGGCCAAAAATGGAATTGTACACGTATACCACTATATGAAGCGGGTACTCCAAAGGATCCTAATTGACACTGTATGAGTGGTTTTCCCCAAATAATCTTGGAATTTTTTTAAAAAAATTTTGAAAATTTTTCGAAAAATCTGGGGAAGATGAAAATGCTCAAAAATGGCCAAAAATGGAATTGTACACGTATACCACTATATGGAGCGGGTACTCCAAAGGGTCCTAATTAACACTGGATAAGTGGTTTTCCCCAAATAATCTTGGGATTTTTTTAAAAAAATTTTGAAAATTTTTCGAAAAATCTGGGGAAGATGAAGTTGCTCAAAAATGGCCAAAAATGGAATTGTACACGTATACCACTATATGGAGCGGGTACTCCAAAGGGTCCTAATTGTCACTGTATAAATGGTTTTCCCCAAATAATCTTGGGATTTTTTTAAAATTAATTTGAAAATTTTAGTTTTTTGAAAAATCTAGAGAAGATGTAGTTACTCAAAAATGGCCAAAAATGGAATTGTACACGTGTACCACTATATGGAGCGGGCAATCCAAAGGGTCCTAATTGTCACTGTATAAGTCGTTTTCCCCAAATAATCTTGGGATTTTTTTAAAATGATATTGAAAATTTTAGTTTTTTGAAAAATCTAGAGAAGATGAATTTGCTCAAAAATGGCCAAAAATGGAATTGTACACGTATACCACTATATGGAGCGGGTACTCCAAAGGGTCCTAATTGTCACTGTATAAGTGGTTTTCCCCAAATAATCTTGGGATTTTTTAAAAATAATATTGAAAATTTTAGTTTTTTGAAAAATCTAGAGAAGATGAATTTGCTCAAAAATGGCCAAAAATGGAATTGTACACGTATACCACTATATGGAGCGGGTACTCCAAAGGGTCCTAATTGTCACTGTATAAGTGGTTTTCCCCAAATAATCTTGGGATTTTTTAAAAATAATATTGAAAATTTTAGTTTTTTGAAAAATCTAGAGAGGATGAATTTGCTCAAAAATGGCCAAAAATGGAATTGTACACGTATACCACTATATGGAGCGGGTACTCCAAAGGGTCCTAATTAACACTGGATAAGTGGTTTTCCCCAAATAATCTTGGGATTTTTTTTTTTAAATTTTGAAAAATTTTCGAAAAATCTGGGGAAGATGAATTTGCTCAAAAATGGCCAAAAATGGAATTGTACACGTATACCACTATATGGAGCGGGTACTCCAAAGGGTCCTAATTAACACTGGATAAGTGGTTTTCCCCCAAATAATCTTGGGATTTTTTTAAAAAAATTTTGAAAAATTTTCGAAAAATCTGGGGAAGATGAATTTGCTCAAAAATGGCCAAAAATGGAATTGTACACGTATACCACTATATGGAGCGGGTACTCCAAAGGGTCCTAATTGTCACTGTATAAGTGGTTTTCCCCAAATAATCTTGGGATTTTTTAAAAATAATATTGAAAATTTTAGTTTTTTGAAAAATCTAGAGAAGATGAATTTGCTCAAAAATGGCCAAAAATGGAATTGTACACGTATACCACTATATGGAGCGGGTACTCCAAAGGGTCCTAATTGTCACTGTATAAGTGGTTTTCCCCAAATAATCTTGGGATTTTTTAAAAATAATATTGAAAATTTTAGTTTTTTGAAAAATCTAGAGAGGATGAATTTGCTCAAAAATGGCCAAAAATGGAATTGTACACGTATACCACTATATGGAGCGGGTACTCCAAAGGGTCGTAATTAACACTGGATAAGTGGTTTTCCCCAAATAATCTTGGGATTTTTTTAAAAAAATTTTGAAAATTTTTCGAAAAATCTGGGGAAGATGAAAATGCTCAAAAATGGCCAAAAATGGAATTGTACACGTATACCACTATATGGAGCGGGTACTCCAAAGGGTCCTAATTAACACTGGATAAGTGGTTTTCCCCAAATAATCTTGGGATTTTTTTAAAAAAATTTTGAAAAATTTTCGAAAAATCTGGGGAAGATGAATTTGCTCAAAAATGGCCAAAAATGGAATTGTACACGTATACCACTATATGGAGCGGGTACTCCAAAGGGTCCTAATTGTCACTGTATAAGTGGTTTTCCCCAAATAATCTTGGGATTTTTTAAAAATAATATTGAAAATTTTAGTTTTTTGAAAAATCTAGAGAAGATGAATTTGCTCAAAAATGGCCAAAAATGGAATTGTACACGTATACCACTATATGAAGCGGGTACTCCAAAGGATCCTAATTGACACTGTATAAGTGGTTTTCCCCAAATAATCTTGGAATTTTTTTAAAAAAATTTTGAAAATTTTTCGAAAAATCTGGGGAAGATGAAAATGCTCAAAAATGGAATTGTACACGTATACCACTATATGGAGCTGGTACTCCAAAGGGTCCTAATTAACACTGGATAAGTGGTTTTCCCCAAATAATCTTGGGATTTTTTTAAAAAAATTTTGAAAAATTTTCGAAAAATCTGGGGAAGATGAATTTGCTCAAAAATGGCCAAAAATGGAATTGTACACGTATACCACTATATGGAGCGGGTACTCCAAAGGGTCCTAATTAACACTGGATAAGTGGTTTTCCCCAAATAATCTTGGGATTTTTTTAAAAAAATTTTGAAAATTTTTCGAAAAATCTGGGGAAGATGAAGTTGCTCAAAAATGGCCAAAAATGGAATTGTACACGTATACCACTATATGAAGCGGGTACTCCAAAGGATCCTAATTGACACTGTATAAGTGGTTTTCCCCAAATAATCTTGGAATTTTTTTAAAAAAATTTTGAAAATTTTTCGAAAAATCTGGGGAAGATGAAAATGCTCAAAAATGGCCAAAAATGGAATTGTACACGTATACCACTATATGGAGCGGGTACTCCAAAGGGTCCTAATTAACACTGGATAAGTGGTTTTCCCCAAATAATCTTGGGATTTTTTTAAAAAAATTTTGAAAAATTTTCGAAAAATCTGGGGAAGATGAATTTGCTCAAAAATGGCCAAAAATGGAATTGTACACGTATACCACTATATGGAGCGGGTACTCCAAAGGGTCCTAATTGTCACTGTATAAGTGGTTTTCCCCAAATAATCTTGGGATTTTTTAAAAATAATATTGAAAATTTTAGTTTTTTGAAAAATCTAGAGAAGATGAATTTGCTCAAAAATGGCCAAAAATGGAATTGTACACGTATACCACTATATGAAGCGGGTACTCCAAAGGATCCTAATTGACACTGTATAAGTGGTTTTCCCCAAATAATCTTGGAATTTTTTTAAAAAAATTTTGAAAATTTTTCGAAAAATCTGGGGAAGATGAAAATGCTCAAAAATGGAATTGTACACGTATACCACTATATGGAGCTGGTACTCCAAAGGGTCCTAATTAACACTGGATAAGTGGTTTTCCCCAAATAATCTTGGGATTTTTTTAAAAAAATTTTGAAAAATTTTCGAAAAATCTGGGGAAGATGAATTTGCTCAAAAATGGCCAAAAATGGAATTGTACACGTATACCACTATATGGAGCGGGTACTCCAAAGGGTCCTAATTGTCACTGTATAAGTGGTTTTCCCCAAATAATCTTGGGATTTTTTAAAAATAATATTGAAAATTTTAGTTTTTTGAAAAATCTAGAGAAGATGAATTTGCTCAAAAATGGACAAAAATGGAATTGTACACGTATACCACTATATGAAGCGGGTACTCCAAAGGATCCTAATTGACACTGTATAAGTGGTTTTCCCCAAATAATCTTGGAATTTTTTTAAAAAAATTTTGAAAATTTTTCGAAAAATCTGGGGAAGATGAAAATGCTCAAAAATGGCCAAAAATGGAATTGTACACGTATACCACTATATGGAGCGGGTACTCCAAAGGTTCCTAATTAACACTGGATAAGTGGTTTTCCCCCAAATAATCTTGGGATTTTTTTAAAAAAATTTTGAAAAATTTTCGAAAAATCTGGGGAAGATGAATTTGCTCAAAAATGGCCAAAAATGGAATTGTACACGTATACCACTATATGGAGCGGGTACTCCAAAGGGTCCTAATTGTCACTGTATAAGTGGTTTTCCCCAAATAATCTTGGGATTTTTTAAAAATAATATTGAAAATTTTAGTTTTTTGAAAAATCTAGAGAAGATGAATTTGCTCAAAAATGGCCAAAAATGGAATTGTACACGTATACCACTATATGAAGCGGGTACTCCAAAGGATCCTAATTGACACTGTATAAGTGGTTTTCCCCAAATAATCTTGGAATTTTTTTAAATAAATTTTGAAAATTTTTCGAAAAATCTGGGGAAGATGAAAATGCTCAAAAATGGCCAAAAATGGAATTGTACACGTATACCACTATATGGAGCGGGTACTCCAAAGGGTCCTAATTAACACTGGATAAGTGGTTTTCCCCAAATAATCTTGGGATTTTTTTAAAAAAATTTTGAAAAATTTTCGAAAAATCTGGGGAAGATGAATTTGCTCAAAAATGGCCAAAAATGGAATTGTACACCTATACCACTATATGGAGCGGGTACTCCAAAGGGTCCTAATTGTCACTGTATAAGTGGTTTTCCCCAAATAATCTTGGGATTTTTTAAAAATAATATTGAAAATTTTAGTTTTTTGAAAAATCTAGAGAAGATGAATTTGCTCAAAAATGGCCAAAAATGGAATTGTACACGTATACCACTATATGAAGCGGGTACTCCAAAGGATCCTAATTGACACTGTATAAGTGGTTTTCCCCAAATAATCTTGGAATTTTTTTAAAAAAATTTTGAAAATTTTAATTTTTTGAAAAATCTAGAGAAGATGTAGTAACTCAAAAATGGCCAAAAATGGAGTTGTACACGTATACCACTATATGGAGCGGGTACTCCAAAGGGTCCTAATTGTCACTGTATAAGTGGTTTTCCCCAAATAATCTTGGGATTTTTTTTAAAAAAATTTTGAAAATTTTCATTTTTTGAAAAATCTAGAGAAGATGTAGTAACTCAAAAATGGTCAAAAATGGAATTGTACACGTATACCACTATATGGAGCGGGTACTCCAAAGGGTCCTAATTGTCACTGTATAAGTGGTTTTCCCCAAATAATCTTGGGATTTTTTTAAAAAAATTTTGAAAATTTTAATTTTTTGAAAAATCTAGAGAAGATGTAGTAACTCAAAAATGGCCAAAAATGGAATTGTACACGTATACCACTATATGGAGCGGGTACTCCAAAGGGTCCTAATTGTCACTGTATAAGTGGTTTTCCCCAAATAATCTTGGGATTTTTTTAAAAAAATTTTGAAAATTTTCATTTCTTGAAAAATCTAGAGAAGATGTAGTAACTCAAAAATGGCCAAAAATGGAATTGTACACGTATACCACTATATGGAGCGGGTACTCCAAAGGGTCCTAATTGTCACTGTATAAGTGGTTTTCCCCAAATAATCTTGGGATTTTTTTTTTAAAATTTTGAAAATTTTCATTTTTTGAAAAATCTAGAGAAGATGTAGTAACTCAAAAATGGCCAAAAATGGAATTGTACACGTATATCACTATATGGAGCGGGTACTCCAAAGGGTCCTAATTGTCACTGTATAAGTGGTTTTCCCCAAATAATCTTGGGATTTTTTTAAAAAAATTTTGAAAATTTTCATTTTTTATTATTATTATTTGGGGAAAACCACTTATACAGTGACAATTAGGACCCTTTGGAGTACCCGCTCCATATAGTGGTATACGTGTACAATTCCATTTTTGGCCATTTTTGAGTTACTACATCTTCTCTAGATTTTTCAAAAAATTAAAATTTTCAAAATTTTTTTAAAAAAATCCCAAGATTATTTGGGGAAAACCACTTATACAGTGACAATTAGGACCCTTTGGAGTACCCGCTCCATATAGTGGTATACGTGTACAATTCCATTTTTGGCCATTTTTGAGTTACTACATCTTCCCTAGATTTTTCAAAAAATGAAAATTTTCAAAATTTTTTTAAAAAAATCCCAAGATTATTTGGGGAAAACCACTTATACAGTGACAATTAGGACCCTTTGGAGTACCCGCTCCATATAGTGGTATACGTGTACAATTCCATTTTTGGCCATTTTTGAGTTACTACATCTTCTCTAGATTTTTCAAAAAATGAAAATTTTCAAAATTTTTTTAAAAAAATCCCAAGATTATTTGGGGAAAACCACTTATACAGTGACAATTAGGACCCTTTGGAGTACCCGCTCCATATAGTGGTATACGTGTACAATTCCATTTTTGACCATTTTTGAGTTACTACATCTTCCCTAGATTTTTCAAAAAAATAAAATTTTCAAATTTAAAAAAAAAAATCCCAAGATTATTTGGGGAAAACCACTTATACAGTGACAATTAGGACCCTTTGGAGTACCCGCTCCATATAGTGGTATACGTGTACAATTCCATTTTTGGCCATTTTTGAGTTACTACATCTTCTCTAGATTTTTCAAAAAATGAAAATTTTCAAAATTTTTTTAAAAAAATCCCAAGATTATTTGGGGAAAACCACTTATACAGTGACAATTAGGACCCTTTGGAGTACCCGCTCCATATAGTGGTATACGTGTACAATTCCATTTTTGGCCATTTTTGAGTTACTACATCTTCTCTAGATTTTTCAAAAAATGAAAATTTTCAAAATTTTTTTAAAAAAATCCCAAGATTATTTGGGGAAAACCACTTATACAGTGACAATTAGGACCCTTTGGAGTACCCGCTCCATATAGTGGTATACGTGTACAATTCCATTTTTGGCCATTTTTGAGTTACTACATCTTCTCTAGATTTTTCAAAAAATGAAAATTTTCAAAATTTTTTTAAAAAAATCCCAAGATTATTTGGGGAAAACCACTTATACAGTGACAATTAGGACCCTTTGGAGTACCCGCTCCATATAGTGATATACGTGTACAATTCCATTTTTGGCCATTTTTGAGTTACTACATCTTCTCTAGATTTTTCAAAAAATGAAAATTTTCAAAATTTAAAAAAAAAAATCCCAAGATTATTTGGGGAAAACCACTTATACAGTGACAATTAGGACCCTTTGGAGTACCCGCTCCATATAGTGGTATACGTGTACAATTCCATTTTTGGCCATTTTTGAGTTACTACATCTTCTCTAGATTTTTCAAGAAATGAAAATTTTCAAAATTTTTTTAAAAAAATCCCAAGATTATTTGGGGAAAACCACTTATACAGTGACAATTAGGACCCTTTGGAGTACCCGCTCCATATAGTGGTATACGTGTACAATTCCATTTTTGGCCATTTTTGAGCAAATTCATCTTCCCCAGATTTTTCGAAAATTTTTCAAAATTTTTTTAAAAAAATCCCAAGATTATTTGGGGAAAACCACTTATCCAGTGTTAATTAGGAACCTTTGGAGTACCCGCTCCATATAGTGGTATACGTGTACAATTCCATTTTTGGCCATTTTTGAGCATTTTCATCTTCCCCAGATTTTTCGAAAAATTTTCAAAATTTTTTTAAAAAAATTCCAAGATTATTTGGGGAAAACCACTTATACAGTGTCAATTAGGATCCTTTGGAGTACCCGCTTCATATAGTGGTATACGTGTACAATTCCATTTTTGTCCATTTTTGAGCAAATTCATCTTCTCTAGATTTTTCAAAAAACTAAAATTTTCAATATTATTTTTAAAAAATCCCAAGATTATTTGGGGAAAACCACTTATACAGTGACAATTAGGACCCTTTGGAGTACCCGCTCCATATAGTGGTATACGTGTACAATTCCATTTTTGGCCATTTTTGAGCAAATTCATCTTCCCCAGATTTTTCGAAAATTTTTCAAAATTTTTTTAAAAAAATCCCAAGATTATTTGGGGAAAACCACTTATCCAGTGTTAATTAGGACCCTTTGGAGTACCAGCTCCATATAGTGGTATACGTGTACAATTCCATTTTTGAGCATTTTCATCTTCCCCAGATTTTTCGAAAAATTTTCAAAATTTTTTTAAAAAAATTCCAAGATTATTTGGGGAAAACCACTTATACAGTGTCAATTAGGATCCTTTGGAGTACCCGCTTCATATAGTGGTATACGTGTACAATTCCATTTTTGGCCATTTTTGAGCAAATTCATCTTCTCTAGATTTTTCAAAAAACTAAAATTTTCAATATTATTTTTAAAAAATCCCAAGATTATTTGGGGAAAACCACTTATACAGTGACAATTAGGACCCTTTGGAGTACCCGCTCCATATAGTGGTATACGTGTACAATTCCATTTTTGGCCATTTTTGAGCAAATTCATCTTCCCCAGATTTTTCGAAAATTTTTCAAAATTTTTTTAAAAAAATCCCAAGATTATTTGGGGAAAACCACTTATCCAGTGTTAATTAGGACCCTTTGGAGTACCCGCTCCATATAGTGGTATACGTGTACAATTCCATTTTTGGCCATTTTTGAGCATTTTCATCTTCCCCAGATTTTTCGAAAAATTTTCAAAATTTTTTTAAAAAAATTCCAAGATTATTTGGGGAAAACCACTTATACAGTGTCAATTAGGATCCTTTGGAGTACCCGCTTCATATAGTGGTATACGTGTACAATTCCATTTTTGGCCATTTTTGAGCAAATTCATCTTCTCTAGATTTTTCAAAAAACTAAAATTTTCAATATTATTTTTAAAAAATCCCAAGATTATTTGGGGGAAAACCACTTATACAGTGACAATTAGGACCCTTTGGAGTACCCGCTCCATATAGTGGTATACGTGTACAATTCCATTTTTGGCCATTTTTGAGCAAATTCATCTTCCCCAGATTTTTCGAAAATTTTTCAAAATTTTTTTAAAAAAATCCCAAGATTATTTGGGGAAAACCACTTATCCAGTGTTAATTAGGAACCTTTGGAGTACCCGCTCCATATAGTGGTATACGTGTACAATTCCATTTTTGGCCATTTTTGAGCATTTTCATCTTCCCCAGATTTTTCGAAAAATTTTCAAAATTTTTTTAAAAAAATTCCAAGATTATTTGGGGAAAACCACTTATACAGTGTCAATTAGGATCCTTTGGAGTACCCGCTTCATATAGTGGTATACGTGTACAATTCCATTTTTGTCCATTTTTGAGCAAATTCATCTTCTCTAGATTTTTCAAAAAACTAAAATTTTCAATATTATTTTTAAAAAATCCCAAGATTATTTGGGGAAAACCACTTATACAGTGACAATTAGGACCCTTTGGAGTACCCGCTCCATATAGTGGTATACGTGTACAATTCCATTTTTGGCCATTTTTGAGCAAATTCATCTTCCCCAGATTTTTCGAAAATTTTTCAAAATTTTTTTAAAAAAATCCCAAGATTATTTGGGGAAAACCACTTATCCAGTGTTAGTTAGGACCCTTTGGAGTACCAGCTCCATATAGTGGTATACGTGTACAATTCCATTTTTGAGCATTTTCATCTTCCCCAGATTTTTCGAAAAATTTTCAAAATTTTTTTAAAAAAATTCCAAGATTATTTGGGGAAAACCACTTATACAGTGTCAATTAGGATCCTTTGGAGTACCCGCTTCATATAGTGGTATACGTGTACAATTCCATTTTTGGCCATTTTTGAGCAAATTCATCTTCTCTAGATTTTTCAAAAAACTAAAATTTTCAATATTATTTTTAAAAAATCCCAAGATTATTTGGGGAAAACCACTTATACAGTGACAATTAGGACCCTTTGGAGTACCCGCTCCATATAGTGGTATACGTGTACAATTCCATTTTTGGCCATTTTTGAGCAAATTCATCTTCCCCAGATTTTTCGAAAATTTTTCAAAATTTTTTTAAAAAAATCCCAAGATTATTTGGGGAAAACCACTTATCCAGTGTTAATTAGGACCCTTTGGAGTACCCGCTCCATATAGTGGTATACGTGTACAATTCCATTTTTGGCCATTTTTGAGCATTTTCATCTTCCCCAGATTTTTCGAAAAATTTTCAAAATTTTTTTAAAAAAATTCCAAGATTATTTGGGGAAAACCACTTATACAGTGTCAATTAGGATCCTTTGGAGTACCCGCTTCATATAGTGGTATACGTGTACAATTCCATTTTTGGCCATTTTTGAGCAAATTCATCTTCTCTAGATTTTTCAAAAAACTAAAATTTTCAATATTATTTTTAAAAAATCCCAAGATTATTTGGGGAAAACCACTTATACAGTGACAATTAGGACCCTTTGGAGTACCCGCTCCATATAGTGGTATACGTGTACAATTCCATTTTTGGCCATTTTTGAGCAAATTCATCTTCCCCAGATTTTTCGAAAATTTTTCAAAATTTTTTTAAAAAAATCCCAAGATTATTTGGGGAAAACCACTTATCCAGTGTTAATTAGGAACCTTTGGAGTACCCGCTCCATATAGTGGTATACGTGTACAATTCCATTTTTGGCCATTTTTGAGCATTTTCATCTTCCCCAGATTTTTCGAAAAATTTTCAAAATTTTTTTAAAAAAATTCCAAGATTATTTGGGGAAAACCACTTATACAGTGTCAATTAGGATCCTTTGGAGTACCCGCTTCATATAGTGGTATACGTGTACAATTCCATTTTTGTCCATTTTTGAGCAAATTCATCTTCTCTAGATTTTTCAAAAAACTAAAATTTTCAATATTATTTTTAAAAAATCCCAAGATTATTTGGGGAAAACCACTTATACAGTGACAATTAGGACCCTTTGGAGTACCCGCTCCATATAGTGGTATACGTGTACAATTCCATTTTTGGCCATTTTTGAGCAAATTCATCTTCCCCAGATTTTTCGAAAATTTTTCAAAATTTTTTTAAAAAAATCCCAAGATTATTTGGGGAAAACCACTTATCCAGTGTTAGTTAGGACCCTTTGGAGTACCAGCTCCATATAGTGGTATACGTGTACAATTCCATTTTTGAGCATTTTCATCTTCCCCAGATTTTTCGAAAAATTTTCAAAATTTTTTTAAAAAAATTCCAAGATTATTTGGGGAAAACCACTTATACAGTGTCAATTAGGATCCTTTGGAGTACCCGCTTCATATAGTGGTATACGTGTACAATTCCATTTTTGGCCATTTTTGAGCAAATTCATCTTCTCTAGATTTTTCAAAAAACTAAAATTTTCAATATTATTTTTAAAAAATCCCAAGATTATTTGGGGAAAACCACTTATACAGTGACAATTAGGACCCTTTGGAGTACCCGCTCCATATAGTGGTATACGTGTACAATTCCATTTTTGGCCATTTTTGAGCAAATTCATCTTCCCCAGATTTTTCGAAAATTTTTCAAAATTTTTTTAAAAAAATCCCAAGATTATTTGGGGAAAACCACTTATCCAGTGTTAATTAGGACCCTTTGGAGTACCCGCTCCATATAGTGGTATACGTGTACAATTCCATTTTTGGCCATTTTTGAGCATTTTCATCTTCCCCAGATTTTTCGAAAAATTTTCAAAATTTTTTTAAAAAAATTCCAAGATTATTTGGGGAAAACCACTTATACAGTGTCAATTAGGATCCTTTGGAGTACCCGCTTCATATAGTGGTATACGTGTACAATTCCATTTTTGGCCATTTTTGAGCAAATTCATCTTCTCTAGATTTTTCAAAAAACTAAAATTTTCAATATTATTTTTAAAAAATCCCAAGATTATTTGGGGAAAACCACTTATACAGTGACAATTAGGACCCTTTGGAGTACCCGCTCCATATAGTGGTATACGTGTACAATTCCATTTTTGGCCATTTTTGAGGCCCAGCTTCTTCTGAGAATTTTTTGACAACATATAATTTTAAGCCATATTTTTCTAAAATTCCAAGATTATTTTAGGAAAACGACTTATACAGTATCAAACTGGACCTTTTGGAGTACCCGTTCCCAATATTGTATATTCTTATATATATCCATATACCTCAAAATTCGTCAAAACTAACTCCAGTATAGTATTTAACATTACTGTTAAACTGTTTACAGTGCTCTGTTGACTACAAAATTGGCTCTGCTAAAAATTGTGGTTTTTGTCTTTGCTAGTTAAATTCGAATTTATCTTCACACACATTAATAATTGAGCTAACAAACAATGGCCTTACGTTATTTCAATACCGATAGTTCTGCTGAATTATTCTTTCTTTAATGCCAAGATCTAGGAAACTAAAAATTATCAAAAGTAAACAAAATAGTCTATGGTATAAGTGTTATCGCCTTTGTCCTTTTACGATTAACATTGCTTTATTCTCATACTGACTTCTTCAACTGTTCCATTCATTAAATTATAGATTCCCATCATAGACTACCACATAGAGTGCGATCTTAAGTTTTACTGAGCAACAAAAAAATAGAAAAAAAATGTATAATGACATTTCTTATATGAGGATGACGTCTTATAAATGTAAATTGACGTCTCTTAAATGTACTTGACAGTTCCGTCCACAGTCTAGTTGTGGTTGTTGACTCCCATTTTTTCAATTTCGATTTGAATTACAAATGTGTTCCTTCTCAAAACGAAGTATTTTATTTTAATTTAATTGCTTTTTTTAGTTGATGCTAGAAATGTTGCTATATTCTTTCTTGGAAATTTCTTCATAAAGCTGTTCTATTATGGTCTAGGCTAAACGGCTATAGCGAGAAAATAGTTCGGCCGTAAAAGGGTTAAAAAGAGCAATTTCTGTAGACAACATGATCTCATAAATTAACAAAGAAACCGGGACAAGATCCTCCTTTTAAGACTAAAATTGTTATCATAAATGGTATAGGATGGTAATTTATATACAAGCTTAAAAAATTCACTAATTAAACTATATAATGTTGATAACCCTTACATCGGTCTGTTATTGGGGTAAACTTAGTTTTGTTAAAAAACTCAATATAAAATGTAATTTCTTAGAAATAAGACTTAAATGGGACAATTATGAGGGAAGTATGGTACTTCAAAGAAATTCCTGAGCTCTCATTTATTCATAGCTTTTACATAAAATACGCTTCCTTACAATCAGTCCATAAATTACAGAGATAAATTTAAATGTTTATAATTCTCACACAATAAACTTCGGTTTATAAAAGATCTCTCAAATGAGCTATATCAGGGGGAAAAAATCGTTGTTTTAGACTATTTTCAAACATTCATAACAAAATCATATTAAAGATAAGAACACATCGATAAGTTATTGAGTTAAAGAAAATTTTTTGAATAGAATGTATAAATTAATTATTTGATGTTGTTCCTTTAAAGACATTTTTGAGCACATTTACATAATACAATCGGTCATTAAATGAAAGAGATATCGTTGGCTTAATTTGCAAACCTGCTAACTCTCTTTCAGCAAATTTTACAGGAAAGACAAAAAACTTATCCGGCATGTGATGGAAGTCGATCAATATCAGATATATGTACAGCTGCGGTCAATATAATAGCACCAGCCACACATTTATACTGACTCCGTTTATTTCTGTTTAACTGTTGGGCCGATTCAACTC
Organism: Stomorhina lunata; assembly: GCA_933228675.1. Classification (NCBI taxonomy): domain Eukaryota; kingdom Metazoa; phylum Arthropoda; class Insecta; order Diptera; family Rhiniidae; genus Stomorhina; species Stomorhina lunata. The sequence goes on along the minus strand of OW121744.1, from coordinate 104,291,443 downwards.
ATAACAAAATAATAAATTCATTGATGCTAATAGTTTATTATCACAAAAAAATTAATTAGTTTTTTTTAACAGTTTATAATATGTTAATGAATTTAAACAAAAAACTTAAAAACTACACAGTCAAAATAATAGCACTTCAGTTCATTAAAAAAAAAAAATAATGGTATTTCTTAAAACAAATCAAAAATTTTAGTCAGATATCTTGTAAATAAATTAATGTCATGTTTTCAATATTTTGTCGCGTGCCCTTTGTTTGCTATTACCGCGGCACAACGCCTTCCCATGGAATCCACTAAATGCTGGCATCTTTCAACTTTAATGGAGCTCCTAATTTTCTGCACAGCCTGCCAGAGCCCTTCAACACTTGTTGGTTTTATTGTAGATACACCCTTCTTTACGTCGGTCCACAGATTTTCGATAGGGTTCAAATCCGGGGACTGTGCAGGCCATTCCATTACGTTGATAGAGTTATCGTTGAACCATTTTTTTGCCATTTTGCTGGTGTGTTTGGGGTCATTGTCTTGCTGGAAGACCCAGACCAGCGGCATTTCGTAGGAAGCATACGGCAGCATAATTTCATCAAGGATTTTTACATAAACCGATGAATCCATAACGGTTTTGATCCAATATATGGGACCCACACCTTGATATGAGAAGCAACCCCATACCATAATACTATGACCTCCATGTTTGATGGTTTTTGATGTGAATTGTGGCTTGTATTCACTGTTAGGTGGCCTACGGACAAAACATCTGGAACCCTTTCCACCAAAAAGAACAATTTTGGATTCGTCAGTCCATAGCACATTTCTCCACTTTTCCTTTGGCCAATTTAGATGTGCTTTAGCAAAAGATATTCTTTTAGCAACATGCTTAGAGGAAAGCAGCGGCACTTTTCGAGGACTACAGGCATTCAGGCTGTTGTCTCGAAGTCTGCGGCGAATAGTTTCCACGCTCGCCGGCACATCCAATGTTTTTTTGAGCTCCGTAGCTGTCATAAAGGGATTTGCTTTAGTCGTCCGTACTAAACGTTTTACCATTAAGGGTGACAAAACTCGCTTTCTACCACGGGATTCAACTTTTTGTTCATATCTTAGAGCATTTATAATCATTTTATTGGAACAGCCCAGCAAATCCCTTATTTGGGAATAAGATTTACCCTCGGAAACAAATTTTTTTATTAGTTCACGTTTTTCCGGCGAACAATGCTTTCCGCGACCCATAACTATGCAATTTTTTGTAAATTATTACACGATTTAATAGAAAAAATATAACAAATTTATATTACCTTCCGTTATCACTTTTTTTTCAAAAATTTTTGCAAAACAAATTTAAAAAAGTCTACTGGTGCTATTTTATTGACTGCACGAAATGTTAAGTGTTGACAAAAGATCTTTTATAACTGATTGACAGTTACGAAATTTGACAATAAATGCACACACACTGAGATAGCATAAAAAATGTAACTGTTTTTTACACTCAAAAAAATAATATAATAAATAGGTGAAATTTTTACATCATTCGAATCAGATAGTTGCAACTGGTGCTATTATATTGACCGGCACTGTATATTTTAGATAATTTTCCCCATTTCCACAAAAAATTCGAACCAAAAGCAAGATATCAGTCAAAAGTATTAAAGCCCAAATTTTGCTTTTTATTTTTTGGGGAAATAACCGAGAATTATCTCAAAAAATATGTCAGTAATCGATCGCTTTAAATACGATCGATTTCCATTACATATCAGAATGTTTTTTTTTTTTTCAAGAAAGTTTTGCTTTAACACAATGATTTATTAAAAAGTTTTTTTCCGAAAATTTTTTTTCCAAACATTTTCCTTTTCCATATTTTTATGAAAGCTAAATTTTTAATAGCCCAGTTCAAAAATCTTTTCAAATAGCCTAGCATCTAAGGATTTATAAATCGCTATAGCAATTGAAAAATTGTCTGAAGTCCAGTTCACAATCAGTGGCAAAAAGTCTAGCATTGTAGCATTTGCAAATCTGTGTAGCATATCAAAACATTTCCATAAAAATAATATGGAAAATTTTTAATTTGCTATGCTATACTTTTAGCACAGATTGTAAACTGGGCTTATATTATTTCAACAGAATTTTTTTTATAGGTTTAACGATTTTTAAATTCTACTACAGTAGACTCTCGGTTATATGAAATGCTTGTCCTATTAGAAATTGTTTCTTCCCCAAAAATAATTAAATGTGTGCATAAGAATGAAAGAAACAACTTATTATGTAGTGTCTTTACATATATTCGTTGTTTACTTGACACCAAATGTGACCCCATTAATCCAGCTAATGGATCAGTATTTTATCCGTTTTACGAAGCGAATGATGAAAATTCAAACATTTTAAAGAAGTTGAGCATAATATATGCAGTTGTAACCCTTAGTTTGGCATGGAATAAGGTTAATGCATCCATTTTTCGAATCGAGATACGCAGTAACCCCCAGGATTATGACAATCAAAAAACAATTTTTGTTGTTTGAGCAGCCTAATTGAATTTTGCATTTCGAAACTTTTTTCAATGCTTGCACGATTTTTTTGCCATTTTTCCTCTTTAGGTCGCAATTCAAAAGATAATTTTATGAAATTTTGATAATGGGACCATGGCTGTTGAAATTCTTCAAAATTGGTCCATTATTTACGTTACCTCCCATAGGTCTTACTTCCCGGAATTGATATATTGGCCACAGATATCAATATTTTTTCATAAAATTTAAAACAAATACTCCTTATGTAAACCAAAATCATCCTACCAAATTTCGGAAATTGACCATAGCTCCCATACAAACTCTTCTTTTAAAATGCACTAAATGAGACAAAATCACTAAAACTCTCGTAAATCTAAAGATAATGAAAATTTTAAGTTTATTTTTTGCATTTGAAAACTGTAATCAATTTGCCAAATTTTAAGATAATCGGTCCACATTTGACCCTAGCTCTCATATAAACCCAAGCGACGGAAACAGCTTAAATATATAAGTTTTGAGAAAACTTTTGTATGATGGCAAAATGTAGCAATTATTTGTCTTTATACAGAAAAAATCTGAACCGCCGTGGTATAGCAGGTTAGTCATCCCCCTAGCATACCGAGGTCCCAAGTTCAATTCCCGGCCAGACCAACTTGAAAAAAATAAATTTTCAAAAAAGCGGTTTACCTCATAACTGAGCTCGCCACTGGTTATTGTGTAATCGGCTGTGTAAAACTTCTCTAACTAATGCATTAGTCGTTCGGAGTCGGCGTTAAAACGTAGGTCCCTTTCAATGAGTCTAAAAATAGAATCGGATGCAGCTCATTGTCTGAGAGAAGTACCCCTTGTTCCAATTGGAATGTTGTCGGGGAACTATATATATATATATATATATATATATATACAGGAAAAAGAACACCCAGTCCTTAGTGGTGTAGGGTATCTTATGGTCGGGCTTGACTGACTATAGCACTTTCTTACTTGTTAGTAATTGCTTAATAAGCTTTTAGAAAAAAATCTGTTACATTTGTCAACACTGTCACTTTTGTGATGAGTGCCTTGAGGGGCATGGTTGAGCATGAGAGGGTTAAACATTTTTTCTTTCAAAAACTTTTAGTGAAACATTTTTATAAAAATTTAATTATGGTATAAAAAATTTTCTAATTTTAGGTTAAAAATACAATTTTTTACGAGAAAAATTTTTTTAAAAAAAATTGTAAAACTTGTGTATTTTACACTATGTGACAATTTAATTTTCTTAGAAGATCTGGTCTAAGTCTTAGCACAATTGGTTTCCTGGAATGTTTTATAACTTTTTATTTATTTTTTTTTTTCATTATTAAAATTCCTCAAAAAAAACATTTTTCTTTTAGAGCTTTTTCAAAATATTTTCTTGCGAACACACAAAGTTGACATCTCTGCTATGCCTCTACCTATCCATTCAATAATTTTTCATCCATATACAATTCCCATTTCCATTCCCATCCATATCCATATATTTTTCTTCTCTTCTCATAAAGATAAAATGTTTATATTCGTATATACATAAAACGTCAAAAGACACACAAAAATAACGAAAAACGAAAAAAACTGAGGAAAAAAAGTGAAGAGGTTAGAGAAAAAAAAAATTGCAAAGTAAAAATTCGGAAAGTGAAATATTAAAATTAAAAAAAAAAAAAACAAAAAAGAAAAAGAAATTGTTTTTTATAAAAAAATATTATTAAATATATTTAGTTATATCTAACATATCTACAATACGTAAAGTAGAGTATATGTATTTAGTGTTTTTCATACTCGTACACCTATAGCTCTACAGCTATAGCTGCTATTCTCCCATCATCATCATCTAACATATATGTTTGTGTATATCTATACAATAAATATATACCTATAGAAATAAATAATAATAAAAAAAAAAATAATAAAGAAAATAACTCAAATGGGATGTATCTATATACTTATTCGATATACTCGTACTACTGCTGCTGCTGCTTCTCATATGTATGTAACCAAAATATCAGTCAGTGTTATCAACGACATTTAAAATAAATACAATATAAAAAAAACACACACAAAACTACAATAACAAAAACAAATCCAAATCAAAAGAAGGTAGTGTCAAATTAGGGCTCCAAAAAAAACGATTGAAGTATTTAACCACTTTGAAATATAATATAAATAAGTTTTAAAATACACCTTCGTTACCTTTATGATAAAAAAAGAAATTATACAATACCTCCAAAAGTGGAGCTTATATGCCTTGGAATTCATCTACATTGACTTCTCACATGGAATAGCAAAATTATTGCAAAGTGAAACAACATGAAATTGGAACAACTCCAAGCAATAATATAAACTGGTTGTTGTTGTTGTAACTGTGATATTGTTGGTAATATCGCAGAAGTGGCAGTCCTTGGTCGAAATCCTAAGATTACCGAGTCGTTCTTGAACAGACGCTACAGTTTCGTACTTTACCAAGTACAATTATCTTAGACCCTTAGACCAAATACGTCGGAATGGCTCCAAGATAACTCCCACTCACGTTAGCCCTGACCTAGAATCCCACTCGGGTTGTTTACCGCATCTTCAACTAGGTTGTTCAGGTTTCCAGGATGTACCACGAGGAGGTGTGAGTAGGAATTGAAGTTATTACATGTTAGCAGGAAACCTAGGCAACAACTGCATCCCGTTTGCACCCCAAATGCCAAATGATGCCTCTACTTCAAAACAAAATTAAATTTAAATTCTCTACAGATCTGAGCTACTTGCAAAAACCTAAATATGTATATTATTATATATAATATATATATAACTCTACGACAACATTCCAATTGGAACAAAGGGTACTTCTCTCAGACAATGAGCTGCATCCGATTCTATTTTTAGACTCATTGAAAGGAACCTACGTTTTAACTCCGGCTCCGAACGGCAAATGCATTAGTTAGAGAAGTTTTACATAGCCTAATACTCAATAACCAGTGGCTAGCTAAGTTATAAGGTGAACCGCCGCTTTTTTGAAAATTTATTTTTTCAAGTGGGTCTAACCGGGGATTGAACTTGGGACCTCTTGTATGCTAGGCGGATGACTATACTGCTATACCACGACGGTATATTATTAGGTTCACAATTTTGCTTCCGACTTTTTTTTGCGAAATTCGAGGCTTTATTGTAATAAATTTGTGATTCAAAGAATGGTCTGTCGCTGGCCACTATTTTCTCACATCTTTCGGGCATCGTACGAATCCCGCGTTAAGAAAAAAACTGGTTATCTTTTAAAGTGATCCACGAATCAATTTAATATTTTAATTCTTTATAAGACCGAAAGTGCTAGTCAGCCAGAATCCGAGGTAACAATGTCTGGAGAAAAGAGCGTGTGGGGTAGGACTTCCAATTTCAACTTTTCCAAATATGTCTTGACCACTTTCGCAACATGGGGTCGAGCTCAAACGCATTCATAGCGTTCGATAACTCATAATGCACTACGCCGAGCTGGTCCCACCAAATACAAAGCAAGACCTTGATGTTAAAATCACCGTTCTTGAAGCGTTGAAAACACTATCGGCACGTTCTTTCTCTAGTAGCGGCCTCACCAAATGTATTTCAGAGCATTTGATGATCCTCAGCCACAGATTTCTTAATATGTGATAGCGCATAGAGAAAGGCACCTAAGGGTAAAAACGGCTTTGTTCAGGAGAGGCATTTTAAAAATTTAAATACTATTTTTTAACTTGTTTTACCCTTATTTTTTATCCTTAGGTCACTTTCTCTACGCTGTCACATATGTATTTGAGCAGAATATTAAAACTTCCCTAGAATAACTTAATGATATATGACGTCTACGATCTATTTTTTCTGCCGCTAATGCTATCTATTGCAAAACTGCGGAAGCAAACTTGATCACCTTTTAGATAATATTAGAAATGTGGTACCAATTTACACATTCACTCTTAGAATTGCCCCTTTCAAATAGAGAAATAGGAAGGAATAGAAGTATAAAATAATGAAAGAATGGAAATGGTACTCAAAAATTGATGTGTAAATTTGAGACTTTATCTACTTCAGCCATAATGTAGCTGATAACATCGTTTAGTTTGTAACGCTAGATATCATGGAGTTAATCGTTGAAACTGCTACCTAGGTCCATTGTGTGTAAAAAAACTTTTACAGGCTCACATTTCTTAAACATCCAGGTCTCCAAAGATCTGAGAGCCTCGGTTATTCCTACAGAACTGTTCAGGGTAGATCAAGTACAGATAATATGTTTTCACTGTCTCAACTTTGAGTGTGCCTTCCAATCAGTCATGAGGGAGAATTTCCTATCTGAAAGGAGCAGATGCTCCTCCTATTTTTATACCTATCAAAAGAATGGAGGTATATTATAAATATATCTGAATCCTTATATTACCGGAAAGATTTTGTATTGAAGTGAGGTCGTCCACATTTGACCACCACAGCACCCTTAAAAAGGTATATAATGATTGAATTTATTATGGAGGAGTTAATAAAAAAAATTATGAGACCATGGACCAACATTTGACCATAGCTTCCATACAGCCTTTATCTCTGAAACCCCTTAATACCACAAAGTCCAATTAAATTCTAAAAACATGTTGAATTAAAACAGCTATATAAGAACCAGAAAGATAATTTCGAGTGAAAACTAACCTATATTGGATTTAAGCTATTAAAATTAATCCTTTCCCTGTCCCTATACAAAAAAAAAATGTATGCCTTAAGTCTGTGCATCGCTCATGACTCTCTGTTTTTATACCCTTAACACTTTAGGTGAAGTTTGTGCTGATGTATTTAACGCATATTTCGCAATATTCGTCTTTGACCCACCTTTTAGTATACCAATAGGCTTAGAATCACTTTCTGAGTCGATTAAGTGATGTCAGTCCGTCCGTCTGGCTGGCTGGACGACTGGCTTGCTGGACCCCCATGTAAACCATGTAATCAAAGTACAGGTCGCATTTCTAAAGATAATTTGATGAAATTTGGCACAGATCATGGCTATTGTTGGTCAAAATCGGTCCATTATTTATGGTACCTCCCATAGGTCCCGGAATTGATATATTGGCCACAAATATCAATATTTTTTCATGAAATTTAAAATAAATTCTGCTTATGTAAACTAAAATCACTGTACCAAATTTCGTTGAAATCGGTCCACATTTGACCATAGCTCTTAAATCCCTCGTAAACTGAAGATAATGCGAATTTAAGTTTATTTTTTCTGCATACATAATTTTTGTAACAACTGTAATCAATTTGCCAAATTTCGAGATAATCGGTCCACATTTGACCCTAGCTCTCATATAAGTCCAAATGGCGGAAACAGTTTAAATATATAAGTTTTGAAAAAATATTTGCATTAGCAAAATTTTGCAAAAAATTGTCTTTATACAGGAAAAATAACACCTTTGACCTTAGTGGTGAAGGGTATCGTATGGTCGGTCTTGACCTTTCTTACTTATTTTTATTGAATTTTATATAGGGCTTTTGTGTAAAGGCGTCGTCTGTCTTAATCCTAATCATTGAATAAGATGTCAAGAATACATATTTTAATTTGATATATTATTTCCTCAAAATAATCTCTTTAATTATTTTGAGGAAATATTTTTATCCCCTTTTGGATGCTCTCAAAACTACTTCTTAAGAATGATAATTTGGAAGTTGTGAAAACTGAATTCGCAAAAAAATATTTCGATTTTTTGTTTTAGATTATTGAGATCAATATTCAAATCAAGAGTTATCGAAATTGTTTTGTGTTTATGAAAAAAGTCGTTCATATTTGGAAGATATTCGTATTTTATAAAATTTGTTAAAAATTCGTTGTCTATTTTTAAAATAGAAGTTTAGAGTTGGTAAATTCGACTGCAGACACTCTACATTAAACAAGGGATAAAAGTGTTAATATTTCCAAACTACAAACATCGTCAAACAAACATAAATACAATCTATATGAAAAAAAAACTTATTTATATCATCATACAATTCACTAACTTTACTGACGACTGACCTACCAAAAGACAACAACAGCAGCTACCACCAATAAGCAAAAATACAAAAAAAAAATAATCAAACAAACGAAAAAAACAGATGCCACAACTTAAATAGCGAAAAAAGGGAAGACGACGGTGTCGGCGACGACGACAACTGACTACCGAAAAAAGCATACACAAATTTTTGTACCCCTCGCTCGTAATTATCATCATCACCATCATCAACGACACAACTCAAACACACCCGCACACTTTGATCAAACATTTTACATACCTAAAGACCCACAACATACAAACAAACATACATACATACGACTTACCTACCAGCAGAGAAGAGCAGAAGAGTATCTTCTGATTTAAACGAATCAGTATAATTTTGTATGTTAAAAGAATTTCGAATAAGTTTGATACTACTTTATATTCATTCTATTCTATACTCTAAATATGGGTGGATGGAAGGATGGATGGTTGGTTGGTTGGATGTTATGGTTGGAAGAGAAGTGTTAGATGAACGTTAAAGATTCTGGAAGAAGTTGTAGTTAGTGTAAATTTACAACACAGGCGCTTCAAATGTTTTAAGGGGAGGAAGTTTCTTTTTTTTTTGGGTAGGGATTTGTTTGTACCCAAAAAAAAAAGTTTCTTCAAAATTACTTCACTTCTTTCTATTGTGTGGCTGGGCTGCTTCTTATACATACTTCAATTCTGCGCTTACCAGTTTTCAATTCTCCTTTATGTATTTGCTGTTGCATTTCTATGTATGTATGCTAAATTGTTGCCTGGGTTAAGTGGGTTATTATTGTTTAGGCAGAGTTCTAAAAGAGTAAAATATTGAAAATTTAAAAAGTTTTTTTACAAGAGACCAAACAATTTTAGTTTTTAATTTATTGATTATTTTGTAAATGCATATTAAATAAACCGTCTGAAAGCGTTTACACAAGTGACCGAACTTTTGAAATCGATGACTTCTGATTTGGATTATTTTCGATTTGATTATTTATTGAGCGCCCCGAGAGAGACAAGGCGAAAAGGAGTTGCGGAAGTTGCAAAATCCATCCGTACAGCTAAGTCTTCAAAGGCAATTGGCCCTGACGGTATTTCCATGCTAAAGCTAAAACACCTAGGACAGAAATCAAATCTGTCTATGACCAGCCTCACTATACCCGATGTCTGGAAAGTGTGTAGAGTGATCCCAATATTAAAACCTGGGAACCCGCGAATGGGATATCATCGTACAGGCCGATATCCCTCCCGTCACCAGTCGCGAAAACACTCGCGGCTCTACTCCTCCCCTAGCTGACCAGTCAACTAACAGCAGCTTGCCACCAGCATGGATTCTGAAAAATGCACAGCGCCACCACAGCAATAACAGCCATAACCACTCAGATCGCGCAAGGCTTAAACCTGCAGATACCTTGTGAAAGAACGGTCTTTGTGGCGCTTGACTTGTCAAAAGCCTTTGACACCCTCTTCCGGGACATCCTGCTGTCCACAATGCCATCAAATCTGAAGAGAGTAGAGTTTAGATACCAGCACTCAAAACACCGTAGAGTCAAACAGGTAGTTCCTCAGGTCAAAGTCCTGTTGCCAATCCTTTAACATCACACAGTTGGCATCTTCCCCGAGGCATGTCAGGAAAGATCTTCGCGTGTATGAGGAAGTAGCACAATTTCTTGGCCTTGATCTCCAAACAGATCCCCCATAAAAATAAAATTATAAAACAGTAAACGTTAGAGCTGTAACAACAACATTGCTAGGTCTTAGCAGGACCAGTCATAGGAAATGCATAGGTATTCTAACTAGTCACTGCGCCCTGAATTCAACGCTTAATAGGTGAGATGGAGCAATCCAAAATCAGAGACTTAAATTTCTAGGTAACAGATTTCATGAGGAACTAGGTGACATCTAGCAGTGCGAACTGAGTTGTGTTGTGGATTTTATAATGGGACTCAGATGTCTTAGATAGGTCTCTTTCCCTATGGTAGAGTCATAGCTACCACTTCTATTCTATAGTACTCTTACTCTCTCTCTATCACAACTGTACTCTATCGTTTTTTCCGCTATCTCTCTCTTCTATTAGGAGGGATCACAATGGTATTCGAGTGTAGATGCCATTATTTTGGCATTACCTTTCAAACCTAACCTAACCTTACAAAAAGAGAATGATAAACTTAAAATAATTCTAGAATCGCCAAAATGAAATGTGATATTAGCTGTTTAATGGCCAATTAGAGGTGGAAAAGATGCAACTGGCAAGTTGTGCTCGACTACGAAGAAAAAATGTAGTTCCTTCGAAATTTGGCTTTCCGCTCGAACTGACAGAGGTTTTACTTTTCTAATGGTTACTAACATAGTACTAATAGAATCCCTGATTTGTTAAAGTTTTTAGAAATATCGCAGAAGTCCTTGGTCTGAATCCTAAGATTCCAGAGAAATTCCTGTACGAAGAAACTACTACCGTGTGAACGCGAGTAGAGTTTGCAATTGAAAAAGGAGTGATGGCGACAATACGATCCTAAGATCACAAAGTTAGAATATGTTATATATTAATAGTTTGGTCAATGGGAATAATTGAAAAATGGCTAGCTGTAAACGTCTGTTTGAGTTATCTATAGCTCCATTAAGAGGAATAGTCTATCAACTTTTGATGATTTCCTTTTCACTGATCACGACGAGAGTTGCGTATTCAAATCAGCAAGGTTTAAGTTTAAAAACATATTACTTTGCTAGACATCCTACTGAACACAAACGCTCATGGGTTATCAACATAACTGTCCACGGAAGATCTTTAAAGTATGTAAATCTATAATCAAAATTAACCAAATTTGGAGGGCATAGATCTCTGTGCTACTTCCAATAATGTTTGCAAATAAGTATAGCAAATTTATAATTGAAAAAATTGATTTTAAAAATGTAGTAATTTTTTTAGTATATAATATTTTAAAACTTAAACTACTCTTATAAACTCCTAGATTTATACTATAAAATAATAAAATCTATCCATTTTTCTTCTCTTCCAGAATTGCCATAGCACAAACATTATTGCACAAAAAAAGTTAATACAACAGCAACTAGAAGAATACCAAAATAATCTACAACAACACAACTCATATAAATGAAGGAACCGACGACACTGATCTAAAAGAACTCAAGAAAAAAGAAACTACTTTCCATTAAATATAATACTATAATATACTAATATTCTATATAATATACAAAATTAAGAGAACGACAAAGAGATAAAGAGAGCGAAAGAAAGAGAAACAAACAAGAAGAGAGTTAAAAGGATATACATAAATCTATATATATTTTTAAGGAACCTAACAAAAAAGAACAACAACAACAACAAAACACACAGACACACACACAAACAACTTTTACTAATATTTATAACTATTATTATTATTATTAATTATAAAAACGGAGTACTAAACAAAAAGCGACTGCAACACACTGGCTTTCGAGGAGACATTTTAAAGGAACTCAACAAGTAAGAGCTTGTATTAAGACTGGCTCAAAACGAAGAAAACGGGGGCGCTGAGTCTCCCGACGGTACCCAAGAAGGAAGAGAAGCGTGTTGGTGGATACCTTGGTCTGCAATGGGTTGCTTTGGCTCACCCAGCTCTAAGCAATCTGATATAAATTCTGAAGATACACGGAGTCAGAAGCGTCGCAGTGATGCCATTTCCAAACAATTACAAAAGGATAAACAGCTCTATCGGGCTACCCATCGGTTGTTATTGCTAGGGGCTGGTGAATCTGGCAAATCAACCATAGTCAAGCAAATGCGTATTTTACACGTTGATGGTTTTTCGGAAACGGAGAAGAAACAAAAAATCGATGACATTAAGAAGAATATTCGTGATGCAATTTTGGTGAGTGGCAATTTGAACTAGAATTGAACCAGAATAAATTAGAACCTAAAATAGAACATGAACTGAAACATAAAAAATGACCAGAACATGAACTCGAAACTGAAATAATATCTTAATAAGACCCTAAAAAAGAACTTGAACTAAAACCTCAACTAGAATATCAACTGGGACCAGGACTACAACCTAAGTTAGTATATAAACTCCTCGGAACTACAACCTAAACTACGTAGAAGAAGACCTGAAATAGAATCTAAACTAGAATATGATCTAGAATCCTAACTAAAATCTGAACTAGAATCTGAAATTGAATCTTAAATAAAATAAATAAATAAAATCTGAACTAGAATCTGTACTAGAATCTGAACTAGAATCTAAACTATAACTTAACTAGATCTAAACCAGAACTGAACTAGAACTGAACTAGAACTGAATCAAAAACTGAATCAAGAACTAAATCAAGAACTGAATGAAGAACTGAATTAAGAACTGAATCAAGAACTGAATCAAAAACTGAATAAAGAACTGAATCATGAACTGAATCAAGAACTGAATCAAGAACTGAATCAAGAACTGAATCAAGTACTGAATCAAGAACTGAATCAAGAACTGAATCAAGAACTAAATCAAGAACTGAATCAAGAACTGAATTAAGAACTGAATCAAGAACTGAATCAAGGACTGAATCAAGAACTGAATCAAGAACTGAATCAGGAACTGAATCAAGAATTTTATCAAGAACTGAAGCAAGAACTGAATCAAGAACTGAATCAAGAACTGAATAAAGAACTGAATCAAAGTTGAATCAAGAACTGAATCAAAAACCGAATCAAGAACTGAATTAAGAACTGAATCAAGAACTGAGTCAATAATTAAATAATGAACTGAATCAAGAACTGAACTAGATCTGAACTGGAACTGAACTAGAACTGATTTTTAACCTGAATTAGAACCATTCATAGATCCTGAATTAGAACTATAATAGAAATAATCCACTTGAAAAAATTACTTATAATATCCTATATTTTTTTATTCCCTAGACTATTACTGGTGCCATGAGCACATTAAATCCACCTATACCATTGGAAAAAAAAGATAACGAAGCCAGAGTTGAATACATACAGGACTATGCTTCAGGTTAGTATTCGAATTTGAAAATAAAAGCATCAATTCTTATTAATACATGGTATTTCAATTCCATTTTAAATCAACAGGTCCAGATTTCAACTATCCGCCAGAATTTTATGAGCATACAGAAGAGTTGTGGAAAGATAGGGGTGTTTTGGCAACTTATGAAAGATCAAATGAATATCAATTAATCGATTGTGCAAAGTAGTAAGTATTTCTATAATTTTACACTAAAAATCCAAATTGTAATTACTTTCTTTTTCGTTGATTAGCTTCTTGGACCGTGTGAGCATAATTAAACAACCCAACTATACACCGAACGAGCAAGACATATTGCGGTGTCGGGTTTTAACTTCTGGTATTTTTGAAACAAGATTTCAAGTTGACAAAGTCAATTTTCAGTAAGTCTTTTGAAACAAACATAGACTCATTCAATAACTTAATAAACATTTTCCTTTGCACTTCCTTAGTATGTTTGATGTGGGAGGCCAACGGGATGAACGTCGAAAGTGGATACAATGCTTTAATGACGTTACTGCAATTATCTTTGTAACAGCATGTTCTAGCTATAACATGGTTTTACGAGAAGATCCAACACAAAATCGTTTGCGTGAATCCTTGGAACTATTTAAAAGCATTTGGAACAATAGGTATGATTATTGCTTATAGATTTTCGATTTAAATTGTTAAATATTTGTTTTCCCTTTTAAAATTCTAGATGGTTACGTACAATATCTGTAATTCTATTTCTCAACAAACAAGATCTGTTAGCTGAGAAAATAAAAGCTGGTAAAAGCAAACTTTCGGATTATTTTGCCGAATTCAATAAATATCAAACACCAAGTAAGTTACAAACATTTTGAACATTATCTTTTATAAATAAAAACTCAAAATATGCTACGATTTTAAACTGGACTATATAAGAAAAGTAAAATTGAAAGTTTGAATCTGTATCGACCTGTAATCTGAAATTTATTGTTATAAAGTTCGTACAATTGAAAATTAGACGCTATAAACACCTACGATTTAAATTGGAGCCTTTTAAGTTCGTACAATGGAAAATGAGCTCTAGAAAGATATAAGTTTAAAATTTAAACTTTAAAAAGATGAATATTGGACTGTATAATTGAAAATTGAATTCTATAAAGATCTATCATTGAAAATTGAACTGAATTGGACTCTATAAATATATACAATTAAAAATTGGAATGTTTAAAGTTTGTATAATTTAAAATTGGACTATTTAAAGATCTACGATTGAAAACTGAACTAGTATGAATTTCATTTAATTAAAAATTGGACTCTATAAATATAAACGTTTACAAATTGGACTGTGAGAAGCTCTTAGAATAGAAAATTCGACTCTATTAATATCTATTATTTAAATTTGGACTGTATAAAGTTCGTTTAATTGAAAATTGGACTCTTTAAAGATCTACGATTGAAAACTGAACTAGTATGAATTTCGTTTGATTGAAAATTGGGTTCTATACACAGCACACGTCAATGAGTTAGATCACATGCATTTGTGGTTGATTGTCCAGTGGACCGAACCACACACTATAGAGAGAATTCGTTCTTTAGCCGTACAGTACGTATGTGGAACTCACTTCCTGCTGAAGTTTTTCCTGACAGTTGCAATATGGGAAAATTCAAATCTAATGTCCACACTACTACCTCTTTCCTCCTTCCCACAACCTATTTTCCTAGTTCCAACACAATGCATAGCATAAGTAGGGGTCATCCCCTGGGTGCTGGCCCTAAATAAAAAAAAATCTAAATTTGGACTGTATAAAGTTCGTATAACTGAAAATTGGACTCTTTATAAATCTACGATTGAAAACTGAACTAGTATGAATTTCGTTTGATTTAAAATTGGGTTCTATAAATAAAAACGTTTTAAAATTGGACTTGAGAAGTTCTTAAAATAGAAAATGGGACTCTATTAATATCTAAAATGTAAAATTGTACTCTATGAAGTTCATATAAATAAGTAATTGACTTTGTACAAATTTACGATTGAAAATTAGGTTAAAGGCCTTAAATTAAAAATTTTACCATATTGATACTATGAGCGAGGCCCTACGTTCCACAAGGGGTCAAGGATAACAGAGGAAAAAGGATTCTATGATTGAATATTTTACTATATAAAGGCTACAATTGAATGGGCTATATAAAAAGCTACGATTGGAAATTTAACAACAAAAAGAGAAAGGATTACAAATTTATGTTATATGAGATCATACAATTGGAAAGTTGAACTAAATTTGGTGTTGAATTTTATAAATCCCTACGATTAACTATTGAACAATAAAGGGAAATATTGAAATATATCCTCTATTAAGACCTATTGTTAAAAATGAAACTACATACCTACAATTAAAAATTGGAACATATAAAGTCTATTATAAATATATACATTATTTTGATGTGAAATTAAGGGTTTTATTTATTAGAACTTCAACTGAAACTCGAACTAGTACCAGAAACTTAACCAAAACCTAAACTGAACAAACTGAACTAGAATCTAAATTAGAACCTAAACTAGAACCTGAAAAAAAGTTGAACTGAAAAATATAAAATGAAAAGGAAATAAAGAAAAGATGAATGTGAAAAATGTTTTGTGTTTCCGTTTACATGATAATCATAGCTTTATGTTGATATTTGTAAGATACAATAATTCGTATTTATTTTATCCCACACATAAGATATAATGTGTGATTTTCGCTCTGGCCTAACCAACCATCGAAACACTTCGAGGAAAGGTTTCCCAACCAACATTTTTTTGGTTTTATCAAAAAACTATTTTTAACAATAATAAATAATTGTAATAAATTGGGATCTTAGTGTAATATACTACAGTAAAACTTTTTAATTAAATGTTTGATGTCCTAAAATTTTTGAAAAACTCTTTTTTTAATAGAATGATATAATTTAAGTCAAATGTGCCCCATTTACAAAGTATTTCCATTGTACGTCTCTCGTAAAAATTTTTCTGTAAAATGACTTTTAATTTTTTGGGAAACTCTAATATATGTACATATAAAAGACTTAATGGGCGGATCACCGATTGAACAATATGACAATATAAGTTTTTATACCCTTCACCACCATATATGGAAAGAGTATATTGGGTTTGTGCTGATGTTTGTAACGCATAGAAATATTGATCTAAGACCCACCTTTAAAGCCGTCAGTCCGTTGATGTCCGTCCGGCTGGTTTGATATCAAAGTACAGACTCATATTTTGGTCCATTGACCTATACTTTTTGGGCAAAATCCGATTACTATTTCGGGTACCTTCCATAGGGATGCCTACCCAGAATAGATTTTTTTGGCCCATTGCAGCCACAAATTTAATTGTATTTTAATGATATTCTGCTTATAATGGCCGATATCAGTGAACCTAATTTTGTAGGAATCGGCCCATATTTGACCATACCTCCCATACAAAAACATTCTCAAAAGTCTTTTAAATACCCACACTTATAAATCTTACGATAATTAAATATTATTACTAAAACTTTGCACAGATAATTATTTTGTAAATATGAACCGATAACTAAAATTTGGTAACAGTCGATCCATAATTGACCCTAGTTCCCATATCAGATCCTCAGTCAGAAATGACGTAAATCTACTTAAGTCTCGATATTTTGAAAAAGCACATACATGTGTATATGTATGTCTCTAAGACTAAAGGTAAACTTCTTAAATTATTGGTCCTTATTTCACTTTAATAGTGGAGGGTATCATATAGTCAGGCTTGACCGACTATAGCATTTCTTACTTGTTTTGATTACAAATCGGGCCATATAAACAATACCATTGAAAAATTGGACATTTAACATCCCTAAGATAAAAAAAAACTGGACTATGATTAAAAATGGTCAATTTGATTATGTATAGAATTACGATAAGACATTTACTACAACGAAAATTTGCAAACTGCACCCTTAAAAGTACAAAACATTCGGAATTGGACTATGTAATGAGTTCTGATTTAGAACTCAACTATATAAAACCCAACGATATGGAATTAGACTATTTAATGACTTACATTTATTCCTTCGATACGCACCGAAAAAATAGAAAGATTAAGACATGCGATTCAAAAAGCAGCGCAAAGTGACGAATATAGCCAAGGACTTGCATTTCGATATACATATAATGAAACAGCGACTTAAAATTTAAATTTTTAAAAAAATTCAAACCCTATTTTCACGATCTCTTATTTTAGTTTCATACATCGAAAGCTTATACATATCTCCCATAAACATATGTATATTAATTGTTATAATTTTGTCTGTCTTTAATTACTGTTGTAGGTGATGCAATAATCGAGTCTGGAGATGATCCTGAAGTCATAAGAGCTAAGTATTTCATACGTGATGAGTTTTTGGTAAGTTTTCTTCTTCCTTATTTCTTTAAATATATATTTTTTCCTTATCTTACTAATTTAAATTTTTTCTTTTGAAAATTTCAGCGTATTTCTACTGCAAGTGGTGATGGCAAACACTATTGCTATCCACATTTCACATGTGCTGTAGATACTGAGAATATCAAGAGAGTATTCAATGATTGTCGAGATATAATTCAAAGAATGCACCTTCGTCAGTATGAATTGTTATAGGTTTATTCTACAAAAAAAAATCACTTAATAAAAGTAATGTGCAAATAATACAACTAATCAATTTGAATGTTTTTGTTTCACTTTTATTTTAAATCGATATTTTGAAATTAGTTGTATGTTTATATAGTTTTTAAGATTTTCGAAAAGTTTTTACAAATTAAGCCACGATTTGAACTTGACCTTTGTGATTAGAAACGATAGAAAATTTGACTATTTGAAAACTTGTTTAGCCTTATTACGAGAGTCAAAGTCGTATATTCGACTACGACAGTTTCATATTAGATTAAAGAAATTGTGTTGTTGTTTTTTTTTTAATCTATTACTAAACTGTCGTAGTCGAAAATACGACTCCGAAACTCGTAACAAGGCTAATTATTGAAAAATGAACTACGTGAAGATCATATTCTAAATTCTGCACTTACATGAGTTACTATTTTTCAAAATTTTGTTATATACTATACTACGGAATGAAATCGGACTATTTGAAAATCTTCTATTAAAAAGTTGGACTTCGTGAAGCCCTACGATTAAATTTTGGGCTAATAGGTCCCTACTTATTAAAATTGGACTATATATTCAATAATACGAAAAAATTGCACTTTTAAAGCCTACTATATCAAAATTAGACTACCATTAAATTTTGAACTAAATGAGTTTCTACAAACTCAAATTGGGCCCAATTATTCAATAATACGGAGGAAAATTCGACTATTTGAAAACCTACTTAAACTGAACTTAAAGGCCTATCATAAAATTTTGGAGATCAAAAGTGTATTATAATTAAATATGGACTTTATATTTTTTACTATTAAAGAAAATTGGATTTTTTGAAAACCTACTATAGAAAAATTGGACTACATGGGACTTATGAAACTTTGAAAACCTACTATAAACAAATTGGACAATATGAAGACCTACCATCAAATTTTGGACAATATGGACCACATTTTCTAAACTATTGCAGAAAATTGGACTTACTATTAAAGAAAATTGGGCTTTTTAAAAACCTAATATAGAAAAATTAAACTTCGTGTGACTTACGTTAAATAACATTAAACCATCAAATTTTGGACTATTTTGGACAATGAAAATATGGATTATGAATATAGTACCATATACGTTTCAAAAATGGACCATAGAAACTTCAACGAATTAAAATGGGATAATGAAAAGACTAATTATTCAATAATTGAGCTCTATAAAGATCTAGGATTGAAAATTGGATAAATACAAATACTTATCTAGAAATTATGATGGACTATAGTTACCAACAACTCAAAATTGGGTTTTATTAAGACCTGGGATGGAAAATTGGTCTATAAAAATGCCTACTACACAAAATTTGAGTTTATAAAGACCTAGGCTTAAAATATGGACCTTATAAGCCTCTACGATTGAAGATTTAACACACAAATTTAAAATTGAAGCTAAGAAAGGATTAAAAATTGGGCTACAAAAACCCCTAAGACTGAAGGTTGGGCTATTTAAAGACCCAGGATTCAAAATTGGAATATATATAGTCCCAGAATTGAACAATTTTACTAAATAAACACCTAGGATTAGAAATTGGACTATATAAAACTTACGACTGAAGATTTCAGTATATAAAGACCTACAATTCAAAATTGGACTATAAAAACCCCTAGGATTGAAAATAGAAATTAATAATAAAGTCCTAGGATTGGAAATTGGACTATATAAACCTTACGATTAATGATTTTACTGTATAAAGATCTACTATTTGAAATTGGTCCATATAAACCCCTAGAATTGAAAATTAAAAGTCTTACGACTGAAGATTGGACTGTATAAGCCCATACAATTTAAAATTGGACTACATAAACCCGAAGGTTTGAAAATTGCAATATATAAAGAAATAGAATTGGAAATTGGACTATATAAAGTCTTACGATTTAAGATTGGACTGTATAAACCCCTACAATCCAAAATTGGACTATATAGACCCCTAGGATCGAAAATTGGAATATATAAGGTCCAGGATTGGAAATTGGTCTATATAGAATTGGAAATTGGATTAAACAACGACTTATGATTGAAGATTGGACTATAAAAAGACCTAAAATTAAAAATTGGACTATATAAACCCCTAGGATTGAAAATTGGACTATATAAAGAACTACGATTAAACATTTGACGATATAAAGACCTACGATTTAAAATTGAACTATATAAACCCTTAGGATTGAAAATTGGTATATATAAACTCCTGGGATTGGAAGTTGGACTATATAAAGAACTACCATTAAAGATTGGTCGATATAAAGACCAACAATTCAAAAATAGTTTATATTGAAAATAAGCCTATAAATTGGATCATATATGAAAGCAAATTGTCCCATAGAATGGCCTATGACTATAAATTAGACTATGTTGAAATTACGACAGAAGTTTGGACCACATATGATAGTAAATAGGATTAAATAAAGACCTACAATAAAATGGACTATGTTGAAATTCCGACAGTAATATGGATCATATATGGTATCAAATTAGACTACTACTACAACTGAAAATTGGACCTTATATGGTAACAAATAGGTCTATATAAGAACCTACGATTAGAAATTGGACTGTGTTGAAACTACTACTGAAACTTAGTCCTTATATGGTAACAAATAGGTCTATATAAAAACCTTAGATTATAAATTGGACTATGTTGAAACTACGACTGAAAATAAGAAATTATATGACAACAAATAGGTCTTTATAAAACCTACTACTGCTAATTAGACTATGTTGAAACTACAATTTGAAAATTGGACTATACATAATATGAAACTGGACTATATAAAGACATACGATAAAATGGACTATGTTGAAAATACGTCGTAACATGGGCCATATATTGTATCAAATTGGACTATATAAGAAACTTCGATTACAAATTTGACTTTATTGAAACTACGAATGAAAATTAGACCCTATATGGTATCAAATTGGACTATATAAGAACCTACGATTAAAAATTGGACTGTGTTGAAACTACTACTGAAACTTGGACTTTATATGGTAACAAATAAGTCTATATAAAAACCTACGATTACATATAATTGGACTATATATAATATGAAACTGAACTATATAAAGACATACGATAAAATGGACTATTTTGAAAATACGTCAGTAATATGGGCCATATATTGTATCAAAGTGGACTATATAAGAACCTATGACTACAACATGCACTATGTTGAAACTATATAAACCCCTACGATAAAAAAATTTGGACCATTTATGATAAAATAAAACTATAAAAAGCCATACGATTACAAATTTTATGTTGAAAATTCGACTGAAAATTGATCCATATTTGATAGCAAATTGGATTATAATAAAAAGCTAGGATTGCAAATAGGACTCTTTGGAAATACGACTAAAAATTCTGACTATAAAAAGACCCACTATTGAAAATTTGGAAAATAGGAAAGGCCCTAAGTCAAAAAATTTGTCTATTATTAACAAATTTGCCTTATCTGAATCTAGAACTAGTCCTAGGTTATGTTGTATATAAGTTATTGCTGAGTTGAAAGCTCTAGGCTGAGATAAATCGGGTCCTACCGGTAACAACAACCGGCAGTCGTGGTAAGGTTAAGGCTATTAAAATATTTGATTATAAATTGTGGTAGGTATAAAAAGATTTATTTAAATTAAGATTTTATAGGCAAATATATAACTAAAACTATATATTATTGTCCATTTTTTATGACTTAAGCACTTAAATATAGAAAAAAAGGATATTTCAACAAGTATCAAAGAAATTAGATTTAATAAGACCTAAAAGATTTAAGAAATTGTCTAAGGTTTTAAAAAAAGTTATTGAAAACGACTTTTTTTTATCTCATATCTCAAAAATCTTTTAGATTTCAAAAACTCAAATTCCCTTAAAAATCCGGGAGAAAAATCCCTTTCATAGCAATCCTTTGAAGTTTAGTCTGGTACAAAAATAATATTTCTTAACTCATTCAATGTCTTTTTTTCTCGATTTTCTTTTAATTTTTTTTTGGTATAAACAAATATTTAAAGCCAACTCAAATATTTGGTATAGCCCACAGCTTGGCTGTCTTATCTGCCGATGTGGTTAAGATCGAAAAATCATGTGGATGCCATCTGGCCGATATAACTTTATCACTGTGCTCGCCCACCACCACAGAGGGCAGAGATTGTGTTAGATTACCTTGAAGATCGGTTAGGACAATTTTATTGTCATAACCGCATGTTAGCAAGTAATAGGCCGAGGGTGAGAAACGAATGGACCTGAAAGGAGAATTTACATATCAAATCAAAAATATTTGAATATAAATTAAGTTTAATATTACCTTATATCTGATGAATGTGGCTGAAAACATTGTATCTGTCTATTCCGTCTTATATCATAGAGTACACATGAACTATCTTCATGTCCCGAAACCAGTAAACGTCCCGTAGGATCAACACATACCGATGTTACCGGTGAACCCATTGAATCGTAATAGCAAGAGGGCAGTACAGAGTTAATGCATTCGTTTACTCTTAAGTCCCAAAAGCGTACAGTTTTGTCCTGTAAAAAGAAAATTTTCCAAGAATTATACAAATTGTCCTTAAAGGAAGTGCCGATATTCCCTTCGGGTAAATAAGAAAAAAAGATACAAAAAAATACAAATAATAAAATTTGTTTTCTATAGAAACGTTTTCATTTGGTCAACTTTTCTATAGAAAAGTCTTCTTTTGATCAACTTTTTTATAGAAAAGTCTTCTTTTGATCAACTTTTCTTTGGTCAACTTTTCTTTAGAAAAGTCTTCCTTTGGTCAACTTTTCTTTAGAAAAGTCTTCCTTTGGTCAACTTTTCTTTAGAAAAGTCTTCCTTTGGTCAACTTTTCTTTAGAAAAGTCTTCCTTTGGTCAACTTTTCTTTAGAAAAGTCTTCCTTTGGTCAACTTTTCTTTAGAAAAGTCTTCCCTTGGTCAACTTTTCTTTAGAAAAGTCTTCCTTTGGTCAACTTTTATTTAGAAAAGTTTTCCTTTGGTCAACTTTTCTTTAGAAAAGTCTTCCTTTGGTCAACTTTTCTATAGAAAAGTCTTCCTTTGGTCAACTTTTCTATAGAAAAGTCTTCCTTTGGTCAACTTTTCTATAGAAAAGTCTTCCTTTGGTCAACTTTTCTATAGAAAAGTCTTCCTTTGGTCAACTTTTCTATAGAAAAGTCTTCCTTTGGTCAACTTTTCTATAGAAAAGTCTTCCTTTGGTCAACTTTTCTATAGAAAAGTCTTCCTTTGGTCAACTTTTCTATAGAAAAGTCTTCCTTTGGTCAACTTTTCTATAGAAAAGTCTTCCTTTGGTCAACTTTTCTATAGAAAAGTCTTCCTTTGGTCAACTTTTCTATAGAAAAGTCTTCCTTTGGTCAACTTTTCTATAGAAAAGTCTTCCTTTGGTCAACTTTTCTATAGAAAAGTCTTCCTTTGGTCAACTTTTCTATAGAAAAGTCTTCCTTTGGTCAACTTTTCTATAGAAAAGTCTTCCTTTGGTCAACTTTTCTATAGAAAAGTCTTCCTTTGGTCAACTTTTCTATAGAAAAGTCTTCCTTTGGTCAACTTTTCTATAGAAAAGTCTTCATTTGGTCAACTTTTCTATAGAAAAGTCTTCCTTTGGTCAACTTTTCTATAGAAAAGTCTTCCTTTGGTCAACTTTTCTATAGAAAAGTCTTCCTTTGGTCAACTTTTCTATAGAAAAGTCTTCCTTTGGTCAACTTTTCTATAGAAAAGTCTTCCTTTGGTCAACTTTTCTATAGAAAAGTCTTCCTTTGGTCAACTTTTCTATAGAAATGTCTTCCTTTGGTAAACTTTTCTATAGAAAAGTCTTCCTTTGGTCAACTTTTCTATAGAAATGTCTTCCTTTGGTCAACTTTTCTATAGAAAAGTCTTCCTTTGGTAAACTTTTCTATAGAAAAGTCTTCCTTTGGTCAACTTTTCTATAGAAAAGTCTTCCTTTGGTCAACTTTTCTATAGAAATGTCTTCCTTTGGTCAACTTTTTATAGAAATGTCGTCCTTTGGTCAACTTTTCTAGAGAAATGTCTGATAGTCCAATTTTTTTAATCGTTCGAGTCCATTAAGTCCAATTTTTATATCGTCAATTTTACATCTCAAACAAATTTCCGGTAACGTTCCATAAACTTAATCATAACGTAACGTAACAGAGCGTAAGCACATAAACTGAATATTTTATGCAGACGTCAACGTTACGGTTTCTATGTTTAACTAATTCTTAAAGGATAATAACTAGAACAGCAGGACAACAACTTAAAGGAAGTATATAACATTTATTTTCCTTCTCCGTCTCCCTCTCTATTGATTTCAATAAAAAGTCGACTTATGAATCACAAAAATTGTTCGTATTTGTTTAAAATATGTGTTTTTTTTTTGAGAAAGGATAAAATGACCAAACTATACAATTAAGGACACATACCTTTATATAGACATTGGCATGATGAAAATAATTAAATATTTGTATTATTTTGGTTAGAAATTTTCTACCTAGTAAATGAACTCATTTAAAGGTAAATGTTTGAAATGCATTAGGAAAGAGATTTGAATGCTTAAATTTAAGAATTTCTAAGGCTTATACTAGGAAATGTGATTAGTATTAGAAACAAATAAATAGTTCGAAGGAAATTGCAGATGTTAAGTCAGGTAGAGTGTGACTAATTTTTGGGAAAGTTGGCAATTGTTTCAATATTTTCAAAAACTGGCAAACATTAATCTTAAAATGTAATTTCAATAAAGCTATAGTTACGGAAATAACGAAAAATGTCAGAAACTTGTTACGAAATTTCTTACTTCTATAAATCTTAATACATAACGAAAAATTGTCTAACCTCATTACGAAATTACTCACTTCTTTAATCCATAATAATGTTACCGTTACCGTTACATTGTTATTGAAATCAATCGGTCCTTCCCTAACACAAAGTCCTCCTCTTTAAACTCACCTGTGATCCCGTCACAAACATATTATTTTCCCAACTATATATCGAGAATATATGCCCGGTGTGTCCCAGAAAAGTCTGCGCCGGTGTCAAAACACTACAATCGGTTATATAGATTTTACAATTGCCCGCCCCGCCACTCGCCAATAGCTTTCGTTCACTGCACGAATCCTCCAGAAAGCATAAATCTCTCACAGTGCCATCGTGCATGGTCAGCTCAATTTCCCGACCCTCCAGCTGTTTGTTTTCATCGCTATATTGCATTATCTTAATCGATTTGTCATTGGAACCGGTGGCAATAAACTTGCCATCCCTGGACCAGGCACAGCAATATATCGAGCCCTTATGATGTTTGGTGCGCTTGAATATAACGCTAGTCTGGAGATTTTGGTTTTTGCTGGGAATCGGGATGAACAATTTTAGTAAGAATTGGGTAGAAAAGAATTTTGATTTGAAAATACCTGTTATTGATTTGTGATGGATACATACAGATCCTAAGGGTTTTCGAATTGGAGCCAACAGCATAAATTTTACCCTCCGGATGGAATTCCGCACAACGTATAGCCTGGACATCGTTTAGGGTGTTGATGGGCACAAAGCACAAGGGAGTTTTATCGCTCTGGAAAGATAACGAGATATAATACGGGAAAATGGTAAATTTTGTTCATAACTCGGCCTTATCTGGACCGATGAACAAGAAATTACAATGAAAAAATCAAAATACGTTAAGACCTCAACCTTTAAGTAGAACCGGAACTAGGACCTGAACTAGAACTGATTTGATTAAACTAGGACCTAAACTGGAATTAATTTTGAAATGAACTAAAACTTTTTGAAAAAAACTAGAACTTAATTAGAACTGAATCAAGAACTGATCAAGAACTGAATCAAGAACTAAATCAAGAACTGATTTAAGAACTGAATCAAGAACTGAATCAAGAACTAAATCAGGAACTGAATCATTAACAGCATCAAGAACTGAATCAAGAACTAAATAAAGAACTGAATCAAGAACTGAATCAAGAACTGATTCAAGAACTTAATCAAGAACTGAATCAAGAAATGAATCAAGAACTGAATCAAGAACTGAATCAAGAACTGAATCAGGAATTGAATCAATAACTGAATCGAGAACTGCATCAAGAGCTAATTTAAGAACTGAACTAGAACTGAAATTAGAACTGAATTAAGAAATGAATAAAAAACCGATTTAAGAACTGAACTAGAACTGAACTAGAACTGATCTAGAACTGAACTAGAACTGAACTAGAACTAAACTAGAACTGAACTAGAACTGATCTAGAACTGAACTAGAACTGAACTAGAACTGAACTAGAACTGAACTAGAACTGATCTAGAACTGAACTAGAACTGAACTAGAACTGAACTAGAACTGAACTAGAACTGAACTAGAACTGAACTAGAACTGAACTAGAACTGAACTAGAACTGAACTAGAACTGAACTAGAACTGAACTAGAACTGAACTAGAACTGAACTAGAACTGAACTAGAACTGAACTAGAACTGAACTAGAACTGAACTAGAACTGAACTAGAACTGAACTAGAACTGAACTAGAACTGAACTAGAACTGAACTAGAACTGAACTAGAACTGAACTAGAACTGAACTAGAACTGAACTAGAACTGAACTAGAACTGAACTAGAACTGAACTAGAACTGAACTAGAACTAGAACTGAACTAGAACTGAACTAGAACTGAACTAGAACTGAACTAGAACTGAACTAGAACTGAACTAGAACTGAACTAGAACTGAACTAGAACTGAACTAGAACTGAACTAGAACTGAACTAGAACTGAACTAGAACTGAACTAGAACTGAACTAGAACTGAACTAGAACTGAACTAGAACTGAACTAGAACTGAACTAGAACTGAACTAGAACTGAACTAGAACTGAACTAGAACTGAACTAGAACTGAACTAGAACTGAACTAGAACTGAACTAGAACTGAACTAGAACTGAACTAGAACTGAACTAGAACTGAACTAGAACTGAACTAGAACTGAACTAGAACTGAACTAGAACTGAACTAGAACTGAACTAGAACTGAACTAGAACTGAACTAGAACTGAACTAGAACTGAACTAGAACTGAACTAGAACTGAACTAGAACTGAACTAGAACTGAACTAGAACTGAACTAGAACTGAACTAGAACTGAACTAGAACTGAACTAGAACTGAACTAGAACTGAACTAGAACTGAACTAGAACTGAACTAGAACTGAACTAGAACTGAACTAGAACTGAACTAGAACTGAACTAGAACTGAACTAGAACTGAACTAGAACTGAACTAGAACTGAACTAGAACTGAACTAGAACTGAACTAGAACTGAACTAGAACTGAACTAGAACTGAACTAGAACTGAACTAGAACTGAACTAGAACTGAACTAGAACTGAACTAGAACTGAACTAGAACTGAACTAGAACTGAACTAGAACTGAACTAGAACTGAACTAGAACTGAACTAGAACTGAACTAGAACTGAACTAGAACTGAACTAGAACTGAACTAGAACTGAACTAGAACTGAACTAGAACTGAACTAGAACTGAACTAGAACTGAACTAGAACTGAACTAGAACTGAACTAGAACTGAACTAGAACTGAACTAGAACTGAACTAGAACTGAACTAGAACTGAACTAGAACTGAACTAGAACTGAACTAGAACTAAACTAGAACTAAACTAGAACTGAACTAGAACTGAACTAGAACTGAACTAGAACTGAACTAGAACTGAACTATAACTGAACTAGAACTGAACTAGAACTGAACTAGAATTGAACTAGAACTAAAATAGAAATGATTTTGAAATGAATTGGAACATAATTAAATTAGGGGTATTGGGTTATTTATGGACCGATTATGATGTTTTGCTTAATCTCTTCTTTAGTCAAGTTAAAGGAGGCTTAAAGCATTATTAGATTCATTAGATTTTTAATGGGATTTTCTTTTGAAAAATGTCTTGAGCAGGTGTGTATGCCCCCTACCATTATTGGTGCTGGGGTACGATGAGTCTTAAAAAATTCATGACTACTATTTTTTGTTACATCAATAAAAGAAACACAAACTTTAATAAATTTAACTTTAATAAAACAATAATAACGGTTCATACATAAAAAATTTATTGTTTTTTTGTTGTTGTTCTCTATCCCATTCACTCATTCATTCCCATCAAATCGAAATTGTCTGTTTATATTTGCATATAAATAAAAATGTATTTTCAGTGGAGAAATCGACGTCTTGG
Source organism: Stomorhina lunata (assembly GCA_933228675.1). NCBI lineage: Eukaryota > Metazoa > Arthropoda > Insecta > Diptera > Rhiniidae > Stomorhina > Stomorhina lunata. The sequence goes on along the minus strand of OW121744.1, from coordinate 104,263,066 downwards.
GAAGAGTTTTAGGCAATTTCAAGCGTAAACTTTTTTTTATTATGTTAAAACGCACCACTTTTGTATTTCTTTGAATTTTTACACACTTTTTCACCTTAAAACTTAAGAATTTACCTTCATATTTTGATAAGAACTCTTTTCGGAAAACATAATTTTTAAGATATTTTTATAAAAATATCTAGATTTTTTAATAAATTAATCCGTTTCTTAAAAAACTACAAAAATTTCGACATATTGACTGAATTTGTTCGTCTGTCTTTCTGTCGTCTCTATAAAATTTCGAGTCTAAATGCATTAAGCGTAAAAAAGTTGGAGATGGATGGGAGAAATGGTTTAGAGAAAGAAACTATCTTTATCTTTAATAAAAACTGGTTCAGTTGGATGCATCCAATACATAACCGTGGTGAATTCATGGTCAAAGTATGGCTTAAGCTCTACTTGAAATAGAGAGAGAGAGAGTGTGTGAGAGAGAGTTTACAAAGAGAAACTCTCCACTCCGGCTTAATTGTTAATACACTCTAAAGAAAAATATCCCAAATTATTACGAAATTTTTTTATTAAAGTTTTCAATTGAAAAATCTATAATTCTTAAAGTTTAAAGTTAAATTTATCACGTGTTTTTATATTATTCTTTGTAGCTATTTTTTCTTCTTAAAAATCGATTTTTTGGCTAGTCATAACAGGGGTCACAGCCATGTTAAACTAAACTATAAAAAACCCGGTAGTTCCCATTAAATTCAAACTTTTGAATTCAGGAAATTTTTTCTAAAAAATAGGAAATTTTTGAAACATTTCCTATAAAAATAGGAAAATTTTGGAAAAATATCCTATAAAAATAGGAAATTTTTGGAAAAATTTCCTATAAAAATAGGAAATTTTTGAAAAATTTCCTATAAAAATAGGAAATTTTTGAAAAATTTCTTTTTTTATAGGAAATTTCCAATTTTTACCGGAAATTTTTCAAAAATTTCCTATTTTTATTGGAAATTTTTCAAAAATTTCCTATTTTTATTGGAAATTTTTCAAAAATTTTCTATTTTTATTGGAAATTTTTCAAAAATTTCCCATTTTTATAGGAAATTTTTCAAAAATTTCCTATTTTTGAAAAATTTCCTATTAAAAAATAGGAAATTTTTGAAAAATTTCCTATTAAAAAATAGGAAATTTTTGAAAAATTTCCTATTAAAAAATAGGAAATTTTTGAAAAATTTCCTATTAAAAAATAGGAAATTTTTAAAAAATTTCCTATTAAAAAATAGGAAATTTTTGAAAAATTTTCATAAAAAAAATTAAATTTTTGAAAAATTTCCTATTAAAAAAAAGGAAATTTTTGAAAAATTTCCTATTAAAAAATAGGAAATTTTTGAAAAATTTCCTATTAAAAAATAGGAAATTTTTGAAAAATTTCCTGTTAAAAAATAGGAAATTTTTGAAAAATTTTATATTAAAAAAAAGGAAATTTTTAAAAAATTTTATATTAAAAAAAAGGAAATTTTTGAAAAATTTCCTATTTTTTAACAGGAAATTTTTCAAAAATTTCCTATTTTTTAATAGGAAATTTTTCAAAAATTTCCTATTTTTTAATAGGAAATTTTTGAAAAATTACCGATATAAAAAAGGAATTTTTAAAAAATTTCCTATGAAAATAATAAATTTTTGAAAAATTTCCTATAAAAATAAGAAATTTTTGAAAAAATAAAAAAAAAACTTCTATATTTTTTTTGTAATTTTCTAAAAAATTAGTCACATTACTCATGGGGAATTATGAGTAATCTGACTAAAGTCCGAGTGTTTCCACAACTGTGGGGCATCTAAAAAGTATAACATTCATATAAAAGGATGAATCATGTGTTTACTTTAGTGTGAATACCTCCCTCCCTATTTGCTAAGGATATTTACTATATGCTAGGATATAAATAGGATACTTTTTTTTATAGAGAAAAGCTATTTAAACATAATTTATATCATTTTAAGAATTTCATAAATTATACCAAATTTAACTTGTAGATTAGCTGCATTAGGATTATTATCAGATAATGATATAAAACGCAAAACAGACTTGCGGCTAGAAAAAAAGGTGTGTCCTTTTAGAGTTTTTTTGTAAATGCATGAATGTACAGAGAAAAAGGAGTCATACAAATTTAACAGATATGTACGTTTGTAAAACATATCTATTACATTTTCAAATTGTGTGAATGTCCTTTAAAATTGTATTTAGATGTTGGATAATATTTGAAATTAAAAAATTTAGTTAATTACATTTTTTTAATAAATCTAACACTGGTTTACAAAACTCAACTTTTTCGTATAAAAATAAAAAATTTTTTTAAAATTTTTTAAAAATTTCTTACAACAATATAAAATTTTAAAAAATTTTATTTCTACAGGATATTTTTCAAAAATTTCCTATTTTGAAAGGAATTTTTTTTAAAAATTTCCTGCTTTTATAGGAAATTTTTCAAAAATTTCCTGTTTTTATAGGAAATTTTTCAAAAATGTCCTATTTTTTATAGGAACTTTTCTATTTTCTATTTTTTATAGGAAATTTTTCAAAAATTTCTTTTTTTTTATAGGAAATTTTTCAAAAATTTCCTATTTTTTATAGGAAATTTTTCAAAAATTTCCTATTTTTTATAGGAAATTTTTCAAAAATTTCCTATTTTTTATAGGAAATTTTTCAAAAATTTCCTATTTTTTATAGGAAATTTTTCAAAAATTTCCTATTTTTTATAGGAAATTTTTCAAAAATTTCCTATTTTTTATAGGAAATTTTTCAAAAATTTCCTATTTTTTATAGGAAATTTTTCAAAAATTTCCTATTTTTTATAGGAAATTTTTCAAAAATTTCCTATTTTTTATAGGAAATTTTTCAAAAATTTCCTATTTTTTATAGGAAATTTTTCAAAAATTTCCTATTTTTTATAGGAAATTTTTCAAAAATTTCCTATTTTTTATAGGAAATTTTTCAAAAATTTCCTATTTTTTATAGGAAATTTTTCAAAAATTTCCTATTTTTTATAGGAAATTTTTCAAAAATTTCCTATTTTTTATAGGAAATTTTTCAAAAATTTCCTATTTTTTATAGGAAATTTTTCAAAAATTTCCTATTTTTTATAGGAAATTTTTCAAAAATTTCCTATTTTTTATAGGAAATTTTTCAAAAATTTCCTATTTTTTATAGGAAATTTTTCAAAAATTTCCTATTTTTTATAGGAAATTTTTCAAAAATTTCCTATTTTTTATAGGAAATTTTTCAAAAATTTCCTATTTTTTATAGGAAATTTTTCAAAAATTTCCTATTTTTTATAGGAAATTTTTCAAAAATTTCCTATTTTTTATAGGAAATTTTTCAAAAATTTCCTATTTTTTATAGGAAATTTTTCAAAAATTTCCTATTTTTTATAGGAAATTTTTCAAAAATTTCCTATTTTTTATAGGAAATTTTTCAAAAATTTCCTATTTTTTATAGGAAATTTTTCAAAAATTTCCTATTTTTTATAGGAAATTTTTCAAAAATTTCCTATTTTTTATAGGAAATTTTTCAAAAATTTCCTATTTTTTATAGGAAATTTTTCAAAAATTTCCTATTTTTTATAGGAAATTTTTCAAAAATTTCCTATTTTTTATAGGAAATTTTTCAAAAATTTCCTATTTTTTATAGGAAATTTTTCAAAAACTTCCTATTTTTTATAGGTAATTTTTCAAAAATTTCCTATTTTTTATAGGAAAATTTTCAAAAATTTCCTATTTTTTATAGGAAAATTTTCAAAAATTTCCTATTTTTTATAGGAAAATTTTCAAAAATTTCCTATTTTTTATAGGAAAATTTTCAAAAATTTCCTATTTTTTATAGGAAAATTTTCAAAAATTTCCTATTTTTTATAGAAATTTTTCAAAAATTTCCTATTTTTTTATAGGAAATTTTTCAAAAATTTCCTATTTTTTATAGGAAATTTTTCAAAAATTTCCTATTTTTTATAGGAAATTTTTCAAAAATTTCCTTTTTTTTATAGGAAATTTTTCAAAAATTTCCTTTTTTTTATAGGAAATTTTTCAAAAATTTCCTTTTTTTTATAGGAAATTTTTCAAAAATTTCCTTTTTTTATTGGAAATTCTTCAAAGATTTCCTTTTTTTATTAAAATTTTTTTAAAAATTGTCTTTTTTATTGGAAATTTTTCAAAAATTTCCTTTTTTTATTAAACATTTTTCAAAAATTTCCTTTTTTATAGGAAATTTTTCAAAAATTTCCTTTTTTTATTGGAAATTTTTCAAAATTTTCCTTAATTTTATAGGAAATTTGTCAAAAATTTCATATTTTTTATTGGATATTTTTCAAAAATTTCCTTTTTTTATTGGAAGTTTTTCACAAATTTTCTCTTTTTAAATGAAATTTTTCAAAAATTTCCTATTTTTATAGTAAATTTTTTAAAAATTTTGGTTGTTAACCAGTGTAATTTCATACATTTAGTTTTGTAAAAAATCATATCGCCAGCAGAAATTAAAATGGTATTGACTTTCATTTTAAAACTTGTTCCGGTTCTTCGTTTAATTTTCAATAAATCTTAATTGTTTTTAATAGTTTCTATTAATTTATGGGAATCTTTAGAGAAAGGTTAAATAAATTATTAATTATTATCAAAGATGAACAAATAAATGAAAATAAGTAAATAAAAGTAAGAAAAGTAAAATTAACGAATAAAAGACCATATGGTGGTTGATTTAGTTTTTGGTATGACGTTCACGATCATGCTGATATGATGATGGTGATCTCACTTGACTTTAATTTTCTATGTACAAGCCACGGCTGCGACCGCAGCTGCAGCTACCTCCACAAAACAATTTTCAATTTTAAAGTTTCAATTCAATTTTATTTATTTATAACAATATAAATCCTACGTAATTTACACAATTTTTCTATATTTATATAATCTCAACTTGTAAAGCCAAATAAGCCGGAATATCCCGAAATTTCTTATATATAATTTCAATTGCGATCTATAAATGGTTGTGATAAGTCAAAAGACAAAATTTCATTTATTAATTAATTAACAATAAACTACAATTACTCAAGAAATCATTTAAATTTTTGTATTTCAAAGTTTAAGTTCAGCTTGAAACCTTAAAACACAAACAAAATATTTTCAACCGGAAACTTGTTTTCTTCTTGTTGTTGCTATTTATTTATTGTTTACATTTTTGATTGATTTTTGTTTACATTCGATTATCTAGTACTCAGAGAATTAAATGAGTAAAAAAACGGTTGTTTTTAACTCCCTCTCAGTCAGTTATTTACAATGTCTCAAACCTACACTAATGTCTGATTGATACACCTACATCACAGTCTAATATTCAGTCTATCGTCATATATGAACATGAAGTTTAATTATTATAATTCTGAATCACAAACCTGCCTCAAACTGACAATATTTGAAGCAGAATGTTATTGTTGTCTTAATTATACAATACTTAAACTTATGGCTAATATCTACTACTTGACTTAGAGCTAATAGTTAAACTTAAGTCTAGCTTCAGACACAATTCTAAAACCTTATTTGTACTTGAATTAAAGTTTTACTAATATCATTTTGCCATTTAACCCCAACATTTTTAAATTTCATTGAATTGAATTAAAAAGATTTTTAATATCTTTCATTAAAATAAAAATGATATCTTAATTTTGAAAACTTTGACTACTTAGGGCCTTATACATAATTTTAGGCTACCTAAAGTGGTCATTATCTTTATCTTCCAGTATAGCAAAAGGCCCTATGCTGCACTGGGAGTCAAGAATAACAGAAGAAAAATAGCAAAAGGCCTTAATCATCCTTTTATATCGAACTCTATTGCAAGATGTTAGGCATACGTAATTTCATGAATAGTTTGCTGCTTGCAACTCCACATCAATAGACACATCTCCACGTTGTAGCAGGTGCACCAAAACGACTGTCTCTTTTCTGTGGCTCCCAACGATGCGCTTGTCGAGCAATGTTGGTATTTGGCCTTCGAAGTGAGTGGAACATAGGGCCTCAGATATGCTTTTATATCGAACTCTATTGTCAGATGTTAGACAGTGATAGCGTTAGTATTTTCTTGAAGGTGACCTGAGCTTTGGCTTAGGAGACATATGTACGTCATCAGCGTATTCCAAGTCCTCGAGTTGTTTAAAGGGTGTCCATTAGATAGCGTGTCTACCATTCAGAACCATGTTGTCGATCACGAGGATAAAAAGTATAGGTGACAAGATACATCCTTGTCTTACTCCAGTAGTAACTTCGAACGGAATTGACAATTTGCCTTTGTGTAGGACTCGACAGCACTACCACATGGCGAGCCGCCGCAAATGAGATCAACCTCATGCCATTGTCAGATATGATGTTATGGAGGCTAAATTTACCAACAGTGGGCTCAAAGCAACTTTCCCGCCCAATCTGTGAATTGAAATCACCCATTATTATTTTAACGTCATGATTGGGGCAGCAATCGTAAACTTTCCCAAATTGTTCATAAAAGACTTTTTTTAAATCTTCATTTTCTCCTCTGTGGGAGCGTGAATAGAAATTAAACTCAGAGAGAAGACTAGGTTTCGCATTCTTCTACTAACTTAAATGGCCTATAGTTACAACCTGTTAAGGTCAAAGGCCGAGCATATTTTAGAATTCTGTGCGCATATTCTCCAATTTCGTATGCTAAGTTTTGAAAAATTTTCTTCTACTTGGTCTTTCCATCGAAGTTTTAGACGCCCTCTTCTACAAGTTCCCTTAGGATCATTATCGAACTTTTCTTGTCGGAGTTTTTTCATCCATTCGCACAGCATGTCATATCCAACTCAGCCGCTGTTGCTTAATGCGTTTCACTATGTCTATGTATAACTCATACAGATCATGGTTCATTCAATGTCGATACTCATTGCTGACACAGACTAGACCAAATTTATGCCTAGTTAGTGAACCTTTAATAAGTTCCAAAAAGTTACACATTATTTTCCTAAAAATAACTGCCAAAGAGCCTCTCCAATATCTTCAAGAGAAACGAAGACAGGCTGATATGTCCAAAGTCTTTCGGTTACGTATGAATAATAAGTATGCACCTACAAATACAGACCTACATATGTGCTATACACAAATTTCTTTGTAACTGTCCCAGTCCTGTAAGACACTTGTGAAGAAGTATTGTTTGGAGTTAGCCCTTAAATTGACGCATTTCTGTAAAGCTCTTGTGAATTTAGAACAGTTAAAAAACATCATACAGCGGCTCCTGAGATCTATTAGTTCCTTCGACCAACATTACTTGAGCCTAAACTTACATTTGGCTTGCAGAAAATTCTTTATCATAAATATTTCTTTACAAAATTGTTTGTTTCTTTCTCCAGAAAATATTCACTTTTTATCCCAAAAAAAGAATTTTCATTTTTTCTTACTAAACAGAAATTTTGCAATATCAAAAACATCTGTCTCCAAGTCAGGGAACGTGTGTGAGTTTTTTTTACAGGAACAACAAAAATTACCCCAAGAAAACAGCTGTTGTGTAAACAGAGTAAGAGAGATAGAAAAATGACGTCACATACATACAATGAATATACAATAAAAACATGCACATGAACATGTAATTTTTATGAATCACAAGTAAAAAAATAGAAAACAAATTTTAAACATTTTCTTTTTTAACAATTAAAATTTAGTAGTTAAGACTATTTGCAATTTAGGTAACGATAGTTAAACTTAAATAAATAATTTTTTTACATGTTAACTAGGTAAATTGCAGATTTACATGCATATGAAGATGATTATGTACGTATACATATGTATGTACATTTACATTATGTTAGTGCAAATGTATGTTCATGTATACATAAAATGTAAGTAACCTCATGTACGAAGAAGTATTAAAGAACCAAACCCTAAAATTTTTAGGATATTACAGAAAAGTTTCGTTTGAACTTTAAAGTGTTCCATTACAAAATCTTTATTTTGCAGACATTATGTAGACAAAAATGATGTAATGGTTAAGAAAAGTAGTAAATAAATAGTAATTCATGGGCGGAGCCAGGAAAATTTCTGATAATTAAAAATTTTCTATAAAAAAAAAACCAAAATTTTTTATAGAAAATTTTTGAATAAAGCAAAATTTTCTACACAAAATTTTTCTATAAAAAAAAAATTAAATAATGAAAATTTTCTAGAGAAAATTTTTAAATAACAAAAATTTTCTATAGAAAATTTTTAAATAACGAAAAATTTTCTAGAGAAACTTTTTAAATAACGAAAAATTTTCTAGAGAAACTTTTTAAATAACGAAAAATTTTCTATAGAAAACTTTTAAATAACAAAAAATATTCTATAGAAAAATTTTTAATAACGAAAAATTTTCTATAGAAAAATTTTGAATAACGAAAAATTTTCTACAGAAAATTTTTATATAAAGAAAAATTTTCTAGAGAAAATTTTTAAATAACGAAAAACTTTCTATTGAAAATTTTTAAATAACGAAAAAATTTTCTAGAGAAACTTTTTAAATAACTAAAAAATTACGAAAAATTTTCTATAGAAAAATTTTGAATAACAAAAAATTTTCTAAGGAAAATTTTTACATAACAAAAAATTTTCTAAGGAAAATTTTTACATCACGAAAAATTTTCTAAGGAATATTTTTACATAAAATTTTCTAGAAAAAAATTTTTGAACAAAACAAAACTTTTCTAGAGAAAATTTTTAAATAACGAAAAATTTTCTGGAAAAATTTTTTAAATAACGAAAAATTTTCTAGAGAAAATTTTTAAATAAAGAAAAATTTTCTAGAGAAAATTTGTAAATAACAAAAAATTTTCTAGAGAAAATTTTTAAATAACGAAAAATTTTCTAAAGAAAATTTTTAAGTAAGGAAAAATTTTCTAGAGAAAATTTTTAAATAAAGAAAAATTTTCTAGAAAAAATTATAAATAAAGAAAACTTTTCTAGAGAAAAATTTTCTATAGAAAAATTTTCGTATTAAAAATTGTTCAAAAATTTCTTATTTTTATAGAAAAATTTCCAAATTTTTTTATTTTTCTTGTTTTTATAAGAAAAATTTCTCAATTTTATTGGAAATATTTTATTTCTTATATAAAATTTCTTATTTTTGTTTAAGAAATTTTTCAAAAATTTCTTATTTATTTTTATAAAAAATTTCTCAAAAATTTCATATTTTTATAAAAAAATTTTATTCAAAAATTAATTTTTTTTTTTATTTTTTTAAGAAATTTTTCAAATATTTTTTATTTTTTTTTAAGAAAATTTTTAAATATTTCTTACTTTTTTTAAGAAAATTTTCAAAAATTTCTTATTTTTGAAAAATATAATTTCTTAATTTTATAAGAAAATTTTTCAAAAATTTCTCAGTTTTTTAAGAAATTTTTCAAATATTTGTTGAATTTTTTAAGAAATTTTTCAAAAATTTCTTATTTTTATTAAGAAGTTTTTCAAAAATTTCTTATTTTTATTAAGAATTTTTTCAAAAATTTCTTATTTTTATTAAAAAATTTTTCAAAAATTTCTTATTTTTATAGGAAATTTTTCAAAGAATTTATTATTTTTATGGGAAACTTTTCAAAACTTTCTTATTTTTATAAGAACATTTTTCAAACATTTCTAATTTTATAAGAAATTTTTCAAAAATTTCTTATTTTTATACGTAATTTTTAAAATTTTTTTTATGAAAAAAATTTCCAAAATTTCTTTTTTTTTTAAGAATTTTAAAAAAAATTTTAAAAAATTTCTTATTTGCATAGAAAAATTTTCGACAACTTCTTATTTTATAGGAAATTAAATTTTTTTTTTCATTTTTTTAATTTCTTATTTTTATAAGAAATTTTCAAAAGAAATTTTTCAAAAAATTTTCAAAATTTCATAGGAAATTTTTCAAAAAAATTTATTATTTTAAACAATTTATATGCCGGTTTGTCACCTTGTATTTAGTAAAATAATAATTTGTACATAGATTTTATAGATATGTATATGTAAATACTTTGTATATAATTATTACTAAAATGCTTTAAAGTGTTGCAAACCCCTTTTTTAAATAATAAACAAAATTTTCAAAATATTATTAGAATTCATTTTTCATAATTCCTATGACATTCCTATTTTAACAAGGGGTACTTCTCTCAGACAATGGTGCTGCATCCGATTCTATTTTTAGACTCATTGAAAGGGTCCTACGTTTTAACTCCGTCTCCGAACGGCAAATGCATTAGTAAGGAAAGTTTTGCAAAGCCTGATAATCAAAACCAGTGGCTGGCTGAGTTATTAGGTATACCGTTTTTTTCAATATTTTTTTTCAACATGGGATCTCTAGCCAGATGACTAACCTGATATACCAAGACGGTTAATTTATTTTCAAGAAATTTTCTACATTAGGTTCATTTACTTAACAATATCTTAAATTTTAATATTTTTAATTTAATGTTTAATATTAATAACTCTATTTTACTATTATTTATTAATTATTGTATTATTATTGATTCAATTTTTCCCATTAATTCATTAACATTTTATGATTTTGAGTATTGAATTAATTTTGCCTTTAATTAATTTAATTTGAGTTTATTTTATTTAAATTTTTATTGTTATCAAATTATTTTTAAATAATTATTTTATCTAAATACTACAAAAATCTATTACTTGTATGAAAACAGAGCTTTATTTAACAGACAATTAGCATTACTTTGTATGTTATACCAGACAAATACAACCCTGTTTCTTGTATGGTGATTTAATAATACCCTTTTAAGCAACTCTGCTGACGCAACAGAGACAGAAATATCTGCAACAGCGCCGTGTTTTCTGCAAAGGCGTGGTTGTTTGCATAAATACGACCGCATCGCTTGTCGGCATCTCAGAAAGTGTTTGACAGTTTGCCGTTGTGGTTGTGCGCAAAAAAGTTTGTCAGAACAAAAAGCATTTTACTTGTTATTAATTAATTTTAAATAAAAAAAAACCAAATACAAAATGAGAGAAATCGTACACATTCAAGCCGGTCAATGCGGAAACCAAATCGGAGCTAAGGTAGGTTTTTCACCTATTATCTTTTTTGTTAAAATAATTAAAAAGCTTAAGAAAAGATATAAAATAAAGAATTTTTAAGAACTGTGTGTGTATGTTTAAAAGAAAATCTTTGGGATTTTGGTGTATTGGCAGAAAAAAAGTGAAGATGAATGAGAAAAAGAAGTGTTGAAAGAAAGAATTTTTGTTTTACAAGTTAATATTGTTTTAAATTAAAAAAGTTTTACTTAAAGTGAAAGGCAGTTTTTCTTTAAAAACTTGCTAAAAATTTTAATTGTTTTAATTATTTAAGCATCACTTCCACTCTCCTGCTACGCCATTTTGTGTTTGTGCAAATTGTTGTTGTTTTTTTTTTTATCTATGCTCATTCTCTCATTTCGATGCCGCTATTTTTATAAAAAGAAATGGTGACGCTATGTTAAAAAAACTTGTTTTTTTCGCCTTCTTTTTTTGTCTTTGAAAACAAAAAACCGGCATAAGTTAATAATTATTTATATTTCTATTAAGTTTAAACTATTATTAACATATTAGTTTTCTTTTAAATCTATAGATATGCATACGTTAATATACAGAAAAAAAAAAATCAATAATATAACCTAAATTATTAGAAATTTCTGTATATTTCAAAAGAGGGCGAGAATTGTGAGCCAGTGTACAGTTAGTGCAAAAAGTGTGTGCTTGTTTTTTTTTTCTATTATTTAAATTTCAATTTCCAGACACATTTGCAAAAATGTTTTTTCTGCTTATTATTGTAAAAACGTAATCACTTTTTCCTATGAATTTATTCAAAAAAGTATATAAAACATGTACATAAGTTTCTTTTTTTTTTTTTTCATTATTAAGCTATGAATCATTCAATTATTTCAGGCCAAATGCAAATAGGGAAAAATAAAGAAAGAAAGAAGTCTTCTTTTCTGCCCCATAACTTCTTTACTTCTTTCTGTTTTCATCAATTTCCTTTTTGGTAAAACATAAAAAAACTTTACAAGAAAGAAAGAAAAGTAAAAGAAAAATCTATTAATGGGTGCGGTTTTACATGATAATCACATTATGCTGCTGATGATGATTAGTCTATTGCCCACAACTTTAAAAACTGAGGGGTAGGACCTGCCTGCACTCTTTGGTGGAATACCAACCCATTATCTGCATTGGAATGTTGAGTTGTTGCAAATTGTATCGTGTGTATCTTTTGGGTACATACACAGACAAATCTGCAAAGTAAATGTGTAGTAGATACATTATACATATTTACTGGGGCTGGAAGAAAAATTGTGTATAATGAAATTTACATTGTACCATACCTACCTACTACCCATCTGTATATATCCTTTCTCAATCAATATTTTTAGGCCATGCCATTATATACTATAACCGGCCGGGGGAGTGTTTGTTCTTGCAACAAATGAATAGATATTCAAGACTTTTTCTCTAGTTGTTTAAGAAATTGTATAACTGTTATTGATTTTTCTCAAGATTAAGGATAAGACATTTGAGGACAATACTATAGCCAAACAGTATTAGTATATGTTCCCAAGGCAGTCGGTTCTTGGTACCGGAACTACTCGAAAATCTTAGGATTCCGGCCCAATCTAACACTTCTGATATATTAACAATAATATCGCAGTAAGAACAACAAAAATAGTAGCCAATCGAACTTTTTTAGACTATTATTTCACCTAACATGTTCATGATAAGATTTTTATTAAGGCTTTGCTTTCCTAAGCCATGATAAATACTATAACATTCCGATGTAGAGTGTCGTCTGTCCTCAAAGCATGAAAACATTTTGAAGTCTTTGGTATTATTAGCTATGATAAATACTATTTAGACCTCGATATGAAGTTTTCTTGCATCAAATTCCACATAAATAGTGAAAAGTTATTTCGGTATATGATGGAAATCGATCGATTTCAGAGATATATTTTTGAGATAGTGTTGGGGTTAAAAAGCAAATATTTTTCAGATATTTTTGTGAAAATATTTTCAATATTTTCACAAAAAAATTTAAGCCAAATAAAAGAAAAGATATCAGTCAAACAGTAACCGAAAATTATCTTAAAAATATATCTGAAATCGGCCGATTTAAAAACTATCGATTTTCATCACATACCAGATTTGAAAGGGTTAGTTTATTAGCCTTTTAAACATTTTATATTTTAGGGGAAGTGTTCTTGCAACATTCCTTTATTTCGTAAAACATTTCTCGGATCTTTTTTCCAAGATATATGGATAATATTTTCAATGAATTACTTAAACTACTCTTATCCAGTTGATATTTTAGGTCATGATAAAGACTAAAACATTGATATTTATGAAAAGGTTTTAAAGGCTTATTAAGGCATAGGTGGGATAGTTATAGATAGGAAATGTTCAAATATTGAAAAAACAAAGAAAAACATACAAATTCTAAACCACTTAAAAAAAGGAAGTGGTTTTATTGAGAAAAAATTCGTTTTACTTTTTCTATAGAAGCAAAATACGAAATTCATTCCACTTCCAAACGGAGTTGATTTCTTAAAAAAAAGAATATTGAAAATAGCATATATTTAAAAAATTTCTTATATTTTTGAAAAAAAAATTGGAAAATTTCTTATTTTTTAGGTTTTTATTTCGAAAGTTTTTTATATTTATAGGAAATTTTTATAAATTTAAACTTGTAAAGACTTTTATATCTCTAAAAATGACTCCCCAAATCAATAATTACATACAAAACATAGAAATTTCAGGACTTTTCGATTATAAATCGAGGAAAATCTATACAAATAACACAATTATTATTACTTGAGGTCAAATTAATTCTGTAAATTTATAACCCCATTAAAGAATAAGATGAAGAATAGCTAAAGGCTTTTTAATAAATAATTTAAAAATTTCAATTTTGAAAAATTTCAAAAAAATTTTTTATATTAAATTTTTCTTAAATTTAACTTTAAGCGACTTTTATGTCTCTAGAACTGAGTTATACTGCCTTAAACTATAATTCCTTACTTGTTTTTGTCAAATGTTTTAAACAAATTTAAAATTGTATTAAAAAACTTTGCAATTTATGGAATTTTCGACTACAAATCGAGAAAATTTCTAAACAAATAACACGAACATAAACGATTATTACTTGAGGTCAAATCAATTCTATAAATTTATGATCCCAAGACGAATAAGACAAAGAATACCTAACGACTTTTTAAAAAAGTCTGAAAATTTCAATTATTATAGAAGTTTTAAAGACTTTTAAAATTTTCCGAAAAATTTTTATATTAAATTTTTCTGGAATTTAACTTTAAGCGATTTTTATATCTCTAAAACTGAGTTATACTGCCTTAAACTATAATTCCTTAATTAATTTTATCAAATGTTTAAAAGACATTTCAAATTGGAACTTTTCGACTAAAAAACGCAAAAAAAAATGTATACATATTAAACAAAAGTAAATATTCTTCTAAGTATAAAATAAATATTTTCAATCCAGAAATAGTTTATCCCAAAATGTTTCTTTCTTTACTTCAACGAAACAACCCAAAAATACTCAAACTGTTCCCTTACAAAATTTTTTTCTAGTAATTTCTGGCAGCTTTTGGACTGTTTTTTGGTAGTTTCGTTAGAGTATGGGAAGAAACATAAAATTAACTTTTAGGAGAAATGTTTTTAAAACAAAATTTTTGAAAAATACTTTAATTTTGTTATTTAGAACAAAGTTTTTAAGTAATTCATTAAATTTTGTTTTTATAAACCTTTGAAAAATTGCAATTTTTTTTCCCAAATTCAAGTTTCCTTTATCTCAAGTTCTTTAACAAACAAATTACCGCATTATGTAGATTAGACTTCTTTAAATTTATTTTTTTTTTAACAAATTGCATTTATTTTTGTTTTGTTTTAAACAAAATTCCTCAATATGTGAGTAAACAAAATTTACAACAAAACCAAATTAATAAATTAAGAGTCTAGAAAAAAAAACTAGAATTGATAAGATATGAATTCTTTTTTTGATTAATTAAAACAAAACTTTGAACATATTAAATCATCATTAAACATAGCCCCCCTCCCTACCTACCAACAATTCTTAAATGAATAGTTAAATTTAAAAGACGAAACGAAACATCTGTTTCTTTCTTTGAGGTTGTGATTTAAAATAGGTACTATTGATTAAGGTAAATGTAAAGGGGAAATGAAGGGGGAAAGCATGATGGGAGGGCGTTTAAAAAAAGAAATCTTTTTTTTTTTGAAAACTTAATTGTTTTTAATAGTTTTGGAATGTTTGTTTCTTTTTTTTTCTTTCAAAAGTTTCTTTTTTCTATTCCAATTTATGAATGTAAAAAAAAGTTAAAGAAGGTTAAATAAATTAAAGTTATAGCTTTAAGAGCTATTCATAAACAAAAAACAAAAACTAAAGCAGCTCAAAAACACCATATGGTCGTCGATCTCGGTTTGTTTTAATAATATTTTGAGATGGTATGGTATGATAGATAGTTGGGATGGTGATCTCACTCATTGTCAACAAACGACCTTATTTATAATAAACTACCTCTACCTCCACATTTTAAATAACAAATAATATAATTCGATTCATACCACACACACTATTTTTATTCATTCGTTTTTTTTTTTTATACATATCGAGAGATATTTTCATATAAAAGTTAATTGCTTAAGCTTGAATGGCTGGTAATGATTGTGTCATAGCTTTGCTTGACTTTTAAGAAGAGGCCGAGAGGAGAGTAGTAGACTTTAAAGGGAGGAAACTCAGTAAAAAGACTTTGATTCATAGTATAGAAAAAAAAAAAACTGAAATAAACAGCAGATGTTTGTTTGTATAGAACTCTATTTATACAAAAACTTTTTAAGTATCACTTTATAACCACCCACCTGCCTTTGCCTGCCTCTGCCCTGCTGTCTTCCTACAGAGCTTTCTGTAAAAAGTCTATGTTTAGCTTAAGGTATTTTATGTTTCGAGCTTGTTTTTTAAGGCTGGCTTGGTTTATTATTACATTTGTATGAGTGTGGGCTGTTTTCAAAGACCACAAACAAGTCGCCAGACCAGCTCACAACCTACATACCACCACACCACCACCTTTAGCTATTCATTTAAAAAATTGAATACTCATAACTAAAATTGATTGACCGACCGGCTAAATTTGCTGACGCTGCTGCAAACCGCTTTAGCAGCGCCAGCAGTTAGCTAAATATGGTTTTGGCAGGTCTTTTTCTTTATAATTGGAAATATATTAACAAGACAAACAAGTGAGTGATGTCATTTGCAATTAACTGGTATTAAATGTAAAAATTAAAATCACAAACAACTTTTTTTTGACAAGACCTCTTGCTCAAAGTAGGTCTCTGCCTAAGTATTTAAACATTTTTTTTCTTGTTTTTGCATTTCTTAATATTCCGGACGGGTTCATAGTGACTGTATTTTAAAAAGAAGTCTTTATAAAAATGGTGGAATGAATTTTTTGAAAAAGTTTCTGGGATTTTTTGGAAGAGAGTTTATATAAGTAGTCAAAAGACAGACCTTTCTTACTTTAGCAAATATCTTCTTTTTTTCAAAGAACAAGCTCATTAAAGTCATATTTTTGAATAGAATTTCAAGAAACAAACATTTTGAAATAGTAATGCAAGGAATGTGTCCTACAATGGAAATGAAAGACTTTAAACCTATAAGAATTTCATGCTCTGGCATCAAGCTTTTCGATTAAAAAGAAAATTCGAAGAAATTTTTAAAAATAACAGAGTTATGAATGATTATATGTCCTACCATGGAAATCAAAGACTTTAAGCATATAAGAATTTCATGTTTTTGGCCACTGGCTTCTTAGATAAAAAGAAAATTCAAAGAAATTTAAAAACATTTCAGAGTTATGAGTGTTTATGTGTCCCACCATGGGAATATCAAAGACTTTAAACCTATAAGGCTTCATGTTTTGGCGTCCTAGCTTCTTAGTTTAAAAGAAAATTCGAAGAAATTTTAAAAAATTCCAGAGTTATGAATGATTATGTGTCCTACCATGGGAATGAAAGACTTTAAAATTATAAGAATTTTATATTTTGACATCTAGATTCTTAGTTAAAAGAAAATTTAAAAACATTTCAAAAAATCTTCAGTTATCAACGATTATGTGTCCTATCATGGGAAATGAAAGACTTTAAACCTATAAGAATTTTATGTTTTGGCTACTAGCTTCTTAGTTAAAAAGAAAATTTGAAGAAATTTTAAAAAATTCCGGAGTTATGAATGATTTTATGTCCTACAACGAAAATGAAAAGCCAAAAATCTTAAGGTTTTTGAATTTTTTTTTTTAGCGTTCCAGGTTGTATGTAATAAAGATAATTTCAAGAAAAAATAAAAAAGTCTTTAATTTGTATAAAGGAAATATGTATCCTACAACGGAAATGAAAGGCCTTAAATCTTAAGGTATTTCAGGTTTAGGCAATTCAAATCTTAAGTAGAATAAATATTTGGAGGAACATTTAAAAATCCTGAGTTTAATTGTTTCCTACTTCAAAGGTTTTCCTTCTTTAAAGCATTTTTAAAATTTGGAAAGAGGCTAATGACTGAAAATAAAAAAAAATTAGCTATCTTTTAAACAAACCAATGACTGGAATTGGAAAAATTCGCAGAAACTAGTAAGAAAAATCAATAGGAGACACTTAATTTTTATTATATTGCAAAATCTAAGTACTAAAGAAAAACCTAGAAGGATTGAATTGTAATAAATATGAGTCATCGTCTGTTGCCAATAACAATAACCAAACAAAATATGTAGTTAAAAAAGGTGGTGAGTAAGTTCTTGAAACGTTGCCAAGATATTATCGCGAACTAGAAAGAAATAAAAAAACACATGGTTTCAAAAAAAAAAAAAAAACAACCCTTAACAAATAATAAGGACATGTACAATATAAAAACAAGGAATGACTCATTCAGCTGCAAAGAAACAAAAAAAATGTCTGCACAACTTTTGTAGGGAGGAAGGGAGGGGATGGATTTCAAAACTCTTGTCACAAATTCTAAATACATACACAAAAGGTCCTTAAAAATTCCTCTCAATAATTTTATGTATCTTAAATAATATAATCATGAAAAAATCAATAATTTTCTTTCTTTCCTTTTCTCTCATTTTAGTTCTGGGAAATTATCTCTGATGAACATGGTATCGATGCTACTGGTGCCTATCATGGCGACAGTGACTTGCAATTGGAGCGCATCAATGTTTACTACAATGAAGCCTCCGGTGGCAAATATGTTCCCCGTGCCGTTTTAGTCGATTTGGAACCTGGTACCATGGATTCAGTACGTTCCGGTCCCTTCGGTCAAATCTTCCGCCCCGACAACTTTGTCTTCGGACAATCTGGTGCCGGCAACAACTGGGCTAAGGGCCATTACACAGAAGGTGCCGAATTAGTCGACTCCGTTTTGGATGTTGTACGCAAAGAGGCCGAATCTTGCGATTGTCTGCAAGGTTTCCAATTGACTCACTCGTTGGGTGGTGGTACCGGTTCCGGTATGGGTACCTTGTTGATCTCAAAGATCCGCGAAGAATATCCCGACAGAATCATGAACACATACTCCGTTGTACCTTCCCCCAAAGTATCAGACACAGTTGTAGAGCCCTACAATGCTACCCTCTCAGTCCATCAGTTGGTTGAGAACACAGACGAGACCTACTGTATCGATAACGAAGCCTTGTATGACATCTGTTTCCGCACCTTGAAACTAACAACCCCCACATACGGTGACTTGAACCATTTGGTATCGTTGACAATGTCTGGTGTTACCACATGTCTGCGTTTCCCCGGTCAATTGAATGCCGATCTTCGTAAATTGGCCGTCAACATGGTTCCCTTCCCCCGTCTTCACTTTTTCATGCCTGGTTTTGCTCCTCTTACATCCAGAGGCTCTCAACAATACCGTGCTCTTACTGTGCCTGAGCTTACTCAGCAGATGTTTGATGCCAAGAACATGATGGCTGCTTGTGATCCTCGTCATGGTCGCTACTTGACCGTAGCCGCCATTTTCCGTGGCCGCATGTCCATGAAGGAAGTTGACGAACAAATGCTTAACATCCAAAACAAGAACAGCTCATACTTTGTCGAATGGATTCCCAACAACGTAAAGACAGCCGTTTGTGACATTCCTCCCAGAGGTTTGAAGATGTCTGCCACCTTCATTGGTAACTCCACCGCCATCCAAGAACTGTTCAAACGTATCTCCGAACAATTCACTGCTATGTTCCGCAGAAAAGCTTTCTTACATTGGTACACTGGTGAGGGTATGGATGAAATGGAATTCACAGAAGCCGAAAGCAACATGAACGATTTGGTATCCGAATACCAACAATACCAAGAAGCCACCGCCGATGAAGATGCCGAATTCGAAGAAGAACAAGAGGCTGAAGTCGAAGAAAACTAAATTCTCTCTCTCTATCTCTCTAACATCATAAGAAAAAAAAGAATTCCCCCAAAAGCAAAATCTAAAACAAATTTCGAAAAAAATAACAAAAATAAAAAACAAATGTTCTAATTTAACATAACTTTCTCCACTTGTTATTATTTATATTTTCATAATTTTCTCACGCTTTTAAAAATGAAAAGTTTTTGTTTAAACAATTTCCGTTTTTAGTAGATTATCGAAAAATATGAATTAGATTAAGTTTTGCTTGATTTCAAATAGAAGGGGAATGGGAATACTAGAAGTAGAAGGGCGGAAGAAGTAATAAATTAAAAATTATTGAAGCTCTTAAGAGTTTTGAACAGAAACAATAAAAATTAATTAGGAAAGCAGCAGCAGAGGAGTACAATGAACTTTCTATTACATTCTAAATTGTGTTTTTCTACTTTACACTCATCCATAGATGACGTAATCTATTTTAAAATTCGCAGTTTGTCCAAAATTAGTCAGTCGTCGTCTGCCTTTGCTTCTCCCCTCCTCTATAATTAATAGACAAAAGTGCAACGAACTTCTTCCTTTTTTGAAGCAGTCACATTTTTAGCTTCATACTCTCTAGAGTCTTAGAATGCATTAATGAATTCTTATTTGTTTAATGGGGAAGAAATATTGCAAAATGTTTTATTTTACATGAATAAAATAGAAATGCACTTGGCGTTGTTGTGTAGATTCGGAGGTTATTTTTAAATTTTGAATGGCAAGAAAAAATGTGACATCACTTTGTGTTTCGTAGACGACGTCTCTGTGTAGTCGTCTTTGGGTATTAGATTACACGAACGTTTTGAGGTATTAGTCATGATAAAAGTCGGTTTGGTGGTTTTATATAAAAAACAAACAAATGTGTATTAAAGCTAATTTTTTATGCATATTTTATCGATAAACTTGTTTTTGAAAGAATTTAATTCATTAGAAATAGGTACTTACGTATTCAAAAAAGCCTGTTTTTGTATTATTTATATATAATTTGTTCTAATTGGGAACTGGGAGGAAGTGACGGATAATTCTGATAGATTTAATTATACAATCTGTCAAATTTTGGGTGAATGGCTGAAGTTTACAATGGAAGATAAGATTTTCTATAGAAAAATTGACGAAAGGAAGATTTTTCTATAGGAAAATTGACGAAAGGAAGATTTTTCTATAGGAAAATTGACGAAAGGAAGATTTTTCCATAGGAAAATTGACGAAAGGAAGATTTTTCTATAGGAAAATTGACGAAATTAAGATTTTTCGATAGGAAGATTGACGAAATGAAGATTTTTCTATAGGAAAATTGACGAAATGAAGATTTTTCTATAGGAAAATTGACGAAATGAAGATTTTTCTATAGGAAAATTGACGAAATGAAGATTTTTCTATAGAAAAATTGACGAAAGAAACATTTTTCTATAGAAAAATTTAAGAAAATAAGATTTGTCTATAGAAAAATTTACGATAGGAAGACATTTCTATAGAAAAGTTGACGATAGGAAGACATTTCTATAGAAAATTTGACGATAGGAAGACATTTCTATAGAAAAGTTGACGATAGGAAGAAATTTTTATAGAAAAGTTGACGATAGGAAGACGTTTCTATAGAAAAATTGACGATAGGAAGACGTTTTTATAGAAAAGTAGACGATAGGAAAACGTTTCTGACGATAGGAAGACATTTCTATAGAAAAGTTGACGATAGGAAGAAATTTTTATAGAAAAGTTGACGATAGGAAGACGTTTCTATAGAAAAATTGACGATAGGAAGACGTTTCTATAGAAAAGTAGACGATAGGAAGACGTTTCTGACGATAGGAAGACATTTCTATAGAAAAGTTCACGATAGGAAGAAATTTCTATAGAAAAGTTGACGATAGGAAGACGTTTCTATAGAAAAATTGACGATAGGAAGACGTTTCTATAGAAAAGTTGACGATAGGAAGACGTTTCTCACGATAGAAAGACATTTCTATAGAATAGTTGACGATAGGAAGACATTTCTATAGAAAAGTTGACGATAGGAAGACATTTCTATAGAAAAGTTGACGATAGCAAGACATTTTTATAGAAAAGCTGACGATAGACAAACATTTGAATTTTATGGTCTTCATCTTTCAAAAGCTCCTAAAAATTACAACTCTGCACCAAAAATACAAAATCATGTGGCATCTTTGTGCATCTGGCAGCTCTAAAATACATTTATTTACATTTTACTTGAGTCATTCTGTATTGTTTAAAAATAGCTCAACTTATGTTTATTTTTATTAATGAATCATTAGAAAATAAAATATTGCAACATCAATATCAAAAAGATTTCACAAATTTCTTATAAAAATTTTAAACAGAAAGAAATTAAAGAAGTAAGACCATTACAAATAAAAAATAGAACTAAAAGAAACAGAGAATATCAACACAAAGCAAGTGTCAAATATCTAACCAAAATATTTACCATACATGTGTGTGCGTGTGTGTATGTATTCAAATGACAGCTAATTGTGTTATCATTTATTTTTCTTTTATTATTTCATATAAATCTATTAATTTCAAGTGAAACAAACTTTTTTTTACCAACCTTTGACTAAATCGTAATAAATATATATATACAGCAATAATATTATAATTATATATGTTATTAAATAAATAGTAATGAATTCATTTCAACGTGATGGTGTGCAGTTTTTAAAGCCAGGTAATTATTATTCCAGTTTTAAGAATAAAAGAAAAAGTGTGTTACAATTTTAACATATGCAACAATAAGAATTTTGTTTATAGCTTAGAATAATAGATTTATTAGTACTAGTATTTAATATTTAAGGCATAATTGTTGCTTCGGTCTTGGAGCAAACACATTTGGCATAGAAAATTTTTTGCTTTTCATGGGACTGATGGAATGACGACTTCAAATTCCAAGTTGTAGTTAGGTAAAAAGTATCAAGTGTTATGGTATTGCAAAGAAAAAGTATAAAACTATGACGTAAACTAGCAAACAATTAGTTCAAGTAGATCATTTGGGTGTACCACCCTTAATTAGTATAGATTTGCTGTAGTTAAACAAGTTTTTATAGTCTAATGTGTGGTATCATAAGAATTTTATGTGCAAGAGCGTTTAGAACATTTTAGATGACTTGCAGTGTTATATTTATGCATGAATATGGAATTGTGTGTATGTATTTAATAATACCCTACACAGCCACAGGTGGTGAGGTTAGAATTTGTTTGTGCAGAGGTTAGTTACTAGAACATGGATGTCCAGACAAATAACTGAACTAGAACCTGTATAAGAACTTGATTGACAATTAAAACTTGAAACTGAACTAGAACTGATTTGGAAATAAACAAGCCCTTAATTGTATGTGACTATAATTATCTGGAAGTAGAACTAAATCGGAACTTCGGCATAATCTATGGTAATATATTCTTTCCATTGTTAATTTTTCTTTAGAAAAGTCTTTCTATAGTTAACTTTCCTGTAGAAAATCTACCTGTAGTAAACTTCTCTTAAGAGAAGTCTTTCTTAAGTTAACTTTTCTACAGAAAAGTCTTTCTATAGTCAATTTTTCTACAGAAAAGGGTTCCTATAGTCAAATTTTAAAAAGAAACTTCTACCTTTGGAAACTTTTTATTGAAAAGTATTTCTTTTGTAAACTTTTCTTTAGAAAATTCTTCCTATAATCATCTTTTTTATAGAAAGGTTTTTCTATACTCAACTTTTCTAAAGAAAAGTCTTCCTATAGTCAGAATTTCTATAGAAAAGTCTTCCTATAGTCAACTTTTCTATAGAAATTTCTTCCTATAGTCAACTTTTCTATATAAAGCCTTCCTATAGTCAACTTTTCTATAGAAATGTCTTCCTATCGTCAACTTTTCTATAGAAATGTCTTCCTATCGTCAACTTTTCTATAGAAATGTCTTCCTATCGTCAACATTTCTATAGAAATGTCTTCCTATCGTCAACTTTTCTATATAAATGTCTTCCTATCGTCAACTTTTCTATAGAAATGTCCTCCTATCGTCAACTTTTCTATAGAAATGTCTTCCTATAGTCAACTTTTTAATAGAAATGTCTTCCTACCTTCAACTTTTCTATAGAAATGTCTTCCTATCTTCAACTTTTCTATAGAAATGTCTTCCTATCGTCAACTTTTCTATAGAAAAGTCTTCCTAAGGTCAACTTTTCTATTGAAAAGTCTTCCTATAGTCAACTTTTCCGTAGGAAAGTATTCCTATAATCAATTTTACTATAGAAAAGTCTTTCTATAGTCAACTTTTCTATGGAAAAGTTCACCTATAGTCTATAAAAAAGTCTTTCTATAATCATCTTTTCCACACAAAAGTCTTCCTTTAGTTAATTTTTTCTTCAGAAAAGACTTCCTATAGCCAACTTTTCTATAGAAAAGTCTTCCTGTATGCAATTTTTCTATAGTAAATTTTTCTATAAAAAAAGTCAACTATCGACAACTTTTTTATAGAAAATTTCAACTTTTCAATAGAAAAGTCGTCAATTAAACATGGAACTGAACCATAGTTAGAGCTCAACTAAAACCAAAATAGAACTTTACTTAAAAAAAAAATAGAACAAT
The DNA here is from genome assembly GCA_933228675.1 of Stomorhina lunata. Lineage (NCBI taxonomy): Eukaryota > Metazoa > Arthropoda > Insecta > Diptera > Rhiniidae > Stomorhina > Stomorhina lunata. The sequence continues at coordinate 104,239,039 of OW121744.1, read as the reverse complement.
TTCAAGATCTTGAGACAAAACATGGCTTTGGAGTATCATAAAATGTTCTATATATCTAAACACCCTTTTCCAATGACCATGTCCTCTACGTAATAGCCAAACTATTTCCGATAACCACTTAACTTAAGTCATGCCACAATCATAAATGCTTTGTAGTATTGCTTATCATATGATCGGACTTTTTCCCCTCCAAACTTATTTGTATCTGTATTAAACTTAATTATACCTTCAACTGTAGTAAAACTGAACAAAAATACGTTTCAATTGCAGATAACGAAGAAGAGTTTTTAGCCGGCTATCAGAAGTTGAGGCATTCGAATGATTCAGTCGATTCAGATAAGAATAAAAATAATATTGTTTATTGTATTGAAAAATATCAAATAACAATACTAGCTACAGAATACGGTATAGGGCATCTAGAAATACCACAGGTAATCATTTGCTATTTAAATATAAATAACATTTAAAATAAAAATTGTTTACAATGAATAAATAAGATTGAGTTTAAAGAGAAGAAAGAAAAGACATGACCGGAATTTTTGTGATATTCTATAGCTCAGGATGTTTTGTTTTGAAGCTAGGAAGGGTTTCTACTAATTCCTATACAAAATTTTTATATTTGTAGTTTATATTTTTGGATATTTCTTTTTTCGGTTTCAGATCACAGTACAAATATTTTCTTAAACATATAGCATTCAACGAACTCTCAACAGAAAACACTATTATAACTTTTAATTATATTTTTCCAAAAAAATAAAATTGAATAGAAAATTGAAACGAACAAATCAAATCAAAATTTTGACTCAGTCTTGTTGCCGCCGATCGTGAACAAAGACAGAAAGATGGTGGGACCAAGTAGTCAAATCAGTAAACTCCTATTGGGTCTTTTATTTGCTTTAATTATTTTCTATATTTATATGGATGTCCAGCTGTACCTGCGTATACAAAATTATCCCTTAGAAAGAAATTATCACTTTAATACAACCACCACCACCAACAATAATAACGCCAACACCGCCACCGATATACCTCAACAACGTAATGAAGTGACGTATGAATCGGAAACCTGGGTGTCCTGCGATCTCAATCCTCTGTGCCATGTTACAGTTAAAGCTATACTCTTGGATCATACAAATCATTATATATTCGCTCCTTTGGCCACAATATTTGATAATATCATTGGTTTTTCACGTTCCAACTTTATAACACCGAATATGATTTCCTTTTTCCATGTGGGCGTAGCCTGCGTGGCTGGCAAGCTTATATCATCAGATAGCTTGGGCTATAGACGTCTAGGTGTGGTTATGTTTCAATTTCGTACATTCCTAGATGATTTGGATGGTCATGTGGCGCGTGTTAAGAAAAACATAAGAGGAGAAAGATCTGAAGTGGGCACAACGGGCTATTATGTTGATGGTATTTGTGATGGTTTGGGTTGTATAGCCTTAATCTTGGGCATGTTTTTCTATTTGAAAAATAATCCTCCCCGTAGAGGCTATCTTCAGTTGCCCATGGTCGACACAAGAGTATCGGATGTTTCCACAAAGACAAACAAACTAAAACCCACCACCCGCAAAGTAGCCAAAAAGGTCATTAGTTTTACGGGTCAACTACTACTCAGCTCCACAGCCTGGAATCGCTATATAGCCGTCTATCAAAATATGCTCGAAAGCAATGATGTAACACCAGCGCAAGCATCGCGCCAACAAATTGTCTTCAAATCCACCTGGTTCTTTTGTGTCGCCTGGCTGTGGCGTATTGTCAATGTACATTCTCTCATGCATTGTGTCCTGCTCAGCATATTCTGTGACAAACTCTGGGAATTCCTTAAGGCCATCCAGTACAGTGGCTATGTCATTCTACTCGTCTGCATTTGTATAACGGAAATGCATCTTCTGGAGGCCCACAATTTTATTTTTAATACCGGTGGCGGAGGCAGCACTAATATAACATCATTCTGATGAATACTAGTAGTTTAGTGAAAGCTTATTTTATATGTTTTAATATTATGTATGTATTAATTACTATTACTCTAATATTATGTATTATTTTGTCTTTTTATTTCCTTTTTTTCTTACTAAGTAAAAATCAAATGTTATAAATGTAAAACAAAATATTTTTTGTGTGTAAATTAATTGTAATATTTTGCAAAAATCGAAAAAGAAAAGTAAATTTTATGTCTATTGTATTGTTGCAACTTGCAACAACAAGAATTATTTGATGTGTTTAATTTTTTTTTGTTCAAAGGGGAATTTGTTTTAAGGTTAAGTCAAATATAACCTAAAAGTGTTCGCTATAAGTTTTTATAAAAAACTCTTGAAACGAAGAAGCTGGATTTCAAAAACATTTCGGTGATGTCTTTTCATTTTTAATTCCAGTTTTATAACATATAATTTTCATCTATTTTATTAGTTCCTCGAGGATTTAGGTTGGACTCAAAAGGGTAATATAGCCCTAATAGATCACAATAATGAGGAACAAACTGAGAAGTTTACTTCTCAAGAAATCGAAAAATATTCAAAGGTCAATGTAAGTAAGACGAAAAGTTAAAACTTTCCTAAATTCTTACTAATACAACTCTTTTAAATTTACAGTACCTTTCTGATGAGCAATTGCTTAAAGAACTCTTCCTAGATCCCATACTCACTACCTATGGAGTAATTCTCATCAATAATGTTCATCGACGTCATATACTAACCGACACGATATTGGCTTTAATGAAAAAGATTCTAAGAAAACGTTCTACCTTGAAACTTGTACTCATATCAAATACCAAAGAAGCCAATTTCTTTGCCGACTACTTTAACAATCAAAAACGCCACAAAAATCAACCAAACCTAAGCTCGACCATACTCTCCATAGATAAAGATGAACTCAAACAATCGATATTCTATCTCAAGGCACCCTGTGCTGACTATATTAGCAAGGCAATTGATACTCTTAGGAATATCCAAGAAAAGCTAAACTCAGATGGTGATGTTTTGGTTTATTTGGCTGATGATGAGGAAATAAATCAAGCTATTGAACTGTTAAAGTCCTACATCAATATGGATCATATTAAGAATGTCAATTATTTTAAATTATCGCACATAAATGGTGAAAAGCAATCGGTGTTTTTTCCGAAAACAGCTGGGAAGCGTAATGTTATATTTACCAAGGATTTGCATCAGGATTCGGTGACACAGGATCGTATTAGTTATGGTAAAGTTGGAATTTTAAGTTTACACTAATTATAGCTCTTTAATGTTTAAGAAAATTTTAGGAAAAATTTAGGTAAGGCCAGAGAAGATCATGTTTTGGAGATCCACAATTGAAATATCTTAAGTCCTCTCTCTAACTTTATGTAAAAAAATTTTATGAAAATTTTGTTTTTTTTTATACAAATTTCGTTTTTTATACAAATTTTGAATTTTTATGAAAATTTTGAATTTTTATGAAAATTTTGAATTTTCATGAAAATTTTGAATTTTTATGAAAATTTTGAATTTTTATGAAAATTTTGAATTTTTATGCTAATTTAGAATTTTTATGGAAATTTTGAATTTTTATGAAAATTTTAAATTTTTATAAAAATTTTAAATTTTTAGAAAATTTTTAATTTATAAGAAAATTTTGAATTTTTTTAAAAATTTTGTATATTTATAAAAATTTTGAATTTTTATGAAAATTTTGAATTTTTATGAAAATTTTGAATTTTTAAGAAAACTTTGAATTGTTATGAAAATTTTGACTTTTTATGAAAATTTAAAGTTTTTATGAAAATTTTAAATTTTTATAAAAATTTTGAATTTTAATGAAAATTTTAAATTTTTATGAAAATTTTAAATTTTTATGAATATTTTAAATTTTTATGAAAATTTTGAGTTTTAATGAAAATTTTGAATTTTAAAGAAAATTTGAGTATTAATGAAAATTTTAATTTTTATGAAAATTTTGAATATAACGAAAATTTGATTTCTAATGAAAATTTTGAATTCTTATGAAAATTTTGAATTCTTATGAAAATTTTTAAATTTGTAAAAAATTTTTTATGAGTATTTTTATTTATTATGAAAAATTTCAATTTATATGAAAATTTTATTAAAATTTGTATTTATTATAAAAGTATGGAATTTTTTATGAAAATTTTGAATTTTTATGAAAGTTTATGAAAATTTTGAATTTTTATTAAAATTTAAAATTTTTAAGAAAATTTTGAATTTTTAGAAAAATATTGAATTCTAATGAAAATTTTGAATATTTATAAAAAAATTTAATTTAAATAAAATTTTTAATTTTTATCAAAAATGTTTAATTTTTATAAAAATTTTGAATTTTTATGAAAATTTTGAATTTTTATGAGCATTATCATTTTTATTACATATTAAAATTTTATTGAAAATTTTGATTTTATTGAAAATTTTGATTTTTAATGAAAATTTTAAATTTTTACGAAAATTTTGAATTTTTACGAAAATTTTGAATGTATATAAAAATTTTACATTTTATAAAAAATTTTGAATTTTTATAAAAATTTTAATTCTTTAGTAAATTTTTAAATTTTTAAGAAAATTTTAAATTTGAATGAAAATTTTGAATTTTTTTGAAAAATTTAACTGAAAAATTTTAATTTTTTATGAAAATTTTGAATTTTTTAAATTTTAAACAATTTTCAATTTTTATGAAAATTTAAAATTATTTTGAATTTTTATGAATATTTTGAATTTTTATAAAAATTTTGAATTTTTATGAAAATTTTTAATTTTTATGAAAATTTTTAATTTTTAGAAAAATTTTAATTTTTAGAAAAATAATGAAGTTCTATATTGAGTTCAATTTCCGATCTTTGGTCTTTATAGAGTTAAATTTTTACATTTTAGGTTTGTATTGAGTCCAACTGTAGGTTTCATAGAGTCCAATTTTCAATTGTAGGTTTATATTAAGTCCATTTGTCTTTATGGAGCCCATTTTTCAAATAAGTGTCTCCATATAATCCAATTTCCAATCTTATGGGTGCTTTGAATTAAATTTTCAATCGTTTGTCAATCCAAGTCCAATTTCCAAACCGATATAAAGTCATCGGTTTGGAAATTGGACCAATTTTTAATCAAAGGGGCTTATAGAGTCTAATTTCAAAACGGATAGGTTTATAAAGTATAATTTTTAATGGATCTTACAAATTTGTTTTCAAAGAACTATTGCACTCTATTGGGACCATAGAGTGCAATAGTTCTTTGAAAACAAATTTGTAAGATAACAAATTTTGTATAGTTCAATTTTTAATCTTAAGTCTTTATAGAGTCCAATTTCCAGTCGGAATCTTTATATAGTCCCATTTGCAATCATAGCTCCTCCAATCTTTTACTGCAGGACTTTATGGGGCCTTTGCAAAGTCCCATGTTCTATCTAAGTTCATTCTAAAATACCATATTTATAAAGAACTAAGATTTAAACAGATTTTTTTAAAGCCCAACTTAAAATAATGGGCTATGATAAAGTTCATCATTCAATCTTAGGTTTTTATTAAATCCCTCTTTAAATTTTAGTCCGAACTTAAATTATAGATCTGTATCTACGATTTAAGAGTCCAATTTTCTAACCTAGTTCTTTATAATAAAATTTTGGGGTCCATTTCAAAGTCGTATAAAGTCCACTTTTCTAAAAAATATCTTTCTAAAGCTCTATTTTTATTTTTAGTTCATTATTCTATAAAGCCCGAGTTTAAATTGTGTCCTTCTGTTCAATAGTAGGTTTTTATTAAACCTCACTTTTAATTTTAGACTTTTATAGGTCCGAGTTTTTCAAATAGGTCCTTAAAGACTCTAAACTTAACTCATATCTGATCCGAAATATTAAAAAATTTCACATTCATTTTTATAGTGATTGACTGCGGTTTTATGCAATTAAGCTGGTTCCAAGCAGATACCAATAAGAGTCAGAAAATAACCGTTCCCTTAAGTAAATTTGTGGCTGAATTAAGGGCCAATTGGAGAAACAAATATCGTGCAGCTAAAGTCTTTCGCCTCTACACTAAGGAGCACTTTGACAACTTACCCGAAAGATCTGTAGCAAAAATGCGTAGAACAGATTTGTGTTCGGTCATTCTATATCTTAAGACGTTGGCGGTGGAAAATATTTTAAGATTTGATTTTCCCTCTCCACCACCAGCTAAAAATGTTCTAGCGGCATTGGAAACATTATATGCCTTAGGTAAGTTTAAAAGATTTGAATTAAAAAAGAAAACTGTAAGTAGAATAAACTTCTTTTCTTCCAGGTGCTTTAGACGACAAGGGTCAGTTAACCAATCCCTTGGGCTTCTTCATGGCCGATGCTCCATTTTGCCCTCATCTTAGCAAAGCCTTATTCAACTCAATTGAATATCAGTGTTCAGATGAAATCTTGACTATAGTTGCCATGCTTCAGGTGGACTCGGTATACACCATCACCACCAACCATATGGCCGATTGTCACAAACAAGTGGCCAAACGTGCTTTTGAAGCTGCCGAAGGAGATCTTATAACTTTGCTGAATGTCTATAATGCTTTCCAGGAAAACGATAGAAGCAAAGATTTCTGTCGTAAATACTATTTAAACTATCGCGCTCTGATGAGGGTCCAAAAAATACGTCAATACTTTATCAGCACCTTGTTCAATAAATATAAAATGTCTTTGGTATCCAGTCATGGAGAGGTGGAAAGGATTCTCAAATGTCTGGCTTCGGGTTATTTCATGAACGTGGCCTATTTACATGCTTCCGGAGTATATAGGGGTTTGCGTGGCAAATCAGATTTATATATAGATCGAGATTCGGCACTTTATAGTTTGAGACAACCGAAATATTTAATTTATTGCGATCTATATGAAAAAAGTAAAACTTTTATGAACAATGTAACAGTTATCAAGGAGGAATGGTTGGCCGAGTTGGCGCCTCATTATTATGAAAATAAATAAATGATTGAACAGAGTATAAGACTCATATCTAATATATTTTGTATGTTCTAGTTAAAACCTTCATCAACATAGATTGAAAGGTTTAGAATCATGTCCTTAATGAAATAAAAACAGTTAAAATAGTTTTAAATTTAACTTTAATGAAAATACAAATTTTGAATTTTTATAGAAATTTTGAATTTTTATGAAAATTTTAAATTTTTATGATAATTTTGAATTTTTTTAAAAAAATGGAGTTTTTATAAAAATTTTGAATTTTTATAAAAAATTTCGAATTTTATAAAAATTTTAAATTTTTATGAAAATCTTAAATTTTTATAAAAATTTGAATTTTTATGAAAATTTGAATTTTTATGAAAATTTCGAATATTTATAAAAATTTTAAATATTTATAAAAATTTTAAATTTTTATGAAAATTTTGAATTTTTATGAAAATTTTGATTTTTTTTGAAAAATTTGATTTTTATCAAAAAATTGAGTTTTTATGGAAATCTTAAATTTTTATGAAAATTTCGAATTTTTATGAAAATTTTGATTAATTAATAAAATTTTGAATTTTTATGAAAATTTCGAATATTTATAAAAATTTTAAATATTTATAAAAATTTTTAATTTTTACGAAAATTTTGAATTTTTATGAAAAATTTGAGTTTTTATGAAAATTTAAGTTTTAATAAAAATTTTGAATTTTTATGAAAAATTTTAGTTTTTACTAACATTTATAAAAATTTTGAATTTTCTGTAATTTTTATGAAAATTTTCGATTTTTATATAAATTTTGAGTTTTTATTAAAATTTTGAATTTTTATGAAAATTTTGAATTTTTATGAAATTTTGGTTTTATATGAAAATTTTGAATTTACATGAAAATTTTAAATATTTATGAAAATTTTAAGTTTTTATAAAAATTTTGGATTTTTATACAAATTTTTAATATTTATAAAAATTCTGAATTTTTATTAAAATTTTGAATTTTTATGAACATTTTTAATTTTCATGAAAATTTTTAGTTTTTTTAAAAATGTTTAGTTATTATTAAAATGTTGATAAAAACTTCGGGCTTTTATGAAAATTTTGAATTTTGAATTTTTATGAAAATTTAGAATTTATATGAAAATAAAGAATTTTTATGAAAAATCAGAATTTTTATGAAAAATCAGAATTTTTATGAAAATTTAGAAATTTTATGAAAATTTTGAATTTTTATAATAATTTTAAATTTTTATAATAATTTTAAATTTTTATAAAAATTTTGAATTTTTATAAAAAAAAAATTAGAAAAAAAAGTTTGATATTTCAAATTTTTATGAAAATTCTTAATGTTAAAGAAAATTTCCAATTTATATGAAAATATGGAATTTTTAAGAAAATTATGAACTTTTATAGAAATAAGTAATTAGATAAATTAATGTTGTCGTGACGGGGTCTCGAAGCCAGGTAGAATTTGATATGTTTTGCTTAGTGTTCGATGTGCTAATAAATTATGCCGTGGCACCCTCAAATCCTTTATAATCGTGGGTCTTTATTGAGTACATCTTTTTATAGTTGGCCTATTTTTATTCGTAGGTCTTTAAAAAGTACAATTTTTAGTTATAGATCTTTTTGGAGTCCAATCTTCAACCCCAGGTCTTTATGAGTTCAGTTTGAAGTGTCATAGGTTTTTTAATCTTGAATGGTAGGTCTTATGGAGCACAATATCGATATGTAGAGTTCTTTTTTTATTATAGGTCTATATCGATTCCAATCGTATGGATTTAAAGAGTCAATTTTTTACATTTTACCTCGGTAACCTTTAAAGAGCCCACTTTTCAATCAAAGAAAGTCAACAAGAGTACAATTTCTAATCATATTTGTTTTTGAATCCAATTTCTAAACGTATTTTTGTTTTTTGAGTCAAATTTTTAATTTTTTGTTCTGTTCTTAATCTGTTCTAGTTCATGGGGTCGAGATTTTCATGTTGTATTGCGGCCGTTTGTCTCGGTTCAAAGGCATTAATTGAGTTCAATAACGATTGCTGTGTTTGTTTCATTCGGTTTTAACAAGTAATGCCTCCAATTTTGCATCTTTGAAAGCATTCTTACACCGCCATGCCGGTGCAAAGTTGTACACCTAATAGTTCAGTTCTGTCTCATTTGAATTCTAGTACATACTTCTCTTCTAGTCAACTTATAGTTAAGCTGTAATTGAACTTTAGTTCTTTTCAAATTCTGCTTTAGATGTGCTATTGTTCTGTTTTGTATGAGATGAGTTTCCTAAACACTGACTTACAAATCTTTCCATTACAGTTTTGTCAACCTAAAAATAAAACATTGAGAAGCTTTTTTTTAGAATTTATGGGTGTTTTATTAAATGCAATGGTAATGTTTTTCTTTCTTTGTTTTTTTGGGATACGGCTTGCTCTGTAAGTGCCAGTACGATTTTTTTTGTTTCGTTTTATTAAATTTTTTCTTGTTTTATTAATTGTTTTATCAATAATTGCAATTCAACCGTGTTCTGCAATAGAATTTCTTATACTTTGTTGTGTGTTTTTTGTTTGTTTCAGTGTTTAATAAAATTTGACAAATGTTTTTAAATTGCTGATGTTATTTGTATATCATTACTTTGAAAGCGTTTCTTTATATCTTTGTTTTGTTTTGTTAATATCTCTTTTGTTTTATACTCTAAATGATGATGATGTTGATGTTGCCCCATATGTGCGCACTTTTAAAGTAAAATATTTAATGGTTTTTGTTTTCTCTTCGTTTTCATTTCTATATAATATGTATATATACAGTTTATATGTGATGGGCTAAGGGTATTTGTTGGTTTTATTTTAGATTTAGGTTTAGGTTTAATTAATTGTTAATTTGTTTGTTTTTGAATGGTTGGATTTGATCTAGTTAGGCGGATTGCGGGTACTATCGCTGTTGGGTATATACAAAGGTACTGCGGAAGTGTATGCAGAAGGCCGTTGGTAAGTCTCATCACCCACACCATTCATGGAAAATTCATCCACCTAAAAACAAAACAGAAATCAAAAAAATATTCTAAAAAAAGTTTTTAAAACCTCAAGTTACCATTTGTCTTAGCATTTGTGGATCTTGGCAAGATCTTTGCTGCTGCTGTTGTTGCTGCTGCTGCTGTTGTTGTTGTTGGGCTTGTTGATCGGCATCTTTGTTGCGTCCCGAACTATTAGTACCTCTTTGTATGGTTCTATCCTCATACCGTGTACGTCCCTGTGAGGCCATAGGTCTGTTTAATGTGCTGTTTGAGTTGTTGGGGGAATGAGCAGAAGCATTGTGTGAATCAATGAATTTTGTTAGGAAATCTTGTTCCTTCCAGCCGTGTTTCTTGTAAACATCACGCAACTCATGATGCTGCCACATTGTGAACAAAACCTGACTAGCAAATTTATTAACACATGATGTGTATTTCTGGCGATGATTGGTAATGTTCATAAGTCTCTCCACACCGCCAGCATCCAAGAGGGATCTAGAGAATTCAGCATTTTTCTTAATGACCTCATTAATGGTGGCCAGTACAGCGGTTATGGTATCATCGGAGGTATTTTGATCGTGCTGTGGATTACCGGATGGTAGCTTTTGTACTAGATCCCGCATCGCATATTTTCCAATTAATTCCTTATTTCGTTGATCTATGGCCAAATTGCGTAAGGCTGTTGCTACGGCACAAACCACTCGATCGACCTCCATTCGTAGGAGTTCTACCAAAATGGGTAGACCTTTTTCTTTGCGTACGGCCGCTCTTATATCTATGCTCGGTTGCCAGTAACAGGCTGATAGATTTTGTATTGCACCTGCAGCGGCCTCAAGGGTCTCTGGATTTGAGCAGCTCTGCAATAGAGCCAGATAATATTGCACCACCTCTGGCTGCCATAAATGTTCGTAGCCCTTTAAAGGCCCTCGATTCGCCGAGTCGGATGTGTTCTTTGTTGAACCAGACTGAGCCGCGACGCCGCTTTCGTTCTGCTGTTGTTCCAGTTGGGCTTGAGCTTTTTTCTTTTTGCTAGTGCCAAAGCAACCGAGATTTTCACCTGGAATAAAAAATATATTATTTGGAGTTGAAGGACAAGAAGGAAGTTCTTTTTAATTCTGTTCTGTTTCCTCTTTGGTTCTGCTCTAGTTCTGGTTCTACTCTTTTCTGTTTTTGTTCCTTTCTTGTTCTTTTTCATTCTGGTTCTGTTCTTATTATGGGCTAGTTCTGCTCTAAATCTGTTCTAGTTCTGTTCTGTTCTAGTTCTGTTCTGTTCTGTTCTGTTCTAGTTCTGTTCTAGTTCTGTTCTAGTTCTGTTCTAGTTCTGTTCTAGTTCTGTTCTAGTTCTGTTCTAGTTCTGTTCTAGTTCTGTTCTAGTTCTGTTCTAGTTCTGTTCTAGTTCTGTTCTAGTTCTGTTCTAGTTCTGTTCTAGTTCTGTTCTAGTTCTGTTCTAGTTCTGTTCTAGTTCTGTTCTAGTTCTGTTCTAGTTCTGTTCTAGTTCTGTTCTAGTTCTGTTCTAGTTCTGTTCTAGTTCTGTTCTAGTTCTGTTCTAGTTCTGTTCTAGTTCTGTTCTAGTTCTGTTCTAGTTCTGTTCTAGTTCTGTTCTAGTTCTGTTCTAGTTCTGTTCTAGTTCTGTTCTAGTTCTGTTCTAGTTCTGTTCTAGTTCTGTTCTAGTTCTGTTCTACTTCTGTTCTAGTTCTGTTCTAGTTCTGTTCTAGTTCTGTTCTAGTTCTGTTCTAGTTCTGTTCTAGTTCTGTTCTAGTTCTGTTATAGTTCTGTTATAGTTTTGTTCTAGTTCTGTTATAGTTCTGTTATAGTTTTGTTCTAGTTCTGTTCTAGTTCAGTTCTAGTTCTGTTCTAGTTCTGTTCTAGTTCTGTTCTAGTTCTGTTCTAGTTCTGTTCTAGTTCTGTTCTAGTTCTGTTCTAGTTCTGTTCTAGTTCTGTTCTAGTTCTGTTCTAGTTCTGTTCTAGTTCTGTTCTAGTTCTGTTCTAGTTCTGTTCTAGTTCGGTTCTAGTTCTGTTCTAGTTCTGTTCTAGTTCTGTTCTAGTTCTGTTCTAGTTCTGTTCTAGTTCTGTTCTAGTTCTGTTCTAGTTTTGTTCTAGTTCGGTTCTAGTTCGGTTCTAGTTCTGTTCTAGGTTTGTTCTAGTTCTGTTCTAGTTCTGTTCTGGTTCTGTTCTAGTTCTGTTCTAGTTCTGTTCTAGTTCGGTTCTAGTTCTGTTCTAGTTCTGTTCTAGTTCTGTTCTAGTTCTGTTCTAGTTCTGTTCTAGTTTTGTTCTAGTTCGGTTCTAGTTCTGTTCTAGTTCTGTTCTAGGTTTGTTCTAGTTCTGTTCTAGTTCTGTTCTGGTTCTGTTCTAGTTCTGTTCTGGTTCTGTTCTGGTTCTGTTCTGGTTCTGTTCTGGTTCTGTTCTGGTTCTGTTCTGGTTCTGGTTCTGTTCTGGTTCTGTTCTGGTTCTGTTCTGGTTCTGTTCTGGTTCTGTTCTGGTTCTGTTCTGGTTCTGTTCTGGTTCTGTTCTGGTTCTGTTCTGGTTCTGTTCTGGTTCTGTTCTGGTTCTGTTCTGGTTCTGTTCTGGTTCTGTTCTGGTTCTGTTCTGGTTCAGTTCTGGTTCTGTTCTGGTTCTGTTCTGGTTCTGCTCTGGTTCTGTTCTGGTTCTGTTCTGGTTCTGTTCTGGTTCTGTTCTGGTTCTGTTCTGGTTCTGTTCTGGTTCTGTTCTGGTTCTGTTCTGGTTCTGTTCTGGTTCTGTTCTGGTTCTGTTCTGGTTCTGTTCTGGTTTTGTTCTGGTTCTGTTCTGGTTCTGTTCTAGATCTGTTCTGGTTCTGTTCTGGTTCTGTTCTGGTTTATTCTGGTTCTGTTCTGGTTCTGTTCTAATTCTGTTCTGGTTCTGTTCTGTTTCCGTTCTGGTTCTGTTCTGGTTCTGTTATGGTTTTGTTATCTTTTAGTTAAAGTTATTTTTCTGTTTTTCCACTTACCCTTAGTAGAAGATAAAGCTCTTGTGGGCACCGAAATCGGTTGCTTGTCATAATTGGGATCTTCGACCTCTTGACAGCGATACGACAAATTACGCAGAATGCATACACAATTCTCAACGGTCTTATTACTAATATTATTCTTTTCGATAGCCTGACGCACCACATACAATAGACATTCGACCAAATGGTCGCAGTTACGCAATTGTGTCCTCGCATATTCGCCAGCTGAGCTGACGTTACGCAAAACACCGGATGCATTGCGGAAAACGGTAGAAAAGCAAGTTTCACCGGGACACACGGTATCCCAGCCGGAATGTGGATGTATTATATTGCTGACAACAGCTGCCAGGCACTCGTCTATAATGAAACGTTTAATGTCCTCGCAGGAGGACATATTCCAAAGAACGCCCGTCACCAGTTCACGTACTTCGGACTCTTGTGTGCGACACAATAAATTGACCAGAGCCGCTAAACCACCGGCATTTTTAATTTCACGTTTGTTTTCATCATTTTGACGACCATAAGAGAGATTACGCAAGGCGCCGCAAGCATTCCTAAAAAAAGTTAATTAAACATTTGTATTTATTGGATTTAATTTTAAACTTACTTATAAATCTCGGGTGCTTCATAGGACAAAAGTCTAATGAGTGGGGGTATACCACCAAGAATTCTAGTTCGTTGTTTGATGGGATCATCCATATAACATAAATGCTGCAAATAAGCGGCGGCATTGGCTTTAATTGCATTATTGGGATTGTTAAGAAAACTAATGACTTCCGATAGATTAGGATCACGCCATCGCATGGTCGAGCATATATCGCTGCACGAGCCATCAACCAGCTCATCCTTGCCACCATTACGCATATGTTGTGAGACGACACCAAATGAACTTATCGTTAGCTGTGACATTTTATTTTGAAAATCATGCGGATCTTCAAAGCCCTGCTGAGCCAAACCCATAGCACTGGCTACTTCGGCCCCATTACGATTATCATCGAACATGGGTGGCCTTGAGACATAGGCATTTTGTTTGGCACTTACCGAAGGCATAACATAATTGGCTTCCGAAACATAACCATAGGCCACGGGTGGATCTTCACCATATTGTGATTCCGAGGGAAAGGGTATAACCGGATTAATGCCATATTCGGACATTTCTTCATACTGTGATGGCTGCATATAACGTAAATTTGTGGCCATCATGGCAGCCTGTTGGTCTGTTGGTACCCCCACGCCGGCATTCAGCTCTTGGACCGAGCTGGTTAAATTACTTTGAGAACCGAGTATTTTGCCAGTAGCATGATCCGTGCGATAAGAACACTGAGAGCCCATGCGTCCCACCGACATACCGGCAGGACCTTTTGTGGCATATATCGGGGCATTGGGATACACTGTGGTATATTGGCCATATTCCTGTAATGGTGCATTTTGACCATCAAAATCTGCATCATCAGGAATACATACCGATGGCTCCATTATTCTGTTGTCTGTCTATACTGCTGCAGTATTTTAAGATTTTCTTCTGATTTTTTAACGAATTACTTCCTCCTCCCTTCCTTTTTGGAGTTCAAATTAGTCTATGTTGCCACAACACTTTATATTTAAAGAAATGCACTTGTCTTCTAAAAAAGAAAAATAAAGAAAAAATGAAAATATTTAAAATAAAAATTTAAAATTCACTAAAAAAAATTATTGCGAAATTGAATTTAGAACTCTACCCGGTTAAAGATTTTTCAAATTTACTCATTTCTTTACAAAAGGCTTTAGATTGGAATGAAGAATTTCAAATGTTTTTCGTTTTAATTCGTTACAGAACACTTCAGATCGATTGGGGATTTTAGTTTCTTAAAAAATTTTCAATAGTTTTAGTGCAATTTTTGCAAAATGCGTAAATGCATTTTACAATAGTAGTGGCCTTTTGTGCCATCCATCGTTTGTTCGTTGAGTCGTCTTCTGTGTATAATATGAAATGAAAATTTGGGCGTAAAACGTCAAATGTTGCAAGATGAAATCGAATGAAGAACAAGCAGCAGCAGCACAAAAAGACGACGAACGAGGAGACAACGAGCAAAAAGTTTTACCACCGCAGCACAATATACTTTTTTTTTTGTTTTTTTATTTTACAACATACAATAATTTAACGTTAAAAGTACCGAATATACTTCATCATCTACAAAAGTACACACATCCATCGATCCATACATATACATATGGATATGTGCTATATAGGAATAAATATTCGTTAGAATCAGTGATGGAATTTTTGGGTAGTATTTAGAACTTTTGTGAAAATTTTTGGATTCGGTTCTGGCTTTATTTTAGTTATTTTCTGGTTCTATTGTGGTTCTTTTCTGTTTCTGTTCTGATTCTGTTCGGGTTCTGTTTTGGTTCTGTTCTAATTCTGTTCTGATTTTGTTCTGGTTCTGTTTCGGATCTGTTCTGATTCTGTTCTGGTTCTGTTCTGGTTCTGTTCTGGTTCTGTTCTGGTTCTGTTCTGGTTCTGTTCTGGTTCTGTTCTGGTTCTGTTCTGGTTCTGTTCTGGTTCTGTTCTAGTTCAGTTCTGGTTCTCTTCTGATCTGGTTCTGTTCTGGTTTTGTTCCGGATCTGTTCCGTTTCTGTTATAATTCAGTTTCTTTATACTTCTAGTTCTATTGTAAGCAAGTTCTGTTCTGGTTTATTTTAGTGTTGATAAGTTTAAGTTATTATTTACATAGTTATAGATCCGTTCGAGTCTAGTTCATTTACAATCTAGTTCTACATATTCTACTTTTAGTCAGTTCGAGTTTATGTTTAGTACTAGTTGTTCTATTTCGGTTTAAGTTTAGTTTTAGTTAAGATCTAAGTTGGTTCTATTATAGTTCTACTTTAGTTCAGTTCTAGTTTAGTTCTGGTTCAGTTCTGTTTCAGTTTTAGGTAAGTTCTAGTTCAGTTCTAGTTCAATACTAGTTCAGATCTAATTCAGTTCTAGTTCAGTACTAATTCAATTCTAGTTCAGTTCTATTTCAGTTCTAGTTTAGTTCAAGTTCAGTTCAAGTTCAGTTCTAGTTCAGTTCTAGTTCAGTCCTAGTTCAGTTCTATTTCAGTTCTGGTTCAGTTCTAGTTCAGTTCTAGTTTAGTTCTAGTTCAGTTCAAGTTCAGTTCTAGTTCAGTTCTAGTTCAGTCCTAGTTCAGTTCTAGTTCAGTTCTAGTTCAGTTCTAGTTCAGTTCTAGTTCAGTTCTAGTTCAGTTCTAGTTCAGTTCTAGTTCAGTTCTAGTTCAGTTCTAGTTCAGTTCTAGTTCAGTTCTAGTTCAGTTCTAGTTCAGTTCTAGTTCAGTTCTAGTTCAGTTCTAGTTCAGTTCTAGTTCAGTTCTAGTTCAGTTCTAGTTCAGTTCTAGTTCAGTTCTAGTTCAGTTCTAGTTCAGTTCTAGTTCAGTTCTAGTTCAGTTCTAGTTCAGTTCTAGTTCAGTTCTAGTTCAGTTCTAGTTCAGTTCTAGTTCAGTTCTAGTTCAGTTCTAGTTCAGTTCTAGTTTAGTTCTAGTTCAGTTCTATATCAGTTCTAGTTCAGTTCTAATTCAGTTCTATTTCAATTCCTGCTCAGTTCTTTTTATGTTGTAGTTCAATTCCACTTTAGTTCTATTTCATTTCCCAAATCGTTTATACATAGTTATTTTGTAGTTTCGTACAAGACTCTTTATTCAATCCACACTTGAGGTACTTTTATGTCAACTTTTTTACAGATTACATAAACTTTTTTTAAATACCATCACTATAGCGCCACATATCTCCATACATAAATATGTAAGTATTCACACACTTCATACTTCAAATATTCAGTGATACAAATCTACATGTACTCACAGTATTCGTCGTGGTATAATATTGATTTTTTTCAAAAAGTCTGAGAACATGAACATTTCCTTTTGACTAACAAAAAGTACATACAAAAATTTATTTATATTAAAAAACCATTGTATTCTAATCATTTGTTTAACTTATAAATAAATTCACTCTAAAATGCATTACAAAATTTATCTCACACAAAACACACTACACTAGAAAATTTGTTTTACAAAAATTTATTTAAGAAATTTTCGCTTCGTTATCAATTCGAAAGAAAAGAAAAACTTGTAAAAGAATTTGCAATTAACTTTCACTGCGCTTAGAGTCTCTATTGTTTTGACCGCACCTGTACATACACACATACACATTTGTATGGACTAGATGTAGACACGGCGATATATTTTTCTTCTTTTCCAATTGCAATTACTTACACATTAATAACTACTTTATAAATTATTTACCGCATTCAATAATACGATCTTTAGATCAATTAATTATGGATTAATATATCTTTAAAAATATATCTCGTCCATTTTCAATAATTTTTTTGCTATTTTGTTTTTCTTTTTCTTTATAAATTTATGTATTAGTCTCTTCAAAAAGTACACAAAGAAAAAAATTCAGACGCCAGTTACTGTTCATCAAAGAAAAAAAAGAACGTCAAATATTTGTGACAGTTATGTGATGGGAGTCACCCTGTGTTGGGGAGTTGTACTGTATAACTTATATAGTGGCATCTCTTTAGTTTTATTTACAGTAAAATTTTTTGTTATTTAAATTAATAATTATACATTCCCTTTAACTCGAACATGAAATAATCCTATTAGAAATACAAGAAAAATGTCTGTCCTCCGATAATCACATATAATAGTCTTAGCATAGGGCCTCAACCATCCTTTTATATCGAACTCTATTGCGAGTTGTGAACCGCAGTCGTATTGCAGGTAAGTCATCAGCCTAGTATACCACAGGTCCCAAGTTCGATCCCCGGGCATATCCACTTGAAAAAATAAATTTTAAAAAATCGGCGGTTCACCTCATAACCCAGCTAGCCACTGGTTATTGAGTATTAGGCTATGTAAAACTTCTCTAACTAATGCATTTGCCGTTCGGAGCCAGAGTTAAAACGTAGGTCCCTTTCAATGAGTCTTAAAAATGGAGTCGGATGCAGCTCATTGTCTGAGAGAAGTACCCCTTGTTCCAATTGGAATGTTGTCGGGGAATTATATATATATATATATATATATATATATATATATATATATATATATATATTGCGAGATGTTAGGCATAAATCATTCCATAAATAGTTTACTGCTTGCGTTTCCAAATTTCGCAGCCGTAATACAGGATGGTTGTTGTTGATATTTGCCGAGATTTACAAATGACGAATGCGCCTCGCCGGCTCCACGTTTTCTACATACCAAAATACCAAGATAATTAAAGGTATCTACACATCTAATTTCGTCGTTATCCACATTCATGTGTGTCAACGGGTTTGCGCCATAGCCTCCAGGCATAATTTTTGTCTTTGTTGTTTTAAGCTCATTGGATACCGCGTCTACCATTCAGTGCCATTATATTGTCGATGACAGGGATAAAAAGTATATGCGGAAATATACAACCTTGTCTTACTTCAGTAGTAACTTCAAACAAATTAGACAAATTACCTTTACGCAGGACCCGACATTTAAAATTCACGTACATTGCCAGAATTAAGTTCAGAATTTCCGATGGCATGTTACGATTTTATAAATTTCTCCATAGATAGCTGCAATTGACAATGTCGAAGGCCTTTATAAAGTCGGAATTCATAACGTTGCATTAGCACTATTCTTACTGTGTTGATTAGGTCAAAACAAGATCGATCTATCTGAACCCAAACAGATTTTCGCGGAGTGCAGCGGAAACTGCATCGGATGTTCGTTTCAAAATTACACGCCTTAGTATCTGGCTCGGAATTGGAAGAAGTATTATACCGCTGTAGTTATTGCAGTCTTTAGAGTCGCCCTTTTTTAGTATTTTGACTAGAATACCTTCATTCCAGGTGGTTAGCAGAGTTTCTTCTTCCCATATTTTACGTACAAATGGATGTCACAGTCTCGCTGATCCTTCAACATCACATAAAAGCATCTCCACTTAGATATTTTCATTACCTGGGGCCTTGTTGCGTTTAAGGCTTTTAATGGCGTTTTTTACTTCTTGTATTTTTGGGGTATTGTCTGAAATGCCAATAAATATACTGTCATGGTTGGTTTCATTATACACTTCCATCAGAGGTGTTAAATCGGTAGGGTTGTTTAATGTAGACTTGAAGTGTTCCATCCAACGATTGTAAAGGAGTTGGTAGTCCTTGAAAAAAAGTTGCTTGCGTTTTAACTTGTTTTATGGTTTTGTAAAGCGTCTGAAAGTCCATAAAAACAGTTTGGTCAAAATGCTTATAACTGGTTTACTGGAAAACATGAATATCAAGTCCAAAGATAAAATGATTACTAGAATTTTACCATAACTCAATTGCAGGATCTAAAGGTTGTCCCAACTAGAATGCAATTTTAAATGACTAAAGTAACAATTGAATTGTTTCTCTGGCTGTATGACATGTGGCGCCGTCTTGTTGAAACCACATGCTCTCCACATTCATTTCTTCAATTATAGGCGATACCGAACACCATTGACTGTTTGTGCTTGACCTGCCTCATTTTGCAGGTCCTCATTTTCAAAGGTCCAATGATTCCTCCAGCCCAAAAACCGCATTTGTTTCTAGTGAATCACTCGAGGATTTTTCTCAGCCCAAATGCGACAGTTCTACCCATTGACGAAGCCATCAAGATGGAAATGGGCCTCGTCACTGAAGATGATTTTATCGGCAAAATCAGCATTTTCATGTTGTCCCTCCAATACCCAATTAACGAACACGATATCTTATTCCATACATAATCTCATTCTGTCTACTTTACCATATAATAAAGTTTCTCGATTTGTTTTTTAAATAACTGTGTTTTATTTAAAATTTAAAAATTGCGTTCTAGTTGGGACATCCTTTATAAGGGGCTGATTTTAGTTCATTTTTATATTTTTTTAGTTTTAAGGTTTGTTTCTGTAACATTAGCAACCTTCTAACACCGAGGAAATTTACCGGCATGGTACAAGGTGCTAAAAAGGTTAGCTAATAGACGCACAAGCGTCTAACAGCACTGCTTCAAGACCAGTGCTGCAATGCCATCCGGCTCTGGAGATTTTTTTATGTTGTTTGAGCTTATAAACTTACTATTAACTTTTGAAATCGAGTTTATATTTTTGGTCAGAGAAAAACTAGTTATTTTATATTGCATGTAGACATTATGTCGGAAATATTAAATGCATTTTATTTAAATTTTAATTTAATTAGATCTTTACATACAATTATTTGGCATAAAGTAAAATATGTACAATATCATGCCATGAAATAAATACAACGCTAACACACCCGAAGCAAAAGATCTGGTAGAGCTGGTGAAAATTTTTCTGATTGTACGAATTGTAGCAAAAAAAAAAAACAGCGATCTGGCAACATAATACACCAACACTTTTCGAATACATGAAAATCAAATATGGCGGATGCTTTACTGTGAAGTGGAGAATTTCTCAGTGTGCGTACGGAAAAGTCATTATTTAAAAGTGAAGAAATATTAAAAAATTATTAAGAATTTGTTTAAAGCTTAAGATTTAATGTAAGTGAAGTGTGTAGAATGAAAACTTAACAAAAATCTAGCAAAAAGTTGTGGAAAAAAGGAAAAGAAAAAATCGTAAACCCGACTACAAATACAATCAAGGTTTTTTTTCTTTCATGTCTTATGTATATGCATACATACACGTAGAGAAAAAAAAACTTAAAAATTGCTAAAGTCTGATATCTAGCAAAAGATAGAGGAGCTCCCGAGGAGACTCTCTCACACACACCTACAGACTTTTTTCGTTTTTTTTTTTTTTATTTAAAATTATATATATAAATAAATATATATAACGATGGATGGTTGATTATATATGTATATATATATGCAAGTACTTTGCTTATACATATTTTCTTCATCATATCTGGTGTAAAAATTTTGTATTATTAATAAATCTTGGTTGTCGGCTAGGCGGCTATGAAAAGTTTTTTTCTTATTAAAGAAAAAAAGTTATCTAAACGTTTTTGTGCAAAAGTCCAACACTGGCTTCATTAAGAAAGAAAGAAAACGAAAAAGAGTTAACAAAAGAAGTTAAATATTTGTGGATTAGGTCACTCTCTTCTGCTGTTTGGAACAATTTAAGTTGAAAAGTTTAAAAACGATTAAAAATTTTAAGACTAAAAAGTGTTGTTTAAATTTAAATATACAAAAAAAGAACTGATTTTGTAAGCAATCGAAAAAAAAAACTTAAGTTTAAAAGGTGATAACTCTATTTTTTTTGGATTTATCTCTTGGGTTTTTCTTGTGATGGTTTTGTTAATGATGATGGTGAAGTAACAAAAAGGAAGAAAAAAGTGTTGAGAAGAATAGAGCAGAAAGAAGAGAAGTAAAAGAAAATTATTACGTTTCATTTTCTTAACCATTCGTTGGTTGTTGGCTGACTGGTTGGTTGGTTGATTCGATGGTTGACGTTATAAAGTTTGTGTAGTTGTGTTGATTTTATTGTGTGTATACAACGGACCCGAACACAAAAAAAAAAAAAATGAAAAAAATATAATAAAGATAGTTTTTTTTTATTATTTCAGCTTTTTCTAATTTATATAAAAAAACTAAAATTATCAAAACTAAAAAACTTTCAAACAGAACATTAAACAAATAAGTCCAAAAAAACTTAACAAAGAAAACACAAAAAGTTATAAACAATTTTGCTTTTCCCCACAAAGAAGAAAAAAAAAAACAAAATAAACTAAACTAAAATTTTTTACAAAAACTTAACGCAGTAAGTAATTTGTAATAATAACATTAATAAATTTAATTTGTTTAAACAAAAAATAACTAAATTTTACATTTATTAATTTGGGTCATTTTTTATACAACAAACCATTGGAACCAACAACAACAATTCATCAAAAAAACACAAACATCAAGAATTATTTTAGTACCTTTCATGTCAGTTTGTTGTTATACTAATAATCACGACCATTTATTTCTTTTCTCGTTCTCGTCTCTCTTCGTCGTCGTCAAAAATTATTGATGTCAAAAGAAATTACTCCCAATTTATTATTATATTTTTCCCCATTTACTATATTCCGTTTTTTTGAAATATTGGAAAAAAGAATGTTATAACGGAGCTGGGAACATACAAAAACATAAACTATTATACTTTATTTCTGCATGATTAATAAGTTTCTGGAATTTGGATCTCTAATACAAAAACTAACCTAAGTTGTCTTTGTCACAACCTGCAAACTGCCAAAATTTGGGAAGTTCCCACGGCAGTCGGTTCTTCGTACCGGAACGACTCGGTAATCTCAGGACTTCGACCAAGGACTGCCACTTCCGCTATATTGCCAACAATATCGCAGTTACAACAACAACGTGAGCTACCTTTAATGATGAAAAAGTTTCTGGAATTTTTGGATCTCTAATAAAAAGACTAACCTAAGTTGTCTTTGTCCCAATCTGCAAGCTGCCAGAAGTTTTGTGTTATGATACTTTAACAATAAAGAACTTCAGAAATTATATTCGCAGTTAGATCTTGGGTCCCAAAAACGGTTTCTTTGTAGGGGATAGACTGGAAAAGAAAAACAGATAATTATTCCAGGCCAACAGTAAGAGGCTTACTAAAGCCAACCTTTAGGCCCTGCTAAATGAGTCTATTTTACGAATGTCACTAATCGCTAGATCGGATAAATCTTGCCGAAAAATTGCCCCCATAAATAGAGCCCTCAAAATTGAAAGAGCGGGGCAGTGACAGAGAAGATAAGTTACTGTCCCCTGTAATGATGCAGTTGATGCCTGGCCTCTCCAGCTACCTGGTGTAATTCCAACACTAAACTCCTCGTGGTACATCTGGTAACTTGAGAGCAACCTTGTTGAAGAGTAACAGTTTTACTGCTGATGAAAGTTCTTTTCTGTAAGATTTTCAAATAAATATATTTAATTAGTTGGAATTTTGCCAATATATGAGGTTTGAAGCTGAAAATATCGGCCTATGCCATAGGTCAACTGGGCACAAATCAGTTGAAGATGCTATAAACAACCCGTGTGGATTTCTAGGTCAGGGCTTATGTGAGGTGGAGTTATCCTGAAGGAATTCCAACATATTTAGTCTAAGGTAATTGTACTTGGTTGCGGCTGCAAGTGGTCCTCTCTCTCGGACTAAGGGGCTTTATACAAATGTGGCATGTTTTTTTTGTACTCACCACAAATCAACTTAGCACTTACGATGTTCTAATCATCGAAAGGACCAACATTACAGAATGTAAATACTACTCCGAGGGTAATCATGCGAGAAATTCCCATGCTGTGAGAACATTCAGAAGAATAAAACCAATTCTATCCGAAGTTATCGGACTATAAAACATAATATAGGCATGAGGGAAGGTTAAGTGTGTGAAGTTAAATTCGTCAAGTTAAATACGTCCCACAAAAATGTTAATAACATTACAGGGCACTGTTAAATATATGAATTTAAAAATATATGATTTTTTCGTAGAAAAAACACAAAAATATAAAAAATTTAGATTATTTAAGTAAAAAACAATCAGAATTTTTAATTTTTTGTTAAATAAATTTTATAAAAAACTTGTATTAAGAGCTACGTGCAATTATATAGGCGCATATTTGTTGCACCAAAAAGGCAATTTCGAAGAGACCTGAATAGGGTTTCGATATATCGTTGCAAAGCTCTAAGGGAGTAGATTCCAAAACTATATTCAGTATATGCAGTTGTTTCTCAGGAAAAAATTGACAGCATGTGGAATTTAGTAAAAAGTGATATGAAGTTATAAGGACTTTGAAGCTCTGTAGGGGCCATTTCGGACAGACCTGAATCAGGTTGCGACATACTGGGTGAAAGCTCTAAGGGAGTAGATTCCAAAACTATATTCAGTATATGCAGTTGTTTCTCAGGAAAAAATTGACAGCATGTGGAATTTAGTCAAAAGTGATATGAAGTTATAAGGACTTTGAAGATCTGTAGGGGCCATTTCGGACAGACCTGAATGAGGTTGCGACATACTGGGTGAAAGCTCTAAGGGAGTAGATTCCATAACTATAATCAGTATATGCAGTTGTTTCTCAGGAAAAATTTGACAGCGGGTGAAATGTAGTATAAATTCATGTGAAGTCACTTGGACAACACTTTGAAGCTCTGTAAAGGCCATTTCGGACCGACCTGAATCGGGTTGTAACATATCGGGTGAAAGGCCTAGGGGAGTAGATTCCAAAACTATATTCAGTATATGCAGTTCTTTCTCAGGAAAAATTTTATAGGATGTGGAATTTATTAAAAAGTAATATGAAGTCATAAGGATTTGAAGCTCTGTAGGGGCCATTTCGGACAGACCTGAATCGGGTTGTGATATACTGGGTGATAGCTCTAGGGGAGTAGATTTCAAAACTATATTCAGTATATGCAGTTGTTTCTCAGGAAAAATTTTACAGGATGTGGAATGTAGTAAAAAGTAATATGAAGTTATAAGGACTTTGAAGCTCTGTAGGGGCCATTTCGGACAGACCTGAATGAGGTTGCGACATACTGGGTGAAAGCTCTAAGGGAGTAGATTCCAAAACTATATTCAGTATATGCAGTTGTTTCTCAGGAAAAAATTGACAGCATGTGGAATTTAGTCAAAAGTGATATGAAGTTATAAGGACTTTGAAGATCTGTAGGGGCCATTTCGGACAGACCTGAATGAGGTTGCGACATACTGGGTGAAAGCTCTAAGGGAGTAGATTCCATAACTATAATCAGTATATGCAGTTGTTTCTCAGGAAAAATTTGACAGCGGGTGAAATGTAGTATAAATTCATGTGAAGTCACTTGGACAACACTTTGAAGCTCTGTAAAGGCCATTTCGGACCGACCTGAATCGGGTTGTAACATATCGGGTGAAAGGCCTAGGGGAGTAGATTCCAAAACTATATTCAGTATATGCAGTTCTTTCTCAGGAAAAATTTTATAGGATGTGGAATTTATTAAAAAGTAATATGAAGTCATAAGGATTTGAAGCTCTGTAGGGGCCATTTCGGACAGACCTGAATCGGGTTGTGATATACTGGGTGAAAGCTCTAGGGGAGTAGATTCCAAAACTATATTCAGTATATGCAGTTGTTTCTCAGGAAAAAATTTATAGGATGTGGAATTTAGTAAAAAGTAATATGAAGTCATCAGGACTTTGAAGCTCTGTAGGGGCCGTTTCGGACAGACCTGAATCAGGTTGTGACATACTGGGTGATAGCTCTAGGGGAGTAGATTTCAAAACTATATTCAGTATATGCAGTTGTTTCTCAGGAAAAATTTTATAGCATGTGGAATTTAGTAAAAAGTGATATGAAGTCATAAGGATTTGAAGCTCTGTAGGGGCCATTTCGGACAGACCTGAATCAGGTTGTGACATGCTGGGTGAAAGCTCTAGGGGAGTAGATTCCAAAACTGTATTCAGTATGTGCAGTTGTTTCTCAGGAAAAATTTTACAGGATGTGGAATGTAGTAAAAAGTAATATGAAGTTATAAGGACTTTGAAGCTCTGTAGGGGCCATTTCGGACAGACCTGAATCGGGTTGTGATATACTGGGTGAAAGCTCTAGGGGAGTAGATTCCAAAACTGTATTCAGTATATGCAGTTGTTTCTCAGAAAAAAATTTATAGGATGTGGAATTTAGTAAAAAGTGATATTAAGTCATAAGGATTTAAAGCTCTGTATTGGCCATTTCGGACAGACCTGAATCAGGTTGTGACATACCGGGTGAAAGCTTAAGTGGAGTAGATACCAAAACTATATTCAATATATGCAGTTGTTTCTCAGGAAAAATTTTACAAGATGTGGAATTTAGTAAAAAGTGATATGAAGTCATAAGGATTTGAAGCTCTGTATGGGCCATTTCGGACAGACCTGAATCAGGTTGCGACATACTGGGTGAAAGCTCTAAGGGAGTAGATTCCATAACTATAATCAGTATATGCAGTTGTTTCTCAGGAAAAATTTTACAAGATGTGGAATTTAGTAAAAAGTGATATGAAGTTATAAGGACTTTGAAGCTCTGTAGGGGCCATTTTGGACAGACCTGAATCGGGTTGTGATATACTGGGTGAAAGCTCTAAGAGAGTAGATTCCAAAACTATATTCAGTATATGCAGTTGTTTCTCAGGAAAAAATTTATAGGATGTGGAATTTATTAAAAAGTGATATTAAGTCATAAGGATTTGAAGCTCTGTATGGGCCATTTCGGACAGACCTGAATCAGGTTGTGACATACCTGGTGAAAGCTTAAGTGGAGTAGATTCCAAAACTATATTCAATATATGCAGTTTTTTCTCAGGAAAAATTTTATAGCATGTGGAATTTAGTAAAAAGTGATATGAAGTCATAAGGATTTGAAGCTCTGTAGGGGCCATTTCGGACAGACCTGAATCAGGTTGTGACATGCTGGGTGAAAGCTCTAGGGGAGTAGATTCCAAAACTGTATTCAGTATATGCAGTTGTTTCTCAGGAAAAATTTAAGGGTGTGAAGATAAATTCGTCAGTTAAATACGTCCCACACCTATGTTAAATACGTTCCACACACTGTTAAGCTTAATTTGGAAAAAAGACATATTTATTTTTTTACAAAAAATAGCAACAAAAAATAAATTTTTTTAAAAATTTTATTATTTTTCAATCAAAAACATTTTAAACTAAAATCTAACAAAAACAAAAAAAGATTTACAAATTATTTTCATATAAAAAAATGTAATCTATAACAAGAATATTCATGACGATATTTCCAATATTTAGAGAAAACATGAATCGGGGTAGCGAAAGACAGGAAGTAGCCCAGGACTAGTAGAAGGTATGACCATATCGGATATGTCAAGTTTTGGGCCGATATCGGAGATATAAATTTTTGAAAATTTTAATTTTTCATATATTTCGTATGAAAAAATAGACATTTTCAAGTCGATATATTTCATATTTAGAGAAAACATGAGTCGGGGTAGCGAAAGACAGGGAGTAGCCTAGGACTAGTAGAAGCTATGACCATATCGGATATGTCAAGTTTTGGGCCGATATCGGAGATATAAATTTTTGAAAATTTTAATTTTTCATATATTTCATATGAAAAAATAGAAATTTTCAAGTCGATATATTTCATATTTAGAGAAAACATGAATCGGGGTAGCGAAAGACAGGGAGTAGCCTAGGACTAGTAGAAGCTATGACCATATCGGATATGTCAAGTTTTGGGCCGATATCGGAGATATAAATTTTTGAAAATTTTCATTTTTCATATATTTCATATGAAAAAATAGAAATTTTCAAGTCGATATATTTCATATTTAGAGAAAACATGAATCGGGGTAGCGAAAGACAGGGAGTAGCATAGGATTAGTAGAAGCTATGACCATATTGGATATGTCAAGTTTTGGGCCGATATCGGAGATATAAATTTTTGAAAATTTTCACTTTTCATATATTTTATATGAAAAAATTGAAATTTTCAAGTCGATATATTTCATATTTAGAGAAAACATGAATCGGGGTAGCGAAAGACAGGAAGTAGCCTAGGACTAGTAGAAGCTATGACCATATTGGATATGTCAAGTTTTGGGCCGATATCGGAGATATAAATTTTTGAAAATTTTCACTTTTCATATATTTTATATGAAAAAATTGAAATTTTCAAGTCGACATATTTCATATTTAGAGAAAACATGAATCGGGGTAGCGAAAGACAGGGAGTAGCCTAGGATAAGTAGAAGCTATGACCATATCGGATATGTCAAGTTTTGGGCCGATATCGGAGATATAAATTTTTGAAAATTTTCATTTTTTATATATTTCATATGTAAAAATAGAGTATATTTAAGTCGATCCAATCGATATTTAGAGAAAACATGAATCGGGGTAGCGAAAGACAGGAAGTAGCCTAGGACTAGTAGAAGCTATGACCATATTGGATATGTCAAGTTTTGGGCTGATATCGGAGATATAAATTTTTGAAAATTTTCACTTTTCATATATTTTGTATGAAAAAATTGAAATTTTCAAGTCGACATATTTTATATTTAGAGAAAACATGAATCGGGGTAGTGAAAGACAGGGAGTAGCCTAGAATTAGTAGAAGCTATGACCATATCGGATATGTCAAGTTTTGGGCCGATATCGGACATATAAATTTTTAAAAATTTTAATTTTTCATATATTTCATATGAAAAAATAGAAATTTTCAAGTCGATATATTTCATATTTAGAGAAAACATGAATCGGGGGAGCGAAAGACAGGGAGTAGCCTAGGACTAGTAGAAGCTATGACCATATCGGATATGTCAAGTTTTGGGCCGATATCGGAGATATAAATTTTTGAAAATTTTCACTTTTCATATATTTTATATGAAAAAATTGAAATTTTCAAGTCGACATATTTCATATTTAGAGAAAACATGAATCGGGGTAGCGAAAGACAGGGAGTAGCCTAGGATAAGTAGAAGCTATGACCATATCGGATATGTCAAGTTTTGGGCCGATATCGGAGATATAAATTTTTGAAAATTTTCATTTTTTATATATTTCATATGTAAAAATAGAGTATATTTAAGTCGATCCAATCGATATTTAGAGAAAACATGAATCGGGGTAGCGAAAGACAGGAAGTAGCCTAGGACTAGTAGAAGCTATGACCATATCGGATATGTCAAGTTTTGGGCCGATATCGGAGATATAAATTTTTGAAAATTTTCACTTTTCATATATTTTATATGAAAAAATTGAAATTTTCAAGTCGATATATTTCATATTTAGAGAGAACATGAATCGGGGTAGCGAAAGACAGGAAGTAGCCTAGGACTAGTAGAAGCTATGATCATATTGGATATGTCAAGTTTTGGGCCGATATCGGAGATATAAATTTTTGAAAATTTTTACTTTTCATATATTTTATATGAAAAAATTGAAATTTTCAAGTCGATATATTTCATATTTAGAGAAAACATGAATCGGGGTAGCGAAAGACAGGAAGTAGCCTAGGACTAGTAGAAGCTATGACCATATTGGATATGTCAAGTTTTGGGCCGATATCGGAGATATAAATTTTTGAAAATTTTCACTTTTCATATATTTTATATGAAAAAATTGAAATTTTCAAGTCGATATATTTCATATTTAGAGAAAACATGAATCGGGGTAGCGAAAGACAGGAAGTAGCCTAGGACTAGTAGAAGCTATGACCATATCGGATATGTCAAGTTTTGGGCCGATTTTGGAGATATAAATTTTTGAAAATTCTCTATTAATATTCTCTATTTTTGCATATGAAATATATAAAAAATAAAAATTTTCAAAAATTTATATCTCCGATATCGGCCCAAAACTTGACATATCCAATATGGTCATAGCTTCTACTAGTCCTAGGCTACTCCCTGTCTTTCGCTACCCCGATTCATGTTTTCTCTTAATATGAAATATATCGACTTGAAAATTTCTATTTTTTCATATGAAATATATGAAAAATGAAAATTTTCAAAAATTTATATCTCCGATATCGGCCCAAAACTTGACATATCCGATATGGTCATAGCTTCTACTAGTCCTAGGCTACTTCCTGTCTTTCGCTACCCCGATTCATGTTTTCTCTAAATATGAAATATATCGACTTGAAAATTTCAATTTTTTCATATAAAATATATGAAAAGTGAAAATTTTCAAAAATTTATATCTCCGATATCGGCCCAAAACTTGACATATCCAATATGGTCATAGCTTCTACTAGTCCTAGGCTACTTCCTGTCTTTCGCTACCCCGATTCATGTTTTCTCTAAATATGAAATATATCGACTTGAAAATTTCTATTTTTTCATATGAAATATATGAAAAATGAAAATTTTCAAAAATTTATATCTCCGATATCGGCCCAAAACTTGACATATCCGATATGGTCATAGCTTCTACTAGTCCTAGGCTACTCCCTGTCTTTCGCTACCCCGATTCATGTTTTCTCTAAATATGAAATATATCGACTTGAAAATTTCTATTTTTTCATATGAAATATATGAAAAATGAAAATTTTCAAAAATTTATATCTCCGATATCGGCCCAAAACTTGACATATCCGATATGGTCATAGCTTCTACTAGTCCTAGGCTACTCCCTGTCTTTCGCTACCCCGATTCATGTTTTCTCTAAATATGAAATATATCGACTTGAAAATTTCAATTTTTTCATATAAAATATATGAAAAGTAAAAATTTTCAAAAATTTATATCTCCGATATCGGCCCAAAACTTGACATATCCAATATGATCATAGCTTCTACTAGTCCTAGGCTACTTCCTGTCTTTCGCTACCCCGATTCATGTTCTCTCTAAATATGAAATATATCGACTTGAAAATTTCAATTTTTTCATATAAAATATATGAAAAGTGAAAATTTTCAAAAATTTATATCTCCGATATCGGCCCAAAACTTGACATATCCAATATGGTCATAGCTTCTACTAGTCCTAGGCTACTCCCTGTCTTTCGCTACCCCGATTCATGTTTTCTCTAAATATGAAATATATCGACTTGAAAATTTCAATTTTTTCATATAAAATATATGAAAAGTGAAAATTTTCAAAAATTTATATCTCCGATATCGGCCCAAAACTTGACATATCCAATATGGTCATAGCTTCTACTAATCCTAGGCTACTTCCTGTCTTTCGCTACCCCGATTCATGTTTTCTCTAAATATGAAATATATCGACTTGAAAATTTCAATTTTTTCATATAAAATATATGAAAAGTGAAAATTTTCAAAAATTTATATCTCCGATATCGGCCCAAAACTTGACATATCCAATATGTTCATAGCTTCTACTAGTCCTAGGCTACTTCCTGTCTTTCGCTACCCCGATTCATGTTTTCTCTAAATATCGATTGGATCGACTTAAATATTCTCTATTTTTGCATATGAAATATATAAAAAATGAAAATTTTCAAAAATTTATATCTCCGATATCGGCCCAAAACATGACATATCCGATATGGTCATAGCTTCTACTAGTCCTAGGCTACTTCCTGTCTTTCGCTACCCCGATTCATGTTTTCTCTAAATATGAAATATATCGACTTGAAAATTTCAATTTTTTCATATAAAATATATGAAAAGTAAAAATTTTCAAAAATTTATATCTCCGATATCGGCCCAAAACTTGACATATCCAATATGGTCATAGCTTCTACTAGTCCTAGGCTACTTCCTGTCTTTCGCTACCCCGATTCATGTTCTCTCTAAATATGAAATATATCGACTTGAAAATTTCAATTTTTTCATATAAAATATATGAAAAGTGAAAATTTTCAAAAATTTATATCTCCGATATCGGCCCAAAACTTGACATATCCAATATGGTCATAGCTTCTACTAGTCCTAGGCTACTTCCTGTCTTTCGCTACCCCGATTCATGTTCTCTCTAAATATGAAATATATCGACTTGAAAATTTCAATTTTTTCATATAAAATATATGAAAAGTGAAAATTTTCAAAAATTTATATCTCCGATATCGGCCCAAAACTTGACATATCCAATATGGTCATAGCTTCTACTAGTCCTAGGCTACTCCCTGTCTTTCGCTACCCTGATTCATGTTTTCTCTAAATATGAAATATATCGACTTGAAAATTTCTATTTTTTCATATGAAATATATGAAAAATGAAAATTTTCAAAAATTTATATCTCCGATATCGGCCCAAAACTTGACATATTCAATATGGTCATTTCATCTACTAATCCTATGCTACTCCCTGTCTTTCGCTACCCCGATTCATGTTTTCTCTAAATATGAAATATATCGACTTGAAAATTTCTATTTTTTCATATGAAATATATGAAAAATGAAAATTTTCAAAAATTTATATCTCCGATATCGGCCCAAAACTTGACATATCCGATATGGTCATAGCTTCTACTAGTCCTAGGCTACTCCCTGTCTTTCGCTACCCCGATTCATGTTTTCTCTAAATATGAAATATATCGACTTGAAAATTTCTATTTTTTCATATGAAATATATGAAAAATTAAAATTTTCAAAAATTTATATCTCCGATATCGGCCCAAAACTTGACATATCCGATATGGTCATAGCTTCTACTAGTCCTAGGCTACTCCCTGTCTTTCGCTACCCCGATTCATGTTTTCTCTAAATATGAAATATATCGACTTGAAAATGTCTATTTTTTCATACGAAATATATGAAAAATTAAAATTTTCAAAAATTTATATCTCCGATATCGGCCCAAAACTTGACATATCCGATATGGTCATACCTTCTACTAGTCCTGGGCTACTTCCTGTCTTTCGCTACCCCGATTCATGTTTTCTCTAAATATCGGAAATATCGTCATGAATGTTCTTGTTATAGATTACATTTTTTTATATGAAAATAATTTGTAAATCTTTTTTTGTTTTTGTTAGATTTTAGTTTAAAATGTTTTTGATTGAAAAATAATAAAATTTTTAAAAAAATTTATTTTTTGTTGCTATTTTTTGTTAAAAAATAAATATGTCTTTTTTCAAAATCAGCTTAACAGTGTGTGGAACGTATTTAACATAGGTGTGGGACGTATTTAACTGACGAATTTATCTTCACACCCTTGAAAAATTTTATAGCATGTGGAATTTAGTAAAAAGTGATATGAAGTCATAAGGATTTGAAGCTCTGTAGGGGCCATTTCGGACAGACCTGAATCAGGTTGTGACATACCGGGTGAAAGCTCTAGGGGAGTAGATTCCAAAACTATATTCAATATATGCAGTTGTTTCTCAGGAAAAATTTTACAAGATGTGGAATTTAGTAAAAAGTGATATGAAGTCATAAGGATTTGAAGCTCTGTAGGGGCCATTTCGGACAGACCTGAATCAGGTTGTGACATGCTGGGTGATAGCTCTAGGGGAGTAGATTCCAAAACTATATTCAATATATGCAGTTGTTTCTCAGGAAAAATTTTACAAGATGTGGAATTTAGTAAAAAGTGATATTAAGTCATAAGGATTTAAAGCTCTGTATTGGCCATTTCGGACAGACCTGAATCAGGTTGTGACATACCGGGTGAAAGCTTAAGTGGAGTAGATACCAAAACTATATTCAATATATGCAGTTGTTTCTCAGGAAAAATTTTACAAGATGTGGAATTTAGTAAAAAGTGATATGAAGTCATAAGGATTTGAAGCTCTGTATGGGCCATTTCGGACAGACCTGAATCAGGTTGCGACATACTGGGTGAAAGCTCTAAGGGAGTAGATTCCATAACTATAATCAGTATATGCAGTTGTTTCTCAGGAAAAATTTTACAAGATGTGGAATTTAGTAAAAAGTGATATGAAGTTATAAGGACTTTGAAGCTCTGTAGGGGCCATTTTGGACAGACCTGAATCGGGTTGTGATATACTGGGTGAAAGCTCTAAGAGAGTAGATTCCAAAACTATATTCAGTATATGCAGTTGTTTCTCAGGAAAAAATTTATAGGATGTGGAATTTATTAAAAAGTGATATTAAGTCATAAGGATTTGAAGCTCTGTATGGGCCATTTCGGACAGACCTGAATCAGGTTGTGACATACCTGGTGAAAGCTTAAGTGGAGTAGATTCCAAAACTATATTCAATATATGCAGTTTTTTCTCAGGAAAAATTTTATAGCATGTGGAATTTAGTAAAAAGTGATATGAAGTCATAAGGATTTGAAGCTCTGTAGGGGCCATTTCGGACAGACCTGAATCAGGTTGTGACATGCTGGGTGAAAGCTCTAGGGGAGTAGATTCCAAAACTGTATTCAGTATATGCAGTTGTTTCTCAGGAAAAATTTTATAGCATGTGGAATTTAGTAAAAAGTGATATGAAGTCATAAGGATTTGAAGCTCTGTAGGGGCCATTTCGGACAGACCTGAATCAGGTTGTGACATACCGGGTGAAAGCTCTAGGGGAGTAGATTCCAAAACTATATTCAATATATGCAGTTGTTTCTCAGGAAAAATTTTACAAGATGTGGAATTTAGTAAAAAGTGATATGAAGTCATAAGGATTTGAAGCTCTGTAGGGGCCATTTCGGACAGACCTGAATCAGGTTGTGACATGCTGGGTGATAGCTCTAGGGGAGTAGATTTCAAAACTATATTCAGTATATGCAGTTGTTTCTCAGGAAAAATTTTATAGGCTGTGGAATGTAGTAAAAAGTAATATGAAGTCATAAGGACTTTGAAGCTTTGTAGGGGCCATTTCGGACAGACCTGAATCAGGTTGTGACATACTGGGTGAAAGCTCTAGGGGAATAGATTTCAAAACAATTTTCAGTATATGCTCATTATATGCAGTTGTTCGTCAGGAAACAGTATCCTGAATGTAGCAGAAAATCATATGAAATCATATAGACTTTGAAGCGCTGTAAGGGCCATTTTGTACGCTTTATATTTCTTGAAAGGGTTAGATTCCTAAGCTACATTATTTACATAAAAAAAACAACAAGATTTACATCATTTTTAAATTTTTATTAAATATAATAACTGTTTTTAAAAATTAACAAAAATATTAAATTCAGTTGTGGTGGGTATTTATTTATTTATACATTTTTAATATTAAACAGTATGATATTTATAAAATAAAGTTATATGTTTTTTTTTAAAAATCGACTAGATGTTATTAAAAAGTAAACAACAAAATATGTATATTTCAATATTTGTACTTGTACTTATGTATATAAAAAACAAAATTATCCAATATTTATCTAAAATTTTGATTTCAAGGTAGAAACACAATTTGGACGAACGACTAATTTCGTCCAGCACGACGAATTCGTCTTTAAAAATTCGTCTTCTACATTCGTCCATTGAACACATTTGGGGCGAATAAACGTTGTTGACGCCATTTTTGTTGATTTTTCATTTGCACAAATTACTCACACTTTCGTACATTTCGTGCACTCACAACACTTGCAATTTTTTTTATTTTATTCTTTTGTTTTTTCACAAGAAGAATATATTTAATTAATTTTATTTAAAATAATTATTTTTTGTTTACAATTTATAAGGTGACCATATTTTACAAGAACACATATAATTTCTAATATTTTACAACAGAAATAGAAATACAGCCACTCTAAAACAGTTTAGTCGTCGTTCGTCTGCGTATAAAATAGAAATAAACCAATCGCACTATTCGATACGCACGACGAATTTCGTCGTACGCATTTATTGTGAACAATTTCATATAAAGCTATATGTTCTATTTCTGATGACGAATATTCGTTGCGAAATATTGGTCGTTCGTTTCAATTGTGTTTCATACTTCATACATGAGGTTATTGAAAAGGAATTTTATTTTATCTTAAAAAAATAAAAAACGTTTATATTCACACTGTGTTTTGGATATTTTAATACCCTCAGCTAATATATGCTAAGTGAGTACAGGGTAAGTTGTCATGTAAAAATCGAAAAACTACAGTATACAATCTTCCTTTTTTTAACGCATTGAAAATTTAAAGTTATTAATCAATTTTAAATTATAAAACTCATATACATTTTAAAAGGTTAAAAATATTCTGAAATTGTTTTTTTTTTAAAACATAAAACTTTCATTTAAAATATTGCAAGAAAAAGTAATTCAAAAAAATAAGTTCAAAATATTTTTGCCAGTCTTTAAAAAAATCTAAAGTCAGTAATGAAACTACACCATTTTCAATTGAAAATGAGAAATTTCCACATTGAATTGAGAAATTTCCAGTTGAAATTGAGAATTTGTATTTAAAAATGTAAAAATTCCAATTAAAATTGAAAATTTTTATTTGAAAATGAGAAAGTTCCAATTGAAATTGAGAATTTGAATTTGAGAAAATTCCAATTGAAATTCAGAAATTTCATTTGAAAATGAGAAATTTTAAATTGAAAATGAGAATTTTCCATTTGCAAATGAGAATTTTTCATTTAACAGAGCTTCAAAGTCCTTATGACTTCATATTACTTTTTACTACATTCCACGTCCTGTAAAATTTTTCCTGAGAAACAACTGCATATACTGAATATAGTTTTGGAATCTACTCCCCTAGGCCTTTCACCCGATATGTCACAACCCGATTCAGGTCGGTCCGAAATGGCCTTTACAGAGCTTCAAAGTGTTGTCCAAGTGACTTCACATGAATTTATACTACATTTCACCCGCTGCCAAATTTTTCCTGAGAAACAACTGCATATACTGATTATAGTTATGGAATCTACTCCCTTAGAGCTTTCACCCAGTATGTCACAACCTCATTCAGGTCTGTCCGAAATGGCCCCTACAGAGCTTCAAAGTCCTTATAACTTCATATCACTTTTTACTACATTCCACATGCTGTCAATTTTTTCCTGAGAAACAACTGCATATACTGATTATAGTTATGGAATCTACTCCCTTAGAGCTTTCACCCAGTATGTCGCAACCTCATTCAGGTCTGTCCGAAATGGCCCCTACAGAGCTTCAAAGTCCTTATGACTTCATATCACTTTTTACTAAATTCCACATGCTATAAAATTTTTCCTGAGAAACAACTGCATATACTGAATATAGTTTTGAAATCTACTCCCCTAGAGCTTTCACCCAGTATGTCACAACCTGATTCAGGTCTGTCCGAAATGGCCCCTACAAAGCTTCAAAGTCCTTATGACTTCATATTACTTTTTACTACATTCCACAGCCTATAAAATTTTTCCTGAGAAACAACTGCATATATTGAATATAGTTTTGGAATCTACTCCACTT
This sequence comes from Stomorhina lunata, assembly GCA_933228675.1. Classification (NCBI taxonomy): domain Eukaryota; kingdom Metazoa; phylum Arthropoda; class Insecta; order Diptera; family Rhiniidae; genus Stomorhina; species Stomorhina lunata. The sequence goes on along the minus strand of OW121744.1, from coordinate 104,202,446 downwards.
AAGCTTTCACCAGGTATGTCACAACCTGATTCAGGTCTGTCCGAAATGGCCCATACAGAGCTTCAAATCCTTATGACTTAATATCACTTTTTAATAAATTCCACATCCTATAAATTTTTTCCTGAGAAACAACTGCATATACTGAATATAGTTTTGGAATCTACTCTCTTAGAGCTTTCACCCAGTATATCACAACCCGATTCAGGTCTGTCCAAAATGGCCCCTACAGAGCTTCAAAGTCCTTATAACTTCATATCACTTTTTACTAAATTCCACATCTTGTAAAATTTTTCCTGAGAAACAACTGCATATACTGATTATAGTTATGGAATCTACTCCCTTAGAGCTTTCACCCAGTATGTCACAACCTGATTCAGGTCTGTCCGAAATGGCCCATACAGAGCTTCAAATCCTTATGACTTAATATCACTTTTTAATAAATTCCACATCCTATAAATTTTTTCCTGAGAAACAACAACATATACTGAATATAGTTTTGGAATCTACTCCCTTAGAGCTTTCACCCAGTATATCACAACCCGATTCAGGTCTGTCCGAAATGGCCCATACAGAGCTTCAAATCCTTATGACTTAATATCACTTTTTAAAAAATTCCACATCCTATAAATTTTTTCCTGAGAAACAACTGCATATACTGAATACAGTTTTGGAATCTACTCCCCTAGAGCTTTCACCCAGCATGTCACAACCTGATTCAGGTCTGTCCGAAATGGCCCCTACAGAGCTTCAAAGTCCTTATAACTTCATATCACTTTTTACTACATTCCACATGCTGTCAATTTTTTCCTGAGAAACAACTGCATATACTGATTATAGTTATGGAATCTACTCCCTTAGAGCTTTCACCCAGTATGTCACAACCTCATTCAGGTCTGTCCGAAATGGCCCCTACAGATCTTCAAAGTCCTTATAACTTCATATCACTTTTTACTAAATTCCACATCTTGTAAAATTTTTCCTGAGAAACAACTGCATATACTGATTATAGTTATGGAATCTACTCCCTTAGAGCTTTCACCCAGTATGTCGCAACCTGATTCAGGTCTGTCCGAAATGGCCCCTACAGATCTTCAAAGTCCTTATAACTTCATATCACTTTTTACTACATTCCACATCCTGTAAAATTTTTCCTGAGAAACAACTGCATATACTGAATACAGTTTTGGAATCTACTCCCCTAGAGCTTTCACCCAGCATGTCACAACCTGATTCAGGTCTGTCCGAAATGGCCCCTACAGAGCTTCAAATCCTTATGACTTCATATCACTTTTTACTTAATTCCACATGCTATAAAATTTTTCCTGAGAAACAACTGCATATATTGAATATAGTTTTGGTATCTACTCCACTTAAGCTTTCACCCGGTATGTCACAACCTGATTCAGGTCTGTCGGAAATGGCCAATACAGAGCTTTAAATCCTTATGACTTAATATCACTTTTTACTAAATTCCACATCCTATAAATTTTTTTCTGAGAAACAACTGCATATACTGAATACAGTTTTGGAATCTACTCCCCTAGAGCTTTCACCCAGTATATCACAACCCGATTCAGGTCTGTCCGAAATGGCCCCTACAGAGCTTCAAAGTCCTTATAACTTCATATTACTTTTTACTACATTCCACATCCTGTAAAATTTTTCCTGAGAAACAACTGCACATACTGAATACAGTTTTGGAATCTACTCCCCTAGAGCTTTCACCCAGTATATCACAACCCGATTCAGGTCTGTCCGAAATGGCCCCTACAGAGCTTCAAATCCTTATGACTTCATATTACTTTTTAATAAATTCCACATCCTATAAAATTTTTCCTGAGAAAGAACTGCATATACTGAATATAGTTTTGGAATCTACTCCCCTAGGCCTTTCACCCGATATGTTACAACCCGATTCAGGTCGGTCCGAAATGGCCTTTACAGAGCTTCAAAGTGTTGTCCAAGTGACTTCACATGAATTTATACTACATTTCACCCGCTGTCAAATTTTTCCTGAGAAACAACTGCATATACTGATTATAGTTATGGAATCTACTCCCTTAGAGCTTTCACCCAGTATGTCGCAACCTCATTCAGGTCTGTCCGAAATGGCCCCTACAGATCTTCAAAGTCCTTATAACTTCATATCACTTTTGACTAAATTCCACATGCTGTCAATTTTTTCCTGAGAAACAACTGCATATACTGAATATAGTTTTGGAATCTACTCCCTTAGAGCTTTCACCCAGTATGTCGCAACCTCATTCAGGTCTGTCCGAAATGGCTCCTACAGAGCTTCAAAGTCCTTATAACTTCATATCACTTTTTACTAAATTCCACATGCTGTCAATTTTTTCCTGAGAAACAACTGCATATACTGAATATAGTTTTGGAATCTACTCCCTTAGAGCTTTGCAACAATATATCGAAACCCTATTCAGGTCTCTTCGAAATTGCCTTTTTGGTGCAACAAATATGCGCCTATATAATTGCACGTAGCTCTTAATACAAGTTTTTTATAAAATTTATTTAGCAATATATCAAAAACGGCTTTTTGCGAAAAAGAACTTTTTTATTGTAGAAAATGAATCTCTGGAATTATAAAAATAATGTTTATTTTACAACTTTTTTGTTTCTAAATCCTGTTAAAAGATGGCGCTAATTTCAGGTTACATATGAAAATCGCATTTTTAATAATTAAAAGTTAAAAATTTGGTTTGACAATGTTCCGCGACTTTGTTCAGGAGTATTTGGTCTAACTTTTTTCTGAATGTACCAACATCGAAAAATATCCAAATAATATGTATTTGATACATTTGTAAGAAACATGTCAATACCGCCGCCTTGCGGCAGTCTTTTGTAGCATTTTTAAAAACACAAAAATAGATGCTTTCAAAAGCTATCAAAAGAGATATCTGCGATGAAATTCCGACAAAAAATAAGAATTCTAGGGGCAAAAGTAGTTAACAGTATACCAATTCTGATACTTTTTTGAACGATTGTTTTAAAATTTTGTGTAAAATTTAGTCACTGTTTACAATATTAGAAGTAAAAATAATGTTTTTGTAATAAGAAGGGGTATGGCTTAAATTCCATATAAAAGTGAAAGTTTTTAACTTTTCTTTAACTTCAGCATCCATATGCAAAAATCTTGTTAGCCAGATTTTTTTATCGCGAAATTGGTTAGTTTCTCAATATGTTAATTTGTTTTTTAAGTCCATTTCATTTTCCATCTCTACTTTTAAAAAATATAATCGCTGTAAATCGGTGAGGTATTAAATACATTTTTTTGGTCGGAATTGTTTTTGGTGGCAAGTTTCCATGTTACTAAATATTTAATTTTTAGATTCCTAGAACACAAAATGATCAGAAGCCACTGTTGTCTTGTTACATTTTACATATTTAAGAGATTCAATGTAGGCTGTATACACACTTTAAGATGTAGAAGAAAATCAATGGTCGCGATTTAATCGCGTATTATTTTTGCTTCACTGTAGGCCTCAGGATATATGTTCGTGAATTTGAGCAATATACCTTTAAGTACCACATTGCTATCATACATCAATGTGTCTTTCGAAGGTGAACAAGTGAAAAATGACACAAATAGGCTTGCTTGTTTTTTAAATGGCACAAAAATGGCTATATATTTTTCTCGCAAAATTTGCACACATATTAAGAACATGTTTATCTAAAATTTTGATATGGCGCTTCTCGATGCGTTTGTTAGTTAATGAGTTATAGGAAGACAAATATTAAAAATGCAGAATTTTGACCCTTTTTTCATTTTTTTTGTTAGTTTTTCTCAATTTGTCGAAGAACCAAACATTTAATCGGGAAGCGCCATATCAAATTTTTAGATATCGATAGTAGCTATCTGTACGTAAAATTTGGTCTCAAAATCTTTATCCGCTTTTGTGCCATTTTAAATGCAAATTTTATACTTTTTTCACTCCTGCATTATCTTTTATACATATCTTTTCTCTAAGTGTACTGATGTTTTCTTTATGGTGATGAAATCTTTTACACTTATCTAACTATACAAATTTAAAAAAGTATAATTTATGACCTATTAAGAAAGTTACAGCGCAAAATTTGCTTCTAGTTTAAAAGCCAAAATTATAGAAAACACCCTGTATTTCAGGAACCAAAATAGCTTGGGCCATTTTATGTAGCACCAAGGATAGCTAAATATGTGTCTGAAAAAATGTATATAAATTCATGTGATTATCTTGAAATTTAAAAACCTACTTATTTTGATATATTGCTAAATTTATTTAACAAAAAATTAAAAATTCTGATTGTTTTTTACTTAAATAATCTAAATTTTTTATATTTTTGTGTTTTTTCTACGAAAAAATCATATATTTTTAAATTCATATATTTAACAGTGCCCTGTAATGTTATTAACATTTTTGTGGGACGTATTTAACTTGACGAATTTAACTTCACACACTTGGGAAGGTTTAGATTTGACTTTATCCGATAGGAACTACTTATTCAGTATAAATACAGCCACCAAGTACATTTTTCCGGCAACTTATTAAATTTGAAGATAATAATTTCTTATGAATCTCGTCCCTAATATTGTTTTGTATGAGGCGATATTAAGATCCTGGATGCTGATGTCTAACATCACCTCCTAACATGCCTCGAGGGGACGTAATTTCTTAAGGTAGTTCGAATAACGCCTGCGATGACTTAAGGACTATCCAAAAATGGAGGAGGCCAAAAACGGAAGTAATTTCTTACAATCCTCGAGGAACTTAACATCGTTGGATGACTTCTCTGATAACATCCCAAAAGGAATTGCTTTGAGAGCAGTGTGTCCGTTCTTTAACTGGTACGACCTTCATTTGCATATGGATATGGTCTTCTAAGAAAATGTTTAAGCAACCTGTTACTATAATAAGGGCTGCTTGTTGACAGCTCTGTCGTTTTTCTAATAGGTATCGTACACAATCGCCTTATAAGTATCGGGTAAGGTTTCTTTGTCTTTCCCTGTGGGCTAGTAAAGCGAGATTCTTGTATCTTTACTACTTAAGGACGAGTAAAAGCTGTGGAATGTCACTTTCAATATTTTGAAGCGGTATTTTTATCGTTATTCTTACTCCGTCGACTAAGATATTCAGTTCTAGCGATAAATGTTTCAGTTTCGGAAACTTTGACAGCTTCGGGCAAGGGATAGTAATACCAGAAACCAATGAATGAATGCTTATGCTAGACATCATTCAAAGAAGTTCCTGTATATATCTTACTCACTTTTTTAGAGCTGAACAATAGCATACCACAGATCGTTTGTCTATGGAACTTTGAATTCATTGCATGTGCTGAGATGTTAAAATAATCTGCTCTGAATTCGTTTGGTCCAGCTTTCGCTTTGGAGTTAAAAACTATTTTAAGCATTTGTCTTTTTTACGTGGTTCGTTGTTAAGGACGGTAGGATGTCACGGAAGTTAGTCTGAAAGGCTTTCGACACATCCGGAGCCGCCAGGTGGCTGCTATTTTAAACCTTGTGAGATCTATATTTTGTGATATTGAATATTCCTGATTATCTGTATGTTGGTGTAGCAGTTGCGATTTTTACACTGGATGAATCCACAATTTAATAGGTTTAAATAAAGTAGTATATATCATAAAAGCCGGACTACAATCTGGACATAAGGTTTGAGGGCAAGGTCTATGCTGGATTTATGTTTGTAACGGCGGGGTCTAAGTTAAATTATCCAGTTAAAGTAGCACAATTTCTTGGCCTTGACCACGATCGTGCTTTGCCGCGACAATTCTTTCTTTGTGCCGGAATTATACAGAAATCTTAGTAATCCAAGAAGGACTCCGACTTCCGATATATAACTAATACCCGCTAGTTATAACAACATCTTTTATCGATTGACTAATTATTATATATCTATCCTATAAAATATTTTAGTCAAGATTTGGTTATCAAAATATCTCAATAAATCCATCATGGTCTTTAACATTTCTCTTGACTTTCGTTTATTCGTCAATTATTGCTTCTTTTCTTCCGTCCCTTCGCAACAGATGATTAACCTTTGGTCGTGGTAAATCCCTTTATAGCTCTGACCTTTTATGCACACATCTCTACGCGACAGAGCATGCGCCATAGACCATAGCCGCAAAATAAACTTAAACACTCGTATCACTTCAAGATTATTAGACAGCCATGGAAAAAGAAGAACAAATAAAACAGGCTAAAACATTCGACTAAACAAAAACAAATAAATAAATTTTAAGTTGAAAAACAAAGTATGTGTCAATTTATAATTACAAAAGTATTAATAGCAAAAAAATAAAAACGGTAAAATGACTCGACTCGAAACAAATAAATCATTAATGGGGTTAGGCAAATGCGTACCTACAAAATATAAGGTCAAACCAAAGTCTGTTAAAAAATTTATAAAGTTTGAAAAAAGAAAAGTAATTCTTACCATAATTTTCACATGAAAACTAATTTTACTGATGTCTCTGGGAATTGGAAATGTAATTCAGACCTTAGATGTCATATTTTTCGATATAGTACTTACATTTTGAGACAATACTGTGAAAGACAATAACGCTTTTCAACGTCAATGAAAGAAATTAAATGAATGCTTTCGAAAAATGGTAACAATTATATTCTAAAACATAACAAAAGGCAATAAATCTTCCTCATTCTGTGTTCTCTAGTACATTTGGACTTGTGTGTATACCCCATCTAAATGCTCTATTTGTAATTTGTAGTTTATTTAATGGTTTCGTCTACCTGTTTGGCACCCTATCGATTGCTGTATCATGTCTTGGTGTAGTTTTATCAGTTTTTTTTCTGTTATCAGTAAATTACTTATATTGTTTTTAATTGTTTCTATTCTTTGCAAATTGTACCTAAAATTAACGTTTAATTTGGTAACTTAAAATTAACAGATTATGTTCTATAATTTCTAATTCATATTTTCTGATAACTTCGGGATAATGTCATTAGGGTAAAGTAAAGGTTATATCATTACTTCTCAGTGGTAATTGTTATTATCAGGAGTTGTTTTATTTGATGAAGTCTTATCTTGGTTTCGATAATTAACATTTTGTGAAAATATTGAATATAAGTTGACCCTCGAACTGTTTTAAATGCCATTAAACGGTATAAGGAAGACCTGAGTATTGAAAGAAACTTTGGATCAGGAAGTAGAAAAGGTCCAAGAAATATTGGTAAGGCAAAATAAGTCGAGCAACTCTTTCGAAGAGCTCTTAACACTTCGATAAGAAGAGGAACTCGTATGGTGAGATGCTTTAATATTTTTGCTGGGCTGAAGACATACATAGTTCAAAAAGGTACAGATCGTAAAGAACTTAGAAGCAAAGAACCGAGTCAAAGACAGATTTTATAAATAATACACCTGTTGTGTGGCGGATGAAGAAACACACGTTTGATGTTGCTAATGAACGAGGCAATGGTCAGGAAGAGTTCCGGATAAAAAACAAACATGATTCAAAAAAAAAATAAATTGTTCGTGTGGCAAACTATTTGCAGTTGTGACAAAAAAATTCAAGCATTTGTGGCATCAGGCACTATAAATGCAGGAATTTTTATAACGTAGTGCCTACAAAAACGACTTTTACCTTTCTTGAGACACTCTGATATTTAAACTTCTATGTTTATCATGCCTGATGGAAGTGGAGCCAACATAAAAACATTCGATTGAAAATTTGGAGCATTAGAAACAGACCAATGAATGGAAATTGACGCAATCTAAAGACATTCGAATGAGTGTTGGACTAAATATAGACCAATGAATAGAAATTGAGCCAATCTAAAGATATTCGATGGAGCGTTGGACTAAAACCAGACCAATGAATGGAAATTGACCCAACCTAAAGACATTCGAATGAGTGTTGGACTAAATATAGACCAATGAATAGAAATTGAGCCAATCTAAATATATTCGATGAAGCATTGGACTAAAACCAGACCAATGAATTGAAATTGACCCAAGCTAAAGAAATTCAAATGAGGGTTGGACTAAAAACAAACTAATACAAATTAAGCCATCATAAAGACATTCGATTGAGTATTTATCTAAATATAGACCAATGAATAGGAACTGAGTTATGAGGAAGATATTCGATGTAGTATTGGACTCAAAGTAGACCAATGAATGGAAATTGACCCAACCTAAAGACGTTCGAATGAGTGTTGGACTAAATATAGACCCATGGTTAGAAATTGAGCCAATCTAAAGATATTCGATGGAGCGTTGGACTAAAAACAAACCAATGATTGGAAAAAGACCAATGAATAGGAACTGAGTCAAGCGGAAGACATTCTGAATGGAAATTGACTCAACCTAAAGACATTCAAATGAATGTAGGACTAAATATAGACCAATGAATAGAAATTGAGCCAATCTAAAGATATTCGATGGAGCATTGGACTAAAACCAGAGCAATGATTGGATATAAAGACCAATGAATAGGAACTGAGTCAAGCGGAAGACATCTGATGAAGCATTTGACTAAAACCAGACCAATGAATGGAAACTGACCTAACCTAAAGATATTCGAATGAGTGTTGGACTAAATATAAACCAATGAATAGAAATTAAGCCATTCTAAAGATATTCGATGGAGCGTTGGACTGAAAACAAACCAATTATTGACCCAGTATAAAGACGTCGGGCTGTGAAAAAGAAAATTTTTTATAAGGTATATAACCCTATTGATATTAATTTTTTCATGTGGTCCTAGGTTTGATCTCAGGTTTTGATCGTAAATGCTTATATGTTGTAGTACGTATCAGTTTCAATCCTATATCTTTAAAAATGATAATGTTTATGTATTCGTATATTGTTTTAGTTGATATGTCCCCTCTTAAACAGCCATTAACCACTTAAAATGCCATTAATCTATTCTTAATCGCTCAAATCAAATGAAGGCCTTAGCTGACAGCTTAAACTTTTCATAAAACATTTGTTGTTGTATTTCAAACAAAAACAGAAAGAGAAAACATAAACACAATTTCTCTCAAACTGATACAAAGCGATTTTGGGCCGCCGCCAAAAATGTTTGTGAAAAACGCAGCCACAAAAAATTAAGTTCAACACAGATCAACTGATCATCCAACTTTGATTTAAATAATTTTCATTTTTCAATAATGATTGAAACTTGAAAAATAACTGGTATTTGGGAAAGTGTAATTAGTTTGATGATATTGCTTTCGTTTGAAGGTCAAAGCCTCTTGTTATTTAAATTAAGTTGTTGCTCTTATTTTGTCACAGAGTTTAATAAAGTAACGGTTCATTTTGAATTCACTCTTTCATGATTGCTCTTAAAGTAATGGAAAACTATTTGGAGACAAAATGATTAATCAAATTGAATATTTAATCACGATATTAATAAATGATTTTTTAACCAAAGGATATAAAACGGAGATAACATTAAATGACAATAACATTAACAACCAGTCAAACTTCAATAACAATCAAGCTACTGGAAATTTTATAATCTTACCTACTCTCGATAATGAAGAAAATGAAATAACAACAAGATTAGTTTTACCTTCATCATTAACAACATCATCAACATCCTCAACATTATTAACATCTTCGTCAACATCATCATCATTATCATCAGATAAGCTTTATTACGCACATTTACGCGGTAGACAAAGATTTGCAACGTTTCTCTATGTTCTGGCTGAAGTACATGATCTATTTCTGTCCCGAAGCCATTGTACTTATCGTCAACTATACTATCGAAATGTTAATATAGAATATTGCAATACTTTGCAAATACAATGTGCTGTCAATGATGTTTCGAGTTTTTTAAATACAGCAACGTGGAATTTAGGAATATTTGCAGTGGGAAAATGTTATATAGCAGGTTGTTATCATTCGTCTTTAATCCGGAAGTTTTTAAACATTTTATACTTTTCTTTTTATAAATAGGTCCCTTATGTGTACACATGACTAATGGCGATATTATTGTTTGTGATGCTTTTAAGGGACCCACCCTAATGCCTCCCAATTTTACGCATATCGAAAAATTTAGCACTTCTGCTTCTGTGGCTTTAGTGGTGGAAAAGGACAGCGTATTTCATAACCTCATAGTCAATGGCATATTTTCTTTTTTAAACAACAACATTATCCTAATAACAGCTCGTGGTTATCCCGATATTAGCACCAGATGGATTCTACATAAATTGAGCGTAGAAAATCATTTGAATATATATGTTCTCACAGATGGTGATCCTTTTGGCATCGAAATTATGCTTATATATCGTTATGGTTCTTTAAGACAAAGCCACCTTGAATCTAGTGATCTTATATGTCCTCAATTAAAATGGTTGGGTGTTCACCCCTCGGATATTTCACATCTAATGGTGGCTAGTGAACCTTTAGGCATTAATGATTATCGGAAGTTAAATTCACTAATAAGACGTTTTGTTGACGATGAAGTTATACGTGAAGAGTTGTTAATTTTACTGAGACTCAAACGTAAAGTTAAGATTGATAATATATCCGCGGAGATGTTTTCTTTATTCATAAGCGATTATATTGTTAATAAAATTAAGAGGCAAATTGTTTTGTAAGTTAAAGTTGGATTCAGTGAATAAATTTTTTTCTGGATTGGATCAACCAAATATTTTTCGTTTTCTTTGTGAAGTCTTATAATAAGTTATTAACTGTTTATGTTATATGTTCCAATGCAACTCCTAAATTCGATTTTCACGGAAATTTATGTACGGGAAAATATAATTTAAGGTTTTCAAAAATGAGTGTTGGAATAAATATATGAATGGAAACTGACCCAACATAAACACATTCGAATGAGTGTTGGACTAAAAATCAACTACCCAGTAAGAACAGTGTCAAACGTTTCAAACCTGAACAGATGTTTGAGATTCACATTCATTTTCAAATGAGGGTTCATTTGAGAATAAACACTTGAAAATGGTAGTTTCTCAAATTGAGAATAAAGGTTATTCTTAAATCATTATCAAACCCTAAGATGATTTGAGAATAATTTGAAAAATGGTGTTATATAAATTTGATATCAAACATTATTTCAAAATTTTTCAAACATTAAAAAAAATAATGTCAAAAAAATTAATGTTTAAGATATTTTAATGGAATGGCATTGCATTTCAAAGAAATTCCTTACTCTATTTCTTTCGGATTTTTTAAAATTGATCCATATTTGACCATAAAACCTTGCTTAAAAAGTGTCAAGATTAAAAATTCAATAATATTCATATGCATAAGTAAATTTTCTTTGCTTCTTACCATTTTTTTTACCTAACAATAAAAAAAAGAATTCAAATAAGATGCACCGTTTTCAAAAACAAAATAAACAAACTCAAAAATATCGAAAATACAACGCCATTTTATTTATGTTCCACATGTAGATGATATCCACATTTGAAAAACCTTTGAGAATGAGGTTTGATAATGATTTGAGAAAAAAGGCATTTCTCAATTTGAGAATAAAGTCCCCTTTATGTTGAGAACGCTATTATTCTTAAATCAGTATCAACTCAGTATCAAACGTTTGACCTTTGAAAAAAGATTTATTTTCAAATCATCCTCAATTTGAGAATAAACCTTTTTTCTTACTGGGTAATGATTGCAAATTGAGCCAACATAAAGACATTCGATTGAGTATTAGTCCAAATATAGACCAATGTATAGGAACTGAGTTAATAGGAAGACATTCGATTAAGCATTCGACTGAAACCAGACCAATGAATGTAAATTGACCCAATCTAAAGACATTCGAATTAGTGTTAGACTAAATGTAGATTAATGAATAGAAATTGAGCCAATCTAAAGAAATTTGGTGAAGCGTTGGACTAAAAACAAACCAAAGATTGGAAATTGACACAATATAAAGACATTCGATTGAGTATCTAACCAAATATAGATCAATGAGTAGGAACTGGTTTGATCGGAAGACATGCGATGGATCATTGGACTAAATATAGACCAGTGAATAGAAATTGAGCCAATTTAAAGCCATTCTATGGACCATTGGACTGAAAACAAACTAATGATTGGATATTGGCAAATTATAAAGACATTCGATGGAGCAATTGATTGGAAATTGAGCCAACATAAAGACATTCAATTGAGTATTGGTCCAAATATAGGCCAATGAATAGGAACTGAGTTAATAGGAAGACATTCGTTGGAGCATTGACCTATAACCAGACCAATGAATGGAAATTGAACCAACCTAAAGACTTTCGAATGAGTGCTGGACTAAATATAGACCAATGAATAGAAATTAAGCCAATCTGAAGATATTCGATGGAGCGTTGGACTATAAACGTACCAAAGATTGGAAATTGACCCAATATAAAGACATTCGCTTGAGTATTTGACCAAATATAGACCAATGAGTAGGAACTGGTTTGATCGGAAGACATTCGATGGATCATTGGACTAAACATAGACCAATGAATAAAAATTGAGCCGCTCTTAAGAATTTCGATGGTGTATTGAAATAATTTTAAACTATTTTTTCAACAACTTAATCCAGATATTTACTTTTTTTTCATTGAAAATTTTCCTTTCTAATTTCTTTTTGTACTAATTATGTAATTTTCTCCTAATCTCTTTACAGACATTTGAATTATTTCTTTTGGATTTTGGTGTACCATAGAGTTTTTATTAATTTTATTTGGATCTACAATATTTAAAGCTCTACTCGCATATAGAGAAACAGACAGACAGACATCAATGAATATTGCATCTGCTTAAACGTTTTAAATGGAAACGAGTTGTGTTAAAATGAATTTAAATTTAAACGAAAAATATACAAATTAAGAAAACAAACAACTAAACATTATTAACATAATAAAACTTAAAGTACTTATTATAGTATATATATACATATGTATAGAGAAACGAGAAGAAGTAATAGAGAAAATATTCATACAAAAATTAACAAAAATATTGCATTTCTACACACTCAACTCAACTCAACTAAATGTTTTCTTGAGGAGTCTCTCTAGATATGGAATATAAATGAAATTATCGATAATTTCTCTGAGCTCGTCAAAAAAAAACGAACAATTTCTCAAATATTCCCCCTCAACTAAACAAAAAAATAACTCTTAAAACGCATACTAAACGCTCTGTTTACAAAAAAAAAGAAGCAAATTAGAGGAAAATCTAGCAAACAACAAAAGCAAGAAAGACAGACAAGCAAATCACACAGAAGAAGCACCAGCAGCAACAATAACAAGAGCAAGAAAATAAAATCCCGTTTGACATCATCATCATCAATATCCAGAACAACAACCACAACAACAACAATTTGTATATGTATCTGTAATTAAGACGACGAATGAATTAAAAATAATGTCAACAACAATGCGCACGACATTACAAACAGTTCCTGAGTCGTTGCCCGCCGATAGTGTAGCCACCAACAATGATGGCAATGCAACGTCAAAGCTCACATCATCAATAACATCAGGACACAGCGTCAGTACAACTACGAATGGCACAACAACCCCAACGACAAATGCGGCGGCTACGTCGCAACAACCGCTGCAGCTACAGCAAACAGCGCAACAACAATCTTCAAGTTCGTCGCAATCGACTATACTACAGCAGCAGCAGCAGCATAGTGTCAATAGTTTAGTGCAATCGGTACAACAGCAGGATACTCATCAACAGCAACATGATTCTACAAACGCCAATACCATTGTACTGCCTTCTTCTACGACTGCAACCAACACAACAACAACATCAAATGTTGCCAACACTGTAACACCACCCAATAATGCGGCCACTTGCACTTCAATTGTATCGACATCTTTAGCTAACGCCAATCAAACACAAAATAATAGTTCGTATCAACAGCAGCATCATACGACAACACCGTCGTCACAATCCTCCCAATCGCATCATTGTCATACTGGTGGCGGCAATTCGGTTACAGACGGTTCCCGTTCATCGGCCGTCATCAATTCCTCCAGTTCAGCCTCTTCAAACCATCATCACCATCATCATCATGGCGGTGGTGGTGGCAGCGGCGGTGGAGGCAATGCTGTCGTTAGCAGTGGCGGAGCATCAATCATAGGTAAAAATGTCGTTAGCGGTCATTCGAATTCAGCGGCGGCAGCATTAAAACAAAGGACTTCATCATCAGCTAAGGTAAGTTTTTGGTATAGTTTATGTTTTGTAACGTTTTTATATTGTAACATTCTTTGAATTTCCGAGTTATTTTAAGATTATTCTTAATATTGTATAAATTTAAATAGTTTTAACTAAAAATATTAACCAAAAAAAGAAGAATTATTCGCATTTGATTCCAGTCTATTGATTAATGTAACCGACAATTTATTGATAAAAGCCAAAAAATATTTGTGGGGATAAACAACTCCTCGACGCGTTTCGATGGTTAGTTAGGCCATCATCTTCAGGAGGAGTATTCTACTTTTAGATAGATTGAGAACCTCGCATTATTTCCTCTTACAAACACAATCATTACGAATTATGTTTGTAAATCAAAGGTTAAAGCTCAGATTACCGACTGAACAAAAGTAAAGATGAAACTGAAAAATGTTTACTTTTGTTCAGTCGATAATCTGAGCTTTTAAATTTGATTTGCAAACATAATTCGAAATGATAGTGTTTGTGAAATAGGTAATAATAGGATTCCGATTTGTCTAAAGGTAGGGATACTCCTCCTGAAGATGGTGGCCTAACCAAAGAGGAATTGTTTGTCCCCACAAAATGTTTTGGCTTTTATCTTTACTGCAAGTCTTTATATAGTGTCAATTCCAAATTAAAAGTTTATGTATTCCAAACCGTAGAAATCACATAGTCCAAATACTTATCCGATCAACCCGTATTGGTTAATGGTTTTAGCTGGTTTTTAAAATTTACTATATTCCCAATTTAAATAGTTTTTGTATAGTAAACGTCCAAGTCCTCCACTTGGATATTTATGTAGCCCAAGTTTCAATCATAGGTCTTTATAAATCCTCAGTCTCAATAGTAGTCCTATATACATATGGCCCAGTCTTTAATCGAAGCTCCACTTTAAATGATCGGATTTTATAAGGCCTCAGATTGGATCATAGATAGTTTTATTTGCACCTTTTTTGTATTCCTAGACTCGATCGTAGGTCCATTTATAATTAAGGATCCTTTTAGAGCGCAGTTTATATTATAACTCTTTTATATAATCCCAGTTATTGTCATAGATATATGTATATGACCAATTTAAGTAGCATTCATTTATATAGTCCCAGTTTAAATCATAGGCCTTTATATAGTTCTAACGTTGTTCTTATATCTTTATATAGCCTAAGTTTCAAACTAGAGCTTTTTATATAGTCCGAGTTTCGGCCCCGATCTTTATAAAGCCTCAGTCTTAATACTATTGCTTTATATAGTCTTAGTTTAAAATATAGTTTGTTTTATAGCTTTTGGTTAGTTTGTAAATCTTCATATGGCTCCAGTTTTATTTATAGGGGTTTTAATTAAAGCCCTTTTAAAAAGTCCCACGATTCTTTATATAGCCTCAATTTTAATCGCATTTCTTTATATAGCCGAATTTGTATATCCCTTTATATAGTTAAAGTTTCGGTCGTAGATCTTTATATAACCCAAGTTTTAATCGAAGGACTTTATTATAGTCCAAATTGTATCCTTATATTAATATAGCCCTAGTTTTAATCACAGATCCAATGTTAAGGTCAAAGGCCGAGCATAATTTCGAATTTAATGCGCTTCGATATTGTGCGCATATTCTCCAATTTCGTAGGCCAACCTTTGAAAGATTTTTATCTATTTGGTCTTTCCATCGAAGTTTCGGACATACTCTTCTAACATTAGGGGTTTTTTTTAGTTTTTTTTAATAGTTTTTGTTTTTCCCAGAAGAGAGGTTGTTTGCTTGCCCGACGTAGTCGGTGTCTACAGTTGAGATGAAGGATACCCAAAATAAGTTTGTCCTTACCAAGTTACGACCAATCAGAATTGTTGCTTAGTATCTAACATCTCCAACATCAACCGTAGTTTTAGTTACGATCGTAAAATGTTATTTTATTTTTTCAATCTATATAAAGCCCATTTTGAAATCTATTCTATATATATATATATATATATATCTTCTGTATCTATATAGTCCCAGTTTTAATTGTATTTAGGGCGTGTTAAACGAAATATATAGTTCTACCTGTGATCTCGTTTTCATCGTAGGTTTATAAACTAATATTAGTTTTAGTTGCTCAAAGATACAGATTTAATGTTAGATTTTCTATTGGATTGCCCCAAAAGAAAACAGTTATTTTTTTTAATTTTAGAGGCCCTATGCTCCACTGGGAGTCAAGGATAACAGAAGAACTTTAATCAATTATATAATTTCTATTTTGTTGGATGACCTTTCGCCATATTTCCTTCAACATCATAATTCCATGCTCATAAAACTTTTAACCTTTATCTGCAAAAAACTGAACCAAGTGCGATTTTATAGCCTTCGTCACTATCGAAAGTTTTACCATTTAAGGATTTCTGCAAAGACCGAAACAAATTTAAGTCTGACGGTGCAAGATCAGGGCTTCAAAAGTTCCCAGTCAAGCTTTCAGTTTTTGGCGAGTGACCAAAGATGTGTGCGGTCTAGCGTTTTTGTTGTGTAACATGACACCTTTAGGATTGACCAATTCTAAACGCTTCTCGTTGATCGCTGTATTCAATTTGTCCAGTTGTTCACAGTAGACATCCGATTTAATCGATTGGTTCCTTGGACTCAGCTCAAAATAGACCACACCCTTCCCAATCCCATCTAACTGACAGCATAATTTTCTTTTGGTGAATATCAGCCTCGGAAGTGGTTCATCAAGCTTGAACCATGATCGTTTTCGATTGACGTTATTGTAAACAATCCATTTTTTTATCTCCAGTTATAATTTGTTTCAAAAACGGATCATGTTCATAGCGTTTAAGATGCATATCACAAGCGTTAAAACGGTTTGTTAAATGATTTTCTTTCAATTCATGTGGTACCCAAATAACAAGTTTTTTTATTAGTCCAAGACGTCGTATATGATTATGAGCGGTTGATTTTAGTATATTTAACTTCACTTTAATCTCGGCTACATGGCGATCCATTCGACAAGAGCCTCGATATCATCATCAACTTCACTTGGGCCGACCTGGACGTGGCTTATCTTTTTGTGAAAATTCTACCGAACGGAATTTGACAAACCAACTCCGACACTGTGTTTCTCTAAGGCTTTATTACCATACAAATCGTGCAACTTTTTAGCAACCTCCGCTGGGTTTTTTCCTTTTAGGAAATAATAAAGTAAAATATGACGAAAATGTTCTTTTGTGGACTCCAAAACAAACAAGTATTAACAATATTACACTCACTTTTTTTCTAAAACAAGCTAAAAGTGGCAGCTTATAGCTGACAAAAGAAAAAAATACAATTAAATAGTCAAAAGATGTTTAAAAAGTTGTCAAAACCTTCTGTATAAAAATCGCTGGTTTCTATTTGGGGCAATCCAATATATAAGGCCTCTGTAGGTCAAGTTTTTATCGTAGAAGCAAAGACTCTATATTGCACTTCATATATTTGTTTTCTGTCAAAAGTGAAATTAAAGTGGATAAAGAACAATTCAAAACACATGAGCACTTGTGTGTGCCTTAGCTTTCTCTCATTGGATAATCGTCTCCATTAGTTGTTTCCAATTCAGAGTAAAAGCGGTATACTCTCTTTTTTATGGGACTTATCGAAAGGGACATACGGCAAATCAATGTATGGAAGTGCAACATATTTATATTATAAAGTCTTTGGTAGGAGTTTTTGAAGTCAAGGTCAAAGTTTTGAACGTTGACTTTTATATAGATCCTGTGTTGATCGTGGAAGTATACATAGTTCTATCTAAGGACTAAATAAGACCATGTTCTGTTTATAGGTTTATTTTCGTTGATGATCGTAAGACTTTACCTTTTCAAAATCAAAATTGACTATTTAAAACTTTTTTCGAAAATTTGCTATTCATTCATAGAATTTTTTTGAAATTTACTATTTATAGAAATTTTCATTATCAATGCCTATGATTAAATTAAATACTTTTATTAACATTCGAAGCCTAAATCACTACACCATTAAAATATGTAGGAGATCAAACAATTTCGTAGTCGGTTATGCTTCATTAACTATTAAATTAGCACAATTATTGATCGAGTCTCATACCTTGTATGTACTTTCTTTTTGTTCCCATTGTTCTCTTCTTTTGAATTTCTTTTAAACTCTCTTTCTATATATTACTCATTCATATGTTTGTAAGTTCTCTCTTCTTTAACATACTTTAATAAGAGAAAAAGTTGAATTGCTTAGACCACAAAAAGCTCTTTCTTTCTTTTTCTCAATGTAAAAAAAGATGTAAATATTTATATTTTTAATTAAAATTTATCACTTGCAAAATATTTATGATTTATCATCTGATTTAATATTAATCATATCTTTTTTTTTTCTAATGAAAAATATTCTTGGCATTAAGTGTAAGTAGCAGCAATAAAAAGAAACCGAAAGAAATAAAACACAATTTATGTTAGGGCTTCCTGAAGAATGTTTGTTGAGGAAAGATGTTGCGGAAAGATATTGTAATAGAAAATAGCTATTAACATACTTACATTCATGCTATGTTGGGAAAATATTTTATGTATTTAATTTGTATAAAATTTTGTATTTTCTGTGTATGTAAAGTAAGTTATCACTTTAAAGACCGACCATTAGTTTTAGAAATCATCTTTAACTCCGCTACTTCTAAGATTTAATAATATTGAAAACAAGCCTGGAAGGTGGCTTAATATTGAAAACAAGCCTGGAAGGTGGCTTGTTTTCAATATTAAATCTTAGAAGTAGCGGAGTTGAAGATGATTTCTAAAACTAATGGTCGGTCTTTAAAGTGATAACTTACTTTATGTCCTTGAATTTCAGCGACTCTTTTGTAATTGGTCCGTAAAAAGCCTCTTTTTCTAGGCTCTAAAATCGTTACTAAAACCCAAATAAAATCATTTTTAAATTCTCTAATTGTTAGGGCTATCGTTTACCTTGTAACTGTGGGGTTGGCCAATGAATTTATAATATTTAGTAAAATTAATCTTTGCTGATTTCATGGGGTAGGAATTGAACATTTTTTTTTATCATATTCGTTTGATTTTTGTACTTGATAAATGATAAACGAGAGAGTAATTTGTAGGGTTGAAAATTAAATTGAAGACCGACCCAATTGAACAGTGTCAAAGAACACAAATTTGTTGGGAGGGTCAATTTAGCAGATTTGTCTGTCTTTTTGACCATTGAAATGTGATTTTTTAAGGCTAAATAAACTTTTTTTTTGGAATTTAAAAGGGGAAATAATAGCTGTGGCAATAAATCACAATGGCTTAAGTCGAAATTTCGTGTTTTAAGATATTAAGGACTTTGTCTAAAAGTGTTAAGGGTTTTGTATGAAGAACTAAAATATAAATGCTTACAGTTTTGTTAATAATGACATTTTATAATTGAAATTTGGTTGAGTGATAGATCTTGAAGAAGGGAATAAGAATATGAAAGATAACTTAAGTCAACTTAAGCCATTCTAATTTATTGCCACAGATATATATTTAAGTTTAATCCAAATTCACAAAGATGTTTAATCCAAATTCACAAAGATAATCCGTTATGTGATGGAAATCGATCGTTTTCAAATCGTTCGATTTCTGATATATTTTTGCGATGATTTTCGGTTATTTTTGTGGAAATGGGGAAAATTATCTCAAAAATATATGTGAAATCGATCGATTAGAATATGATCGATTTCCCTCACATACCGGAATTTCTAACATTCGTTTTGTTTGGTGTGAAAACCTTTTCTAAGTGATTAGTAAAAGCATCAATCAACTTTTTCGCAAATACGTCCAAATACCGTTTTTGAGCCTAATTAGAGATTCATTTGCAATTGGCAATTGGATGGGTTTAATAGCCCTTTACAGGCTGCAATTTTTTCCTTAAAAGATCTAAATTTTTCAAGGAGGTATCAAAAGAGTTTTTTTAACCGATTTTCAATGCGGCCTAAAGTTTTCTTTGCTCTTTAAGGCAGAAGAACAGCGCGGTTTGCTTGTAAAATATTCAAAATTTTGTTCTTTTTTTATAAAACTTTAAATCAAGAAAATCGGTTTATATAAAGAGAAGATATTAGTTAAAATTCGCTGCAGTATAAGACAAAAAATAAAAATTTTAATTTTTGAAGTCAAATATCTTTAAAACCATAAAAGATAGGATATGCATATCGCGATGTTTTTTGTTGATCTTTGACCCAAGTATTTGTTATATAGTTTGATTTTTCAAATCGTTTGGGAAATGACAATTATATATCGTTTTATATGATTTATGAGTCTGAGGTACCCTATTTTGGGGGCTGATTGTGTCGCCCCAGTAAAATCTAGCCTTTCCCAGTTCAAAACTTAAACTCCCCAACACTTCTTCTATACCCAAGTAAAATTTTGTTAAAATTCGCCTAACGGTTTAGAAGTTACAGAATTATTTCCATTCTATTTTTAAACCATCCCACTGTGGGTCGGCACAAAGAAAACGGAACAAAAAAATTGCCAAATTACCAAAAATTTTTCTGTAGAATTTTTTTTTCAAAAATTTTTCTATAGAAAGTTTTTTATCAAACATTTTTCTATAAAAATTTTTTTTCAAAAATTTTTCTGTACAAATTTTTTTATCAAAAATTTTTCTATAGAAAATTTGTTTATCAAAAATTTTTCTATAGAAAATTTGTTTATCAAAAATTTTTCTATAGAAAATTTTTTTATCAAAAATTTTTGTATAGACAATTTTTTTATCAAAAATTTTTCTATAGAAAATTTTGTTATCAAAAATTTTTCTATAGAAAATATTTCTATCAAAATTTTTTTTTTTTTAATTTTTCTAAAGAAAATTTTTTTATCAAAAACTTTTCTATAGAAATTTTTTTATCATCAATTTTTCTATAGAAAATTTTTTTATCAACAATTTTTCTATAGAAAATTATTTTATCAAAAATTTTTCTATAGAAAATTTTTTTTATCAAACATTTTTCTATAGAAAATTATTTTATCAAATTTTTTTTTTTCAAAATTTTTGTGTTAAAAATTTTTGCATAGAAAATTTTTTTGTCAAAAATTTTTCTATAGAAATTTTTTTATCATCAATTTTTCTATAGAAATTTTTTTATCAACAATTTTTCTATAGAAAATTATTTTATCAAAAATTTTTCTATAGAAAAATATTTTGATTGAAAATTTTTCTTTACAAAAAATGTTGATGCTTTAAAAAGATAAATTTTTCTACTCCTTTTTTTAAATATTATTTATTATTAAAAATTTTTCTATAGAAACAATTTTATCAAAATTTTTTTTTATTAAAAATTTTTCTGTAGAAATTTTTTTATCAAAAATTTTTGTATAGAAAATTATTTTATCAACAATTTTTTTATAGAATTTTTTTTTATCAAAAATTTTTGTATAGAACTTTTTTTTTATCAAATTTTTATTTTTCAAAAATTTTTTTAAAGAAATTTTTTTCTCAAAAATTTTTTTCTCAAAATTTTTTTTTCTACAGAAAAATTTTTGGAAAAATTTTAAAATTTTTTCAAAAATTTTTTTATTAAAATTTTTTCTATATAAAATTTTTTTATTAAAAATTTTTCTTAGAAAATTTTTTAATCAAAAATATTTCGAAAATTTTGCTATAGAAAAATATTTTTAATGGAAATTTTTCTTTATAAAAAAATTTTTATCGAAAATTTTTCTATAGAAAATTATTTTCTGAGAAAATTTTTCGCTCGAAAAATATTTTTATTAAAAATTTATTTATTTTTATCGAAAAATTCTCTATTAAATATAATTTTTGTCGAAAAATTTTCAAAAGAAAAATATTTTAAAGAAAAATATTATTATCAAAAATTTTTCTACAAAAAAATCTTTGTAACGAAAATATCTAAAAAATATTTTTTTATCTAAAAAAAAAAAATTTTATCTAAAGAAAAAAATTTTTATCGAAAATTTTTCTATAGAAAATTATTTTTTGAGAAAATTTTTCGCTCGAAAAATATTTTTATTGAAAATTTATTTATTTTTATCGAAAAATTCTCTATTAAATATAATTTTTGTCGAAAATTTTTCAAAAGAAAAATATTTTAAAGAAAACTATTATTATCAAAAATTTTTCTACAAAAAAATCTTTGTAACGAAAATATCTAAAAAACATTTTTTTATCTAAAAAATCTTTTAACATCCAAATTCGAATTGAATGATTTTAATACTCATTTTCATGAGTTTCATTAATGATCGTGGTACTTAAGAAAATTACAAACATTCTTTGGCTTGTGGTACTATGGGCTACGCCTGTTCAAGAGTGAATTTAAAGTCTATTAAGAACAATCAAAAGGACATAAACGCACAAACATACATTTCATGAGTACGTAATGAGTGCCTTAGCTTTCTCTCATTGGATAATTGTCTCCATTAGTTGTTTATGAATTAGAGTATGAATTAGAGTACAAGATGATATATTTTTTTAATGGTACTTATCGAAAAGACCATCCCAAAAATCAATGTATGGATGTACAATATCTTTAAATCATAGAGTCTTTGGTTAAGTAGACAAAATTATCGTATGTCTTTTTTTAAGTTTAAATTAACAGTCATTAGGATTTTTAAGTCCCAATTCCCAAAATTCTAATTTCCCTATTATACTATCGCGTAGCGTTCAAAATTACTATGGGACTTATCGAAAAGACCATATGGCAAATCAATGTATAGAAGTGCAACATCTGTATATTAAAGATTCTTTTGTTTAACAGACAAAATTACCTAACGTATATCTTTTTTTAAGTTTAAATTTACGGTCGTTAGAATCTTTTAGTCCGAATTCCCAAAGTTCAAGTTTCCCTATTACATTATCGCGTAGTGTTCAAAATCATAAAAACTTTTGAATGAGGTTTGTAGTATGAACTGAATTTTCGAAACACACACACTCAGTTCCCCGATTTTAATAACATTGTACAAAAACTTGAAAGCTTTCAAATGCATACCCATACATATTTATATACAGGGCTTTGTAGTTTTACTTTTTTCATTGGAAATGAGAAGCTTTAACAAACAATTGTAATTAATTTAATTACTAATTGTCACGTTATGAGAACTACGAGTATGTGTGTCTGTGAAGACAAGACATTGCTTTGTTCATCCGTCCGTCCGTTTGAATGTATGATTAAGCTGCAGCTTAATCATAGAAAATTGTTAAGAACGGAAGGTGAGAGTAATTGATGAAAATTACACACACACACATACACTTCAATTCTCTCATTATTTTTTTTCTAACAGTGTTGACAATTTGCTATGAAAACTATTTAAGTTCAAATTTGCAATGATATTATATAATTGAGAAAATAAAGGGGACGATTTGTTATTGCTGTTGGTTATTAGGTTCATGATTTGAAACTAGATTTCAAAACAGACAGCAATATGGCCAATACTTAACAACCATCCATTGTTGCAACATATTTCATATTAATTTCGCTAAGTGCTGATGGAAAAAATATGTAATGGAAACAAAGACTTACATATGTAGTAGTTTTTGTTTTTATGCATGAATCTTTACAGCAATGAACAAAATTGTAGTGACAATATTGTAGTAGCAAAAGCTAAAGGACTTGAGAATGTTATTGGAAGATGGAATTCTAAGAATTTCAACTGCCTATAACATATGCATATGAAAAAAGTTGTGGGGATCTAACCGTTGTCGTTAGTGAAGCCTCAGGCAAAAATGTCCTCACTGTGGCTTCAGCATACTTCCCGTACGAGGCAGAGGACCCTACGAGTAGCGATGTGAAGATGTTGGTAGAGTCCATTAAAAAAACACCTTCTTCATGGGCTGTGACGCCAATGTTCATCACTACCAGTGCGCGTTGAGTCAGTTTTTGATTTTATTACTAACAAACATCTTAGGATCTGTAATAGGGGAAACTCAACTACTTTTAGGACAAAAGATAGGGAGGAAGTATTAGACATCACACTGACAAACGCAAAAGACAATCTTATTGAGAACTAAGAAATCCCGGAACTAACACGGTAGTTTTTTGCATTTATATTTTCCTCCTTAATACTAACCTATAAAACCAACCTTTCAAAATTTCATGATATTCCCTTGATGCAATCTACTTCTGTTATTCTTGACTCCCAGTGGATCATAGGGCCTCAACATTCCTTTGATATTGAACTCTATTGCGAAATGTTAGGCATACGTCATTCTAAGAATAGCTTGCTGCTTGCAACTCCGGATCAATTGACTTTATCCACGTTCTAGCAGTTGCACCAACACGACGGAATCTTCAATGTGGATTCCAACGAAGTGTGTGGCCTATGCATCGCCATTTCCGTTGACGAACCTCTATAGAAGCAGTAACTCCTCACTACAGCTCCTAGAAAAGTATCTCGTTGAAACTTTCAGCATAACCGCTTGCCTTCCAATATAAAACTAAGTTAACATCTTCCTTGACTCCCAGTGGGCATAGGGCCTCAACCATCCTTATATACCGAACTCTATTGCAAGATGTTAGGCAAACGTCATTTCATGAGTATTTTGCTGCTTGCATCTCCGCATTAATTGATCTTCTCCACGATCAAGCAGCTGCGCCAACACAACGGCCTCTTCCCTGTGAATTACAACGAAGCGCTTGTCGAGCAATGTTGGTATTTGGGCTATCCAACGGCATTTCCGCTGTCATACCTCAATAGAAGCAGGGATTCGGTTTGTCGTGTTAAATAGATCTTCATTTCTTATGCGATTTTGGCCACCATATATTAATGATTTGCCGTAAGCATTTGTTTGCAAAGATTTGCAGGCGCTTATCGATGGCATTAGATCTTCATTTCTTATGCGATTCGGCCATCATATATAAAATATTTGAAGTAAACTTATGTTTGTAAAGATTTGCTGGCGCTTATCGATGACATTTGTACGTTTCCAAGTTTCACAGCCATAATACGGGATGAACTTGACATTCGAGTTGTATATTCGTAACTTGGTTGTCGTTGATATTTGCCGAGAGTTCCATACAGCTCGGAGAATGTCGAATGTAGATTTACCTTGTTAATACGCGATTCAATATCCTCGTCGGTGCCGCCTTTTGTAGATACCAAACTTCCAAGATAATTAAATTTACCGACACATTCACATTCATAACATTTAGAGTCGTGCGCATTATATACAAGGATAAAAAGTATAGGTGACAAGATACATTCTTGCCTTACTCCTGTAGAGACTTTGAACGGAGCAATCTAGCCATGGCTATATTAGGTCATATCAAAAGACCTTCCTTATTCTTCGCGAATGAAAGTCTTAAAACATAAGACTTATTGTTAGTTGTGCGAAGTGGGAGGTGATCTTTTCAAGTGACTTCTGTAATATCAATTGAGTAAGAGATTTTATTTGTTGTCCATATTTTCTGTAACTCGATCCTGCCTAGGCTTTTTGATGACCTTTTTAGACGTCCTAGTTTCTTCTGTTGGCGAAATAAGATATACAACAGCTGAACTGGGCATACTCTGCGGAAACCAGTAGAAGATCCGCTTATTCCTTTAGAAGACAAGTAGAGTTGTAAGCTGTAAACAACTGGATGACTCCGAGTCATCCGAGAGCTTGAAGCACTCTGAAACAAATTGTCACTTATGTTTTTTGTTGAAAAAGGGGCTCTCCAAACTTATATTTAATAAATTATCCGCCCTATAGCCCCAAGTTGGCAACTAACGACTACTTGTTCGATTGTGTATTGCAACTCAACTTTAATTGTGTGACCAATTGCCAAAATGACGTTAGGTATGGCAACCAATAACATAACCTCAGTTGCCGTGTCAATTATTAATCATATTGTAGATGGCAACAAGTGTCAATTCTAGTTGCCAGTTAAAGGTTATTTCAGCCAAAATGACATTAGATATGGCAACTAATAACCAATAACAGAACCTTAGTTGCCTTGTCAATCCTATTTGCCAGTTGTAGGTTATTTCAGCAACCGGGAATTTGTAGTTGCTGTGTTTTTTTTTTTAAAGAGCGGAAAAAATATATTCCTGATCCTCATGTAAGCCATCTACACATCCCTCAATGCCTGGAAACTTTAATTTCTAATAAAGCAAGTTAATGGTTGTGTTGCCAGTAGACGAAGCAACTAAAATTCGGCTGCAATACATAATCGAGCTATACATTTTGTTTTCAAACATCAAAAATAACAGGAGAATTCAAAATTGTTCGACATTTGATAAATAAAAGGAGAATATTTGAAAAGTGTATAAAGCTATTTTCGACAATAAATATTTACTTGTTTTCAAACATAAAAGACAGCTCTCGTATTAACAAGATTTACCAAGAGAACTTGCTATGTTGCTACATAACTTTACACGACTGTTATACAATGATGACTTTTTGACTCGAAAGATCAAACAACTTTAAAGCTCTAATTTTACCTGCAACTGTGTATCCATCAAATATTAAATAACGGATACAAATTTAAACTTATCCAAGAAGTAAAAACATACGAACGTTCTTCGTTCATTCGGTCGGTCGGTTGCAGGTAGTCAAGTTTTAAGTTATTTTTTGTTTTTTTTTTTTTTTTCAAGACTTATTTCAGCTGCTACTTGGAATAAGTTGAATTAAAAAATAATAAGCTTTTCGTACAAAGAAGAGACAGATAAATGGAGGAAAAAAGCTCAACCGACCGACAACAACTTTGATTACGACGAGTTCATTGTCACACATTTGTATGTGTGCGCATATACATATAAACAAACAGAGCATACACTAACTAGACATTTAGTGGCTGGGCGTTTGTGTATGTGCGGAAAAAATGTACAAATACCATTACGAGCCCTAGTCAGTCAGTCAGCAAGCAAACAAACAAGTAGTCGAGTCTCTGTCTTAAATAGTGTTGCCAGAATTATGGAAATCCAGTTCCCACAATCTTTCGAAATCAGAGTCTTATAATGTTATTTGTAGGCTTAGATAAAATTTCGAGGAAGGCAATCGAAAGGGAGATCTGGGAAACTACTACGTCATATCAGAACAAAACCACAACCGAACCAGAACAGAGCCAGAACAAAACCAGAGCAGAACCAGAACAGAACCAGAACAGAACCAGAACAGAACCAGAACAGAACCAGAACAGAACCAGAACAGAACCAGAACAGAACCAGAACAGAACCAGAACAGAACCAGAACAGAACCAGAACAGAACCAGAACAGAACCAGAACAGAACCAGAACAGAACCAGAACAGAACCAGAACAGAACCAGAACAGAACCAGAAAAGAACCAGAACAGAACCAGAACCAGAACAGAACCAGAACAGAACCAGAACAGAACCAGAACAGAACCAGAACAGAACCAGAACAGAACCAGAACAGAACCAGAACAGAACCAGAACAGAACCAGAACAGAACCAGAACAGAACCAGAACAGAACCAGAACAGAACCAGAACCAGAACCAGAACAGAACCAGAACAGAACCAGAACAGAACCAGAACAGAACCAGAACAGAACCAGAACAGAACCAGAACAGAACCAGAACAGAACCAGAACAGAACCAGAACAGAACCAGAACAGAACCAGAACAGAACCAGAACAGAACCAGAACAGAACCAGAACCAGAACCAGAACCAGAACCAGAACCAGAACAGAACCAGAACAGAACCAGAACAGAACCAGAACAGAACCAGAACAGAACCAGAACAGAACCAGAACAGAACCAGAACAGAACCAGAACAGAACCAGAACAGAACCAGAACAGAACCAGAACAGAACCAGAACAGAACCAGAACAGAACCAGAACAGAACCAGAACAGAACCAGAACAGAACCAGAACAGAACCAGAACAGAACCAGAACAGAACCAGAACAGAACCAGAACAGAACCAGAACAGAACCAGAACAGAACCAGAACAGAACCAGAACAGAACCAGAACAGAACCAGAACAGAACCAGAACAGAACCAGAACAGAACCAGAACAGAACCAGAACAGAACCAGAACAGAACCAGAACAGAACCAGAACAGAACCAGAACAGAACCAGAACAGAACCAGAACAGAACCAGAACAGAACCAGAACAGAACCAGAACAGAACCAGAACAGAACCAGAACAGAACCAGAACAGAACCAGAACCAGAACAGAACCAGAACAGAACCAGAACAGAACCAGAACAGAACCAGAACAGAACCAGAACAGAACCAGAACAGAACCAGAACAGAACCAGAACAGAACCAGAACAGAACCAGAACAGAACCAGAACAGAACCAGAACAGAACCAGAACAGAACCAGAACAGAACAGAACCAGAACAGAACAGAACCAGAACAGAACCAGAACAGAACCAGAACAGAACCAGAACAGAACCAGAACAGAACCAGAACAGAACCAGAACAGAACCAGAACAGAACCAGAACAGAACCAGAACAGAACCAGAACAGAACCAGAACAGAACCAGAACAGAACCAGAACAGAACCAGAACAGAACCAGAACAGAACCGGAACAGAACCAGAACAGAACCAGAACAGAACCAGAACAGAACCAGAACAGAACCAGAACAGAACCAGAACAGAACCAGAACAGAACCAGAACCAGAACAGAACCAGAACAGAACCAGAACAGAACCAGAACAGAACCAGAACAGAACCAGAACAGAACCAGAACAGAACCAGAACAGAACCAGAACAGAACCAGAACAGAACCAGAACAGAACCAGAACAGAACCAGAACAGAACCAGAACAGAACCAGAACAGAACCAGAACAGAACCAGAACAGAACCAGAACAGAACCAGAACAGAACCAGAACAGAACCAGAACAGAACCAGAACAGAACCAGAACAGAACCAGAACAGAACCAGAACAGAACCAGAACAGAACCAGAACAGAACCAGAACAGAACCAGAACAGAACCAGAACAGAACCAGAACAGAACCAGAACAGAACCAGAACAGAACCAGAACAGAACCAGAACAGAACCAGAACAGAACCAGAACAGAACCAGAACAGAACCAGAACAGAACCAGAACAGAACCAGAACAGAACCAGAACAGAACCAGAACAGAACCAGAACAGAACCAGAACCAGAACAGAACCAGAACCAGAACAGAACCAGAACAGAACCAGAACAGAACCAGAACAGAACCAGAACAGAACCAGAAAGAACCATAACAGAACCAGAACAGAACCAGAACAGAACAGAACCAGAACAGAACCAGAACAGAACCAGAACAGAACCAGAACCAGAACCAGAACAGAACCAGAACAGAACCAGAACAGAACCAGAACAGAACCAGAACAGAACCAGAACCAGAACAGAACCAGAACAGATCCAGAACACAAAAACAGAAAAACAAAAATTCCCTATAAAAATAGTAAATTTTTGAAAAATTTCCTATAAATATAGTAAATTTTTTAATAATTTCCTATAAAAATAGTAAATTTTTTAATAATTTCCTATAAAAATAGTAAATTTTTTAAAAATTTCCTATAATAATAGTAAATTTTTGAAAATTTTTCTATAAAAATAGTAAATTTTCGAAAAATTTGCTATAAATAGTAAATTTTCGAACAATTTCCTATAAATAGTCAATTTTTGAAAAATTTTCTATAAATAGTCAATTTTCGAAAAATTTCCTCTAAAAAGTCAATTTTCGAAAAATTTCCTTTGAATAGTCAATTTTCGAAAAATTTCGTTTAAATAGTAAATTTACGAAAAATTTCCAATAAATAGTCAATTTTCGAAAAATTTCCTATAAATAGTCAATATTCGAAAAAATTATCATAAATGGTAAAATTTTCGATAGTCAATTTTCGAGAAATTTCTTATAAATAGTAAATTTTCGAAAAAATTTCCTACAAATTGTCAATTTTCAAAAAAAAAAAAAAAAAAAATCCTATAAATAGTTAATTTTCGAAAAATTTTCCTTTAAATAGTCAATTTTCGAAAAATTTCTTATAGTCAATTTTCGAAAATTTTCCTCTAAAAAGTAAATTATCAAAAAATTTCCTCTAAAGAGTAAATTATCAAAAAATTTCCTCTAAAGAGTAAATTTTCGAAAAATTTCCTTTAAATAGTAAATTTTCGAAAAATTTCCTTTTAATAGTAAATTTTTGAAAAATTTCTTTTAAATAGTAAATTTTCGAAAAATTTCCTATAAATAGTCAATTTTCGAAAAATTTCCTATAAATAGTCAATTTTTGAAAAATTTCCTATAAATAGTAAATTTTCTATAAATAATCAATTTTCGAAAAATTTCCTATAATCGATTTTCGAAAAATTTCCTATAAATAGTCAATTTTCGAAAAATTTCTTTTAGATAGTCAATTTTTGAGAAATGTCCTATAAATAGTCAATTTCCGAAAAATTTCCTATAAATAAATTTTCGAAAAATTTCCTATAAATAAATTTTCGAAAAATTTCCTTTTAATAGTAAATTTTCGAAAAATTTCTTTTAAATAGTCAATTTTCGAAAAATTTCTTTTAAATAGTCAATTTTCGAAAAATTTCCTATAAATAGTCAATTTTCGAAAAATTTCCTTTTTATAGTCAATTTTTTAAAAATTTCCTTCTAATAGTCAATTTTCGAAAAATTTCCTTTTAATAGTCAATTTTCGAAAAATTTCCTTTTAATAGTCAATTTTTGAAAAATTTCCTTTTAATAGTCAATTTTCGAAAAATTTCCTTTTAATAGTCAATTTTCGAAAAATTTCCTATAAATAGAATATTTTTGAATTTTCGAAAAAATTGCCTATAAATCGTGAATTTTCGAAAAATTTCTTTTAAATAGTACATTTTCGAAAAATTTCCTATAAATAGTCAATATTCGAAAAATTTCCTATAAATAGTAAATTTTCGAAAAATTTCCTATAAATAATCAATTTTCGAAAAATTTCCTATAAATAATCAATTTTCGAAAAATTTCCTATAAATAGTCAATTTTCGAAAAATTTCTTTTAGATAGTCAATTTTTGAGAAATGTCCTATAAATAGTCAATTTTCGAAAAATTTCCTATAAATAAATTTTCGAAAAATTTCCTTTTAATAGTGAATTTTCGAAAAATTTCTTTTAAATAGTCAATTTTCGAAAAATTTCCTATAAATAGTCAATTTTCGAAAAATTTCCTTTTAATAGTCAATTTTCGAAAAATTTTCTTGTAATAGTCAATTTTTGAAAAATTTCCTTTTAATAGTCAATTTTCGAAAAATTTCCTTTTAATAGTCAATTTTCGAAAAATTTCCTATAAATAGAATATTTTTGAATTTTCGAAAAAATTGCCTATAAATCGTGAATTTTCGAAAAATTTCTTTTAAATAGTACATTTTCGAAAAATTTCGTTTGAATAGTCAATTTTTGAAAAATTTGCTTTTGATCTGGCCACACTTGCGTGGGGTCTCTGCTAAAACACTTGACTGGTTTCGTATTGAGACATGTTTTTAGCAGCTAAAATCAATTTACATTTTTAGTATAAAGTTAGCATTAAACAACGGCACCACCGACCGAACATCAACCAACAACGACAAAATACGACGACCAAAATAAAAAACAAGACAATATCAAAATAAAATAAAAAAAAAATAAAATAAGAAGAAATAATAAAAAATAAAATAAAAAAGAGAGAACAAAACTATAATTAATAATAATTTTATAAATAATTATGATGATAAATAATACTCAGAAATTTTAAAAATTCAAAAAGTTCAAAATAAATTTCAAAACAAGAAAAATGTGTAATTAAAACAAATTTAAAGAAAGAAAGATGAGAATTTTTATAACTTTGAATTGATTTCAATCGAATATAAAATAAAATATCTTTGTCGGGTTTCATTACTTAGATAATAATTTTTTTCTTCCATTTTATAATTAAACAAAATATACACGATCGTTCGTCTGTCTACAACAATTACGTCTGTGACTGACTATATGTTAGTAGTTAGTTAAGTTATCTCTATCTTTCTATCTCTCTATCTACTATCTATATATCTTTCTATCTATATCTGAAGTATATAAATGTGAAAAATTATTATATATACTCGTATATTTAAATTGTGCAAATACAAAAAATTTAAAACCTACAAACATACAAATGAAAAAAAAAAGAAAGAAAACCAAATAAATAAATAAATGTACTATTAAAAATAATAAAAATAAATGAAAAAATAATTTTATATAGTTAGTAGTTAGTAGAGAATAGTGGAAAAAAATTCGTATCGTATAGTAGTTAATTTAAAATATACAGTCAAGAGCAAAAAAATGAGTTTACATGCTTTAGTTTGAAGCATTTCGAGGTTTTGAAGCGATCTTTTCAATGACTAATTGAGCAAAAATTAATGAGATCTTCTTAATTATAAAATTTTGTGGCAGGTTTCGGTACCGAGATTCCTGATTTTGAACAAAAATTTACTATTTTTATAATCAATTTTTCGAAAATTTACTATTTTTATAGGAAATTTTGAAAAAAATTGCTATTTTTATAGGAAATTTTTTGAAAGTTTACTTATTTTATTAGAAATTTTGAGAAAATTTACTACTTTTATAGGCAATTTTTCGAAAATTTCTTAGTTTTATAGGATATTTTTCAAAAATTTCTTAGCTTTGAGGGAAATATTTCCAAAATTTCCTATAAAAATTTTAATTTTTCAAAAATTTACTATTTTTTAGGAAATTTTTCAAAAATTTACTATTTTTATAGGAAATTTTTCAAAAATGTACTATTTTTATAGGAAATTTTTCAAAAATTTACTATTTTTATAGGAAATTTTTCAAAAATGTACTATTTTTATAGGAAATTTTTCAAAAATTTACTATTTTTATAGGAAATGTTTCAAAAATTTGCTATTTTTATAGGAAATTTTTCAAAAATTTACTATTTTTATAGGAAATTTTTCAAAAATTTACTATTTTTATAGGAAATTTTTCAAAAATTTACTATTTTTATAGGAAATTTTTCAAAAATTTACTATTTTTATAGGAAATTTTTCAAAAATTTACTATTTTTATAGGAAATTTTTCAAAAATTTACTATTTTTATAGGAAATTTTTCAAAAATTTACTATTTTTATAGGAAATTTTTCAAAAATTTACTATTTTTATAGGAAATTTTTCAAAAATTTCCTATAAAAATTTTAATTTTTCAAAAATTTACTATTTTTTTAGGAAATTTTTCAAAAATTTACTATTTTTATAGGAAATTTTTCCAAAATTTCCTATAAAAATTTTAATTTTTCAAAAATTTACTATTTTTTAGGAAATTTTTCAAAAATTTACTATTTTTATAGGAAATTTTTCAAAAATGTACTATTTTTATAGGAAATTTTTCAAAAATTTACTATTTTTATAGGAAATTTTTCAAAAATGTACTATTTTTATAGGAAATTTTTCAAAAATTTACTATTTTTATAGGAAATGTTTCAAAAATTTGCTATTTTTATAGGAAATTTTTCAAAAATTTACTATTTTTATAGGAAATTTTTCAAAAATTTACTATTTTTATAGGAAATTTTTCAAAAATTTACTATTTTTATAGGAAATTTTTCAAAAATTTACTATTTTTATAGGAAATTTTTCAAAAATTTACTATTTTTATAGGAAATTTTTCAAAAATTTACTATTTTTATAGGAAATTTTTCAAAAATTTACTATTTTTATAGGAAATTTTTCAAAAATTTACTATTTTTTTAGGAAATTTTTCAAAAATTTACTATTTTTATAGGAAATTTTTCAAAAATTTACTATTTTTATAGGAAATTTTTCAAAAATTTACTATTTTTATAGGAAATTTTTCAAAAATTTACTATTTTTATAGGAAATTTTTCAAAAATTTACTATTTTTATAGGAAATTTTGAGAAAATTTACTATTTTTATAGGAAATTTTGAGAAAATTTACTATTTTTATAGGAAATTTTGAGAAAATTTACTATTTTTATAGGAAATTTTGAGAAAATTTACTATTTTTATAGGAAATTTTGAGAAAATTTACTATTTTTATAGGAAATTTTGATAAAATTTACTAATTTTATAAGAAATTTTGAGAAAATTTACTATTTTTATAGGAAATTTTTCAAAAATTTACTATTTTTATAGGAAATTTTTCACAAATTTACTATTTTTATAGGAAATTTTTCACAAATTTACTATTTTTATAGGAAATTTTTCACAAATTTACTATTTTTATAGGAAATTTTTCAAAAATTTACTATTTTTATAGGAAATTTTTCAAAAATTTACTATTTTTATAGGAAATTTTTCAAAAATTTACTATTTTTATAGGAAATTTTTCAAAAATTTACTATTTTTATAGGAAATTTTTCAAAAATTTACTATTTTTATAGGAAATTTTTCAAAAATTTACTATTTTTATAGGAAATTTTTCAAAAATTTACTATTTTTATAGGAAATTTTTCAAAAATTTACTATTTTTATAGGAAATTTTTCAAAAATTTACTATTTTTATAGGAAATTTTTCAAAAATTTACTATTTTTATAGGAAATTTTTCAAAAATTTACTATTTTTATCGGAAATTTTTCAAAAATTTACTATTTTTATAGGAAATTTTTCAAAAATTTACTATTTTTATAGGAAATTTTTCAAAAATTTACTATTTTTATAGGAAATTTTTCAAAAATTTACTATTTTTATAGGAAATTTTTCAAAAATTTACTATTTTTATAGAAAATTTTTCAAAAATTTACTATTTTTATAGGAAATTTTTCAAAAATTTACTATTTTTATAGGAAATTTTTCAAAAATTTACTATTTTTATAGGAAATTTTTCAAAAATTTACTATTTTTATAGGAAATTTTTCAAAAATTTACTATTTTTATAGGAAATTTTTCAAAAATTTACTATTTTTATAGGAAATTTTTCAAAAATTTACTATTTTTATAGGAAATTTTTCAAAAATTTACTATTTTTATAGGAAATTTTTCAAAAATTTACTATTTTTATAGGAAATTTTTCAAAAATTTACTATTTTTATAGGAAATTTTTCAAAAATTTACTATTTTTATAGGAAATTTTTCAAAAATTTACTATTTTTATAGGAAATTTTTCAAAAATTTACTATTTTTATAGGAAATTTTTCAAAAATTTACTATTTTTATAGGAAATTTTTCAAAAATTTACTATTTTTATAGGAAATTTTTCAAAAATTTACTATTTTTATAGGAAATTTTTCAAAAATTTACTATTTTTATAGGAAATTTTTCAAAAATTTACTATTTTTATAGGAAATTTTTCAAAAATTTACTATTTTTATAGGAAATTTTTCAAAAATTTACTATTTTTATAGGAAATTTTTCAAAAATTTACTATTTTTATAGGAAATTTTTCAAAAATTTACTATTTTTATAGGAAATTTTTCAAAAATTTACTATTTTTATAGGAAATTTTTCAAAAATTTACTATTTTTATAGGAAATTTTTCAAAAATTTACTATTTTTATAGGAAATTTTTCAAAAATTTACTATTTTTATAGGAAATTTTTCAAAAATTTACTATTTTTATAGGAAATTTTTCAAAAATTTACTATTTTTATAGGAAATTTTTCAAAAATTTACTATTTTTATAGAAAATTTTTCAAAAATTTACTATTTTTATAGGAAATTTTTCAAAAATTTACTATTTTTATAGGAAATTTTTTAAAAATTTACTATTTTTATAGGAAATTTTTCAAAAATTTACTATTTTTATAGGAAATTTTTCAAAAATTTACTATTTTTATAGGCAATTTTTCAAAAATTTACTATTTTTATAGGCAATTTTTCAAAAATTTACTATTTTTATAGGAAATTTTTCAAAAATTTACTATTTTTATAGGCAATTTTTCAAAAATTTACTATTTTTATAGGAAATTTTTCAAAAATTTACTATTTTTATAGGAAATTTTTCAAAAATTTACTATTTTTATAGGAAATTTTTCAAAAATTTACTATTTTTATAGGAAATTTTTCAAAAATTTTCTATTTTTATAGGAAATTTTGAGAAAATTTACTATTTTTATAGGAAATTTTGAGAAAATTTACTATTTTTATAAGAAATTTTGAGAAAATTTACTGTTATTATAGGAAATTTTGAGAAAATTTACTATTTTTAGTAAATAGTCAATTTTCGAAAATTTTGCTATTAATAGTTAGTTTTCAAAAAATTTCCTATAAATAGTCAATTTTCAAAAAAATTTCCTATAAATAGTCAATTTTCGAAAAATTTCCTAAAAATAGTCAATTTTCGAAAAATTTCCATAAATCGTGAATTTTCGAAAAATTTCCATAAATCGTGAATTTTCGAAAAATTTCCTATAAATAGTCAATTTTCGAAAAATTTCCTATAATAGTCAATTTTCGAAAAATTTCCTATAAATAGTCAATTTTCGAGAAATTTCCTATAAAAAGTAAATTTTCGAAAGATATTCTAAAAATAGTAAATTTCCGAAAAATTTCCTATAAATAGTCAATTTTCGAAAAAATGTCGAAAATTTTTCTTATAAATAGTTCATTTTCAAAAAATTTCCTATAAATAGTTAATTTTCGAAAAATTTTTTATAAATAGTCAATTTTCGAAAAATTTCCTGTAAATAGTAAATTTTCGGAAAATTTCCTATAAATAGTCAATTTTCCTATAAATAGTAAATTTTCGAAAAATATCCTATAAATAGTAATTTTTCGAAAAATTTCCTATATAGTCGAAAAATTTCCTATAAATAATCATTTTTTTTTTTAATTTTCCAATAAATAATCAATTTTCGAAAAATTTCCTATAGTCAATTTCCGAAAAATTTCCTCTAAATAATCAATTTTTGAAAAATTTCCAATAAATAGTCAATTTTCGAAAAATTTCCTTTTAATACTCAATTTTCGAAAAATTTCCTATAAATAGTAAATTTTTGAAAAATTTCCTATAAATAGTCAATTTTCGAAAAATTTCCTATAAATAATCAATTTTCGAAAAATTTCCTATAAATTTTAGAAAAATTTCTTTTTTTGCTCGTAACTGTATTTTTTTTATTTACAAATTGCCAATTTACTAAACTCAGACAGTAACGCGGACTTAAGTTGGTTTTGCGCTGCGGTCGACGTAAGACGGATGTAGAGTTTTGTGGTTCAGTGTTAGTGATACGATACGATACAATACGATTCGATTGGATTCGAAATTTAAAATATAATCACACAAAATTTATACGATTTTTTTTGGTTTGAAATTCATTTCGCGTTTTTTTTTTTTTTTTGACTCAGTTAAAGTGATCGTGATGATGATGATATTCATTCTAAATTAATTCAAAATTTTTTTCTATACCAAAGGAAAATACCTACCTCCCCGATTTACAATATATAGTTTAAAAGAAGAAATGTGTAATCATTGATTATTATTGTTATTGTATTATTAAAGCTTTTCATATGATTTTTTTTTGTGATGCTTTCTTGTGATGAAAATGATAATAATAATGTTTTTAAATTTTTTTATATATACACAAACATAGTTAGTTAGATAAAGGCCATTTGTTAATCATCATAATCATCATTATCATCATGATGATGATAATGATGGGATTGTTGAGAATAATAATAATAATAATAAAGATGATGAGCCAATATTCTTCAAATTTATTAATTCAATAGAAAAAATTTATTATAACAAAAAAGTTAATAACAAAACAAATTAAAAGAATAAAACTTGAAAGAGAATTACACATAGAAAAAAAAAAACACTAAAAGTGCAAAAAACAAACAGTGCAAAAAAATTGAATTTAAAATTATAGAAGAATTGCTTAAATTAAAGCTTTAAAATGTAAAATATTGAAACAAAAAAGAAACGAAAAGTTTATAAAAATATCCAAGAAAAATATACAAAATGTGATTCTTAAAACCTGAACTGCAAATGACGACTAAAGTCCGAGAACGTTTTCTGTACCAAATTCATTATGTTGCTAAAACACAAAATGTTGCTAAGACCACAAATGCTAGAAAATTGAAAATAAGCTAAAAACATTAATTTTAAAGGTTTTGGGACAAAAGATTATGTATTTTTAAAAGTTTTTAAGAATTTTTCTAAACATGTTGCTGAAACATTAAATGTTGCAAAGACCAAAAATAATAGAAAATTGAAAATTTAACATAAAACATTAATATTAAAGGTTTTAGAAGAAAATTTGATGTATTTTTATAAGTTTGTAAAAATTTTTCTAAAAATGTTGCTGAAACATAAAATGTTGCAAAGACCAAAAATAATTGAAAATAAAACCTAAAACATTAATTTTGAAGGTTTTGGGAGAAAAGATTCTGTACTTTTAAAAGTTTATTATAATTTTTCTAAACATGTTGCTGAAACACGAAATGTTGCAGGAACAAAAATAATAGAAAATTTAAAATAAAACCTAAAACATTAATATTAAAGGTTTTGGGAGAAGAGATAAGGTATTTTTACATATTTATATTAATCTTTTTAGACATGTTTCTGAAACATAAAATGTTGCAGGAACAAAAATAATAGAAAATTTAAAATAAAACCTAAAACATTAATTTTAAAGGCTTTGGGAAAAAATTGTATGTATTTTTAAAAGTTTATAAGAATTTTTCTAAACATGTTGCTGAAACACAAAATGTTGCTAAGACCAAAAGTGCTAGAATATTAAAAATAAAACTTAAAACATTACAATAAAAGGTTTTGGAAGAAACTATTGGGTATTTTTACAAGTTCTTAAGAATTTTTTTAAACATGTTGCTGAAACATAAAATGTTGCAGGAACAAAAATAATAGAAAATTGAAAAAAAAACCTAAAACATTAATTTTAAAGGTTTTGAGAGAAAAGATTCTGTATTTTTAAAAATTTATATTAATTTTTTTAAACATGTTGCTGAAACACAAAATGTTGCTAAGACCAAAAATGTTAGAAAATTGAAAATAAAACCTAAAACTTTAATTTTAAAGGTTTTGGGAGAAAAGATTCTGTATTTTTAAAAGTTAATAAATATTTTTCTAAACATGTTGCTAAACATAAAATGTTGCAAGGACCAAAAATAGGAGAAATATGAAAATAAAACCTAAAACAATAATTTTAAAGGGTTTTGGAGAAAATTTTATGTGTTTTTACAAGTTTATAAGAATTTTTCTAAACATGTTGCTGCAACACAAAATGTTGCTAAGACCAAAAATGATAGAAAATTGAAAATTAAACTTTAAACATTGCTTTTAAAGGTTTTTGAAGAAAATATTAGGTATTTTTACAAAATTATAAAAATTTTTCTAAACATGTTGCTGAAACATAAAATGTTGCTAAGACCAAAAATGCTAGAAAATTAAAAATAAAACTTAAAACATTACAATAAAAGGTTTTGGAAGAAAATATTAGGTACTTTTACAAGTTTTTAAAAATGTTTCTAAGCATGCTGCTGAAACACAAAATGTAGCTAAGACCAAAAATAATAGAAAATTCAAAGTAAAACTTTTAAAATGACAATAAAAGCTTTTGAAAGAAAAAAATTATGTTTATTACAAGTATATATGCATGTTTCTCAACATGTTGCTGAAACACCAAACCAAAATATATAGTATTAAAACCAAACCAGATGCAGAATGGAACCTGAAAATAATACGAGATGTATAGAATAGATTTGAAATGGGTCTTTCAGGGAACCAAAACTGTTTAGCATAAAACCTGAAGAGAATTAAAACAGAATTGCAACAGAAACTAAAGATAATTAAAATCCAAAGCAGATCAATTAAATATTACGGAAATTTTGAATGCTTGAAACATGAAATCTTTTTGTTTACCCCACGAGATTGTAGGATAAAGTAGGAAAAGGGTATAGAGAAAAACACATATTTATTTCAAAACAAATAAAAAAAACCAAAAGCACCAATAAAAAAGCGAACAAAGACAAGAAGAAAATGAAGAAATGTGAACTGAACAGATAATAAAAATAACAATAACAAATACATGTTTGTAAAAATTAAAGAAATATTCTCATGTTTGTCGTATTTCAATTTTTTATAGGTATTGGTTTTATTTTTTAAATTTTAAGCTCGATTTCATTTAGTAATGCCCAACTAGAGCTTTTTGTTTAAGCAGAACTTTTTAAGTTTTTACTACATTATTTGCCTCGTTTTTTTTTGTAGTAATTAATCAATAGTTAAAAAAAACAAGAAAATAAACATAATTTAAATCATTTTAAAGCAGAAGTTCTTGAAACTGAACGGAGGGTTAGAGAAGAAAGATTTTTGAAAATTTTTTAACTAGAAAATTAAAGCAAACTCGAAAAAATCAATAAGATTTTCTTGTTTTTGAGAACTTTTTAACACCTTCCATCCATCCCGCAAAATTCTGTGCCCCTCTGTGTGTGTCTTAGTACTGAGAAATAAATTTATGGAAAAAACTTTAATTTATCACAAAAAAAAAAATGTTTCGTGCCGCGTGCCTCTAATGTTAACCCGTGAAGTTTTAATTTATTTATAAATACATTTTTTATAAGGTTGTGTTACCAAATTTGTCTCTTCCCCCAGACCTCAATATTAATTGACTTATTAAAAAGTAATAGAATGGAAAATAGAATACATATTTGATAAAAAAAAAACTAAAAACTAAGCCAAATAAATCTATAAATAACTGTTATTTGTCATAATTTGTTAATACAAGC
This sequence comes from Stomorhina lunata, assembly GCA_933228675.1. Taxonomy (NCBI): domain Eukaryota; kingdom Metazoa; phylum Arthropoda; class Insecta; order Diptera; family Rhiniidae; genus Stomorhina; species Stomorhina lunata. The sequence goes on along the minus strand of OW121744.1, from coordinate 104,161,752 downwards.
CAACATAAAAAAGAAGAGAATGAGTTAACTCTTTCTCTAAAATCCCCCCTCCTTATCATCATTTAGAAGAACCAGGGATGGAAAATGGTTGGTTTTTGCACCAAATTAAAAAAAAAAATATTTTTTAGATATTGACATAAGACTTCCTTGTACTAAATTTAGTACCCATAGCTAGTATATTTTACCATTTAAAACATCCTAGTTTTCGTAAGTAGTTTGTATGGGAGATATGATTACAAAAATAACATTTCTTCCCAAAATAAAAGAATATTTTTAATTTAATTTTCCATTTTCTATTATTTTTGGTCTTTGCAACATTTTATGTTTTAGCAACATGTTTAGAAAAATTCTTATAAACTTCTTATAAAACCTTTAAAAGCTATTGTTTTAGTTTAATTTTTAATTTTCTAGCATTTTTGTTCTTAGCAACATTTTATGTTTCAGCAACATGTTCAGTAAAATGTTTATAAACTTGTAAAAATACATAATCTTTTCCCACAAAACCTTTAAAAGCTATGCTTTTAGTTTAATTCTAAATTTTCTAGCATTTTTGTTCTTAGAAACATTTTGTGTTTCAGCAACATGTTTAAAAAAATTCCTATAAACTTGTAAAGATACATAATATTTTCTCCCCAAAACCTTTAAAAGCAATATTTTTAGTTTTATTTTAAATTTTCTAGCATTTTTGATCTTAGCAACAATTTGTGTTTCAGCAACATGTTTAGAAAAATTCCTATAAACTTGTGAAAATACATAATATTTTCTCCCCAAAACCTTTAAAAGCAATATTTTTAATTTTATTTTTAATTTTCTAGCATTTTTGTTCTTAGCAACATTTTATATTTCAGCAACATGTTTAGTAAAATTTTTATAAACTTGTGAAAATACATAATATTTTCTCCCCAAAACCTTTAAAAGCTATGGTTTTAGTTTAATTTATAATTTTCTAGCATTTTTGGTTTAGCAACATTTTATGTCTCAGCAACATATTTAGTAAAATTTTTATAAACTTGTAAAAATACATAATCTTTTCTCCAAAAACCTTTTAAAGCTATGGTTTTAGTTTAATTTTTAATTTTTTAGCATTTTTGTTCTTAGCAACATTTTGTGTTTCAGCAACATGTTTATCAAGTTTTGTCAAATCTTCAAAAAATTAGGATTTTAAATTCTGAATACATTTAAAAAGAGTTTTTCGTATTTTATCTGTTTGTTTGAGTTTAGGCCTTAGCAACATTTAATGTTTCAGCAACATGTTTAGCAACATTTTCAAAAATTTTCCAAATTTTGTATTTTCTTGCAAATTTCAACAGTTTTGGCCAAAATAGCATAGTTTTACTCTTTATGGATAACATTTTTCATAAAATAAACCCCCTACTGTTTGGCTTCGATACAAAGGCCACAAATCACCCAAATTATTGAAATACATAATTGCAATTCAACAAAAAATCGTACAAGTCATTTTCATTTTAATAGGGATTGGTCATCTTAAATAGAGATTTATTTAAAATTCGATTGCATATTTCTTTTTTTGTATAGAAAAACTTTCATATATTCCATATTTTTTGTATAGAAAAATGTTCAAATTAAAATTTTTTGTATGGAAACATTTTACGTATACAATTTTTTGTAAAGAAAAATTTTCCATAAACATTTTTAGTATAGAAAAAATTTCATTATAAAAGTTTTTGTATAGAAGAATTTTTAATATACAATTTTTTGTATAGAGAAATTTTCAGTATAATTTTAATAGAAAAATTTTCAATAAAAGTTTGTGCCATAGAAAAATTTTTAATGAATATTTTTTTAATATTCGGCTATATTTGTGTTATATTTTTGACCATTCCGATTTTGTTTCGATTTCTGAAAATTTACCGCCGATAATGTAAATTTTTTGTAAAAATATGCCGATTTTTTTCACGAAAAATTTCTGGCAGCCCTGCTCTTGCTCCAAAACCCCCTCTCTCTCTCTCCCCTTTCTCCTTTAAAATGAAGAGAAAGAAACATTGTGAAATTTTAGTGTTTCTCCTCGTAATTAATTGGCTTAAGAATTTTTCTTACAGAAAAGTAGAAAAAAAAGAAATTTTAACATAAAACAAAAACCACCATGAATATCTAAACAATTTTTAAATTTTAAGGTATGTAAATAACGTATGTAAATATAAAACCAAAAAACAACATAAAAACTTTAGTACAAAAACAAACCAAGTGGTGACAATGAATGAATGAATAAATAATGTATGAAACAAACAAAAACAAAACGAGTGAAACTCTTAGTGAATTCATACATTTTCTATGTTGATGCAACAACACCAAGGGCTTAAATTGGGGTATTACAAGTACAAATTGAAAGAGACAGAGGGAGTGAGAAAAAAATACAAAACTTTAAAGAGTACAACCTAGAAAGAAAAAGCTTATTCATATGGGAAAACTATTTCAGAGAGCAGATAGATCATCACACCTTTTTTCAGACAGACAAACTGTCAGACGGACAGACAAGCTGTCAGGCAGACAGACAAACTGTTAGACAGACAGTCTTACAAATAGTATTTTTTCGAAATTATTTCTAAATTGTTTTATATTTACAAGATTCCAGCTGCTGACGGAATTTATTTTTTTGTAAATAGATTTAAAGATTAAAATCTTTAGTGTGGAAAATGACGTATTAAAATAAAATTTACAACATTTTTTTAGAGGAAGTACTGCAGTAGTATCAGTCAGTTCACTACAAATTTGTAGAAATTAAACAAGTTAAACTGAAAGAACCTTAACCCAAATTTGAAATAGAACTTGAACCTTTTAAAATATTTTGTGTTTCAGGAACATGTTTAGAAAAATTCCTATAAACTTGTAAAAATACAGAATATTTTCTCCCCAAAAGTTATAAAAGCAATGTTTTTCGTTAAATTTTAAATTTTCTATTATTTTTGGTCTTTGCAACATTTTGTGTTTCAGCAACATGTTTAGAAAAATTCTTATAAACTTGTAAAAATACAATATATTTCTCCTAAAAACCTTTAAAAGCTATGTTTTTAGTTTTATTTTTAATTTTCTAGCATTTTTGGTCTTAGCAACATTTTGTGTTTCAGCAACATGTGTAGAAAAAATCGTATAAAATTGTATAAATACATAATCTTTTCTCACCAAAACTTTTAAAAACAATGTTTTTAGTTGTATTTTAAATTTTGTATTATTTGTGGTCTTTGCAACATTTTGTGTTTCAGCAGCATGTTTAGAAAAATTCTTATAAACTTGTATAAATTCATTATCTCTTCTTCCAAAACCTTTAAAAGCAATATTTTTAGTTTATTTTTAGTTTTCTGCTATTTTTGTCTTTGCAACATTTTGTGTTTCAGCAACATGTTTAGAAAAATTTCTATAAACTTGTAAAAATGCATTATCTCTTCCCCCAAAAGCTTTAAAAGCAATGTTTGTAGTTTTATTTTTTATTTACAAGCATTTTTGGTCTTTGCAACATTTTGTGTTTTAGAAACATGCTAAGAAAAATTCTTATAAACTTGTAAAAATACATTATCTCTTCTTCCAAAAGCTGTAAAAGCAATGTTTTTCGTTTTATTTTCAATTTTCTATTATTTTTGTTCCTTGCAACATTTTATTTTTCAGCAACATGTTAAGAAAAATTCTTATAAACTTGAAAAAATACAGAATCTTGTCTGCCCATAGCTTTAAAAGCAATATTTTTAGTTTTATTTTTAATTTTCCATTATTTTTGGTCTTAGCAACATTTTGTGTTTCAGTTCAATTCTTAAAAAATAGGGTTTTAAATTCTGAATACATTTAAAAAGAGTTTTTTGTCTTTAGTCTTCATTTTCTTGAGTTTAGGGCCTTAGCAACATTTAATGTTTCTGCAACATGTTTTGCAACATTTTTAAAAATTTCCCAAATTTTGTATTTTTTTGCAAATTTCAACAGTTTTGGCTAAAATAGTATAACTTTATTAGTTTTATTTTTAATATTCTATTATTTTTGGTCTTAGCAACATTTTATGTTTTAGCAACATGTTTAGATAAATTCTTATAAACTTGTAAAAATACATGATATTTTCTCCCCAAAACCTTTAAAAGCTATGGTTTTAGTTTTATTTTCGATTTTCTATTATTTTTGATCTTAGCAACATTTTGTGTTTCAGCAACATGTTTATCAAGTTTTGTCAAATCTTCAAAAAAATTAGTATTTTAAATTCTGAAAGAGTTTTATGCTTTAATCTTCATTTTCTTGAGTTTAGGACCTTAGCAACATTTAATGTTTCTGCAACATGTTTAGCAACATTTTCAAAAATTATCCAAATTTTGTATTTTCTTGCAAATTTCAACAGTTTTGGTTAAAATAGCATAGTTTCATTAGTTTTAGTAGTTTTATTTTCAATTTTCTAGTATTTTTAGTATTTTCTTAGCAACATTTTATGTTCCAGCAACATGTTTAGAAAAATTCTTATAAATTTGAAAAAATACATAACCTTTAAAAGCAACGTTTTTAGTTTTATTTTAAATTTACTATTATTTTTGGTCCTAGCAACATTTTATGTTTCAGCAATATGTTTATCAACTTTTGTTAAATCTTAAAAAAAATTTGGAGTTTAAATTCTGAATACACTTAAAAAGAGTTTTTCGTCTTTAATCTTCGTTTGCTTGAGTTAGGGCCTTAGCAACATTTAATGTTTTTGCAACATGTTTAGCAACATTTTCAAAATTTTGTATTTTCTTGAAAATTTCAACAATTTTGGCTAAAATAGCATAGTTTCACTCTTTATAGATAATATTTTTCATAAAATGAACCCCCTACTGTTTGGCTTCAATACAACGGCCACAAATCACCCAAATTATTGAAATATAATTGCAATTAAACAAAAAATCATACAAGTCATTTTCATTTTAATAGGGATTAGTCATCTTAAATAGAGATTTATTTAAAATTTGATTGCATATTTCTTTTTTCTCAATAACAATACAAAATATCTAACACTATTCCACAAAACAATTGTTATACAAAAAAAGTTATAATTACTAAATTACGTTACGTATTTTCCTTCCATGTAGTAAAACGGTTCGGTAAATGTTATCTATCCACTACTAGAGTTATGTCTACATATATAAATTGTCGGTTCAAAGCAGAGGCACTGCCTACAAAATACTAAAATTTAATATATTTAATAAACATGTAATAATTATAAGTGTATTTTTATCTAATATTCGATATAGTTTTGCAAATAATAGCAATAAGATAAGACATAAAATAATTTATTATTATTAAAAAAAAAAACTAAAAAAAAAACAAACAACAAAAAGGAAAGAAACTGTGAAAGACTTTTGAAAAGTTTTAAAGAAAATAACCAAAGAAAATACATAATTTGAATGATCAACGAAAGATAGCAGCGGCAGTATTAAGGTCCAGAAAGAAAGAAAATAAGTAAAGTGGATCCCTCTTATATAGTTAAAGAGAAATGAGCCAAAGTGTGATTTGGGTTTCTCGTTGGATTACTAAAACATAGCATTAAGCAGAGATTTTGAGATTAATATGGGCCAGACCACCAGTACAATACACACCAATAGCAACAATGTTGTCGATATTACTGAAAGCCAAACAGTTCTATATCGAGAACGTAAAAATAATACATTACCCGGCAAGAATTCCTCCAATGCCACGGGCGGAGAAGGTGCTACAACACGTAAGGTACTTGAGCTGCAATTACATACTCCGGGCGATCGAATACGACCGGTTACAATGGCTGCGGCCACCTTAAACTTTAAGGCCGAAAATGAATTGAAAAAGCTGGAAATCGTATCCACCAAACAGCAAAACGAACAAATGAGTTCAGCCATAGAGAATGGCTATCACAAAACCGACTACTGCTACTATCGAACGCCACAGGGTAACTTCCATAAACTACCCACCGACTCGTATCACAAAATGTCCGAGGGTTGCTATGTACGCCTGCCCGATGGTAACTATCGTCGTTTGCATGTTCTGGACAAGGCCAATGTCTGCAAGAAATTCCTGGATACCAATTTCAATCGTAATTCCCTGGCCATACATTCCTCCGTACACAGCCATGATGGCGGCGGCAGTGGTAGCACCAATAACAGCCGAAATTTAATACCCTCGGCTACAGATAAGTCCCAGACGACCGTAACGCTTATGCAACCGGTTCCCAAGAATAATGTAAAAAAAGTCTTGAATTTTTTGAAACGTTCCAAATCTCATACCCCAGCTACCATCAAACAATTGCACAGCTACAACAAGGAATTTAGTTATATCGATCGAAAGCTTAATAACAAATTGAATACACATGAGGGTAACACCTCTCTGTCCCCGGTCAAGGAAGTTGTTGGTGGTGGTGGTACAATTTCTTCCAAAAAAAATAAGGTCGTGGTAACCATGATGGAGAATGGTGGCTTGCCCATAGTGGCCACCAGTAAGGCGGAGAAATTTAAGAAACAGGAATCAGATACAGCTAAGTCGAAAATCAAAAAGGTAATAAATTCTTAAGGTCGCTTTAATTTGAAAATCTTACTCGGAAATTCTTGAATTGTTTAAACCTTTTTAGTATTTTAATAAAAGCTACTAATTTTTCTCTTTTTTATAATTTTCTCTTATAGGGATCTCCTAATATGGCTATTCGCAGCAGTGCACCAATGCGTTGGCGCGCTACCGAAGAGCATATTGGCAAATACAAACTCATTAAGACAATTGGTAAAGGAAATTTTGCAAAAGTTAAACTGGCTAAACATCTGCCCACCGGTAAAGAGGTGGCCATTAAAATAATTGACAAAACCCAATTGAATCCGGGTTCGCTACAGAAATTGTTTAGAGAGGTAAGAAACAAGCTAATCAAAAAAAGCTCTCAAAGAACTAAAACTGATCCAAAACATTTCAAAATCTTATCTAAATCAGTTTCAGTTAATTTCAAATTAAATGTAAATCAGTTCTAGTTCATTTTACAATCAGATCTGAATCAGTTATAGTTCATTTTACAATCAGATCTGAATCAGTTCTAGTTCAGTTTAAGTACAGTTTAAGTTCTGTTCTAGTTCAGCTCTAGTTCAGTTCTAGTTCAGTTCTAGTTCAGTTCTAGTTCAGTTCTAGTTCAGTTCTAGTTCAGTTCTAGTTCAGTTCTAGTTCAGTTCTAGTTCAGTTCTAGTTCAGTTCTAGTTCAGTTCTAGTTCAGTTCTAGTTCAGTTCTAGTTCAGTTCTAGTTCAGTTCTAGTTCAGTTCTAGTTCAGTTCTAGTTCAGTTCTAGTTCAGTTCTAGTTCAGTTCTAGTTCAGTTCTAGTTCAGTTCTAGTTCAGTTCTAGTTCAGTTCTAGTTCAGTTCTAGTTCAGTTCTAGTTCAGTTCTAGTTCAGTTCTAGTTCAGTTCTAGTTCAGTTCTAGTTCAGTTCTAGTTCAGTTCTAGTTCAGTTCTAGTTCAGTTCTAGTTCAGTTCTAGTTCAGTTCTAGTTCAGTTCTAGTTCAGTTCTAGTTCAGTTCTAGTTCAGTTCTAGTTCAGTTCTAGTTCAGTTCTAGTTCAGTTCTAGTTCAGTTCTAGTTCAGTTCTAGTTCAGTTCTAGTTCAGTTCTAGTTCAGTTCTAGTTCAGTTCTAGTTCAGTTCTAGTTCAGTTCTAGTTCAGTTCTAGTTCAGTTCTAGTTCAGTTCTAGTTCAGTTCTAGTTCAGTTCTAGTTCAGTTCTAGTTCAGTTCTAGTTCAGTTCTAGTTCAGTTCTAGTTCAGTTCTAGTTCAGTTCTAGTTCAGTTCTAGTTCAGTTCTAGTTCAGTTCTAGTTCAGTTCTAGTTCAGTTCTAGTTGAGTTCTAGTTCAGTTCTAGTTTAGTTCTAGTTCAGTTCTAGTTCAGTTCTAGTTCAGTTCTAGTTCAGTTCTAGTTCAGTTCTAGTTCAGTTCTAGTTCAGTTCTAGTTCTAGTTCAGTTCTAGTTCAGTTCTAGTTCAGTTCTAGTTCAGTTCTAGTTCAGTTCTAGTTCAGTTCTAGTTCAGTTCCAGTTCAGTTCTAGTTCAGTTCTAGTTCAGTTCTAGTTCAGTTCTAGTTCAGTTCTAGCTTAGTTCTAGTTCAGCTCCAGTTCAATTCTAGTTCAGTTCTCCCAAAGACCTTTAAAATTTTCTTTTATTTTTGGTCTTTGCAACATTTTATGTTTTAGCAACATGTTTAGAAAAAATTTTGTAAACTTGTAAAAATACAGAATCTTTTCTCCCCAAAACCGTTAAAAGCATTTATTTTTTGCTTTATTTTAATTTTCTAGCATTTTTGATTTTAGCAACATTTTGTGTTTCAGCAACATGTGCTTAGAAAAGTTCTTATAAACTTGTAAAAATACTGAAACTTTTTCCCCAAACCCTTTAAAAGAATGTTTTTAGCTTAATTTAAAAAAAAATCTTATAAACTTGTACAAATGCAGAATCTTTCTCCCCAAAACTTTTAAAAACAATGTTTTTAGTTTTATTTTACATTTTTTTGTAGCATTTTTGATCTTAGCAACATTTTGTGTTTCAGCAACATGTTTCGAAAAATTCCTTTAAACTTGTTAAAATACATAATTTTTCTCCCCAAAACCTTTAAAAGTAGTGTTTTTAGTTTCATTTTTAATTTGCTAGGATATATGGTCTTAACAACCTTTTGTTTTTCAGCAACATGTTTAGAAAAATTCTTATAAACTTGTAAAAATGCAGTATATTTTCTTTAGTTTAATTTTTAATTTTCTGTCATTTCTGATCTTAGCAACATTTTATGTTTCCGCAACATGTTTAGAAAAATCCTTTTAAACTTGTAAAAATACATAATCTTTCTCCCCAAAAACTTTAAAAGCAATGTTTTTACTTTTATTTTAAATTTTTTTAGCACTTTTGGTCTTAGCAACATTTTGTTTTTTAGCAACATGTTTAGAAAAATTCCTATAAACTTGTGAAAATACATAATAAGTTCTATTTTTTCTTTAATCCTTACAGGTCAGAATTATGAAAATGCTTGATCATCCCAATATAGTGAAACTTTTCCAAGTTATCGAGACCGAAAAGACTTTGTATTTGGTAATGGAATATGCCTCTGGTGGTGAAGTTTTCGATTATTTGGTATTACATGGTCGTATGAAGGAAAAAGAAGCTAGAGTTAAATTCCGGCAAATCGTTTCAGCGGTGCAATATTGTCATCAAAAACGTATAATACATAGGTAAATATTGTCTTCCGCTTTCACCAGAAATCATTTCAAAACAAACACTTAACGCTTTTTTTTATTGTTTTTTATTTTCCCAGAGATTTAAAAGCCGAAAATCTGCTCTTAGATAGTGAGCTGAATATAAAAATAGCAGATTTTGGATTTTCAAATGAATTTACGCCTGGTTCTAAATTGGACACATTCTGTGGCAGTCCCCCTTATGCTGCACCCGAACTGTTTCAGGGCAAGAAATACGATGGTCCTGAGGTAGATGTTTGGTCCCTGGGTGTTATACTATATACCCTAGTAAGTGGGTCATTGCCTTTTGATGGCTCCACTTTAAGAGAACTGCGAGAACGTGTGCTCAGAGGCAAATATAGGTCAATAGCTTAATTTTTTTACTCTATTAATTTACTATTTTATGTAACTAACTTGTAATGTTTGAAATTTTGTCACAATTAACAGGATTCCCTTCTACATGTCTACTGACTGTGAAAATCTATTGCGTAAATTTTTAGTATTGAATCCGGCTAAACGTGCTAGTCTCGAAACGATCATGGGTGATAAATGGATGAATATGGGGTTTGAAGAGGATGAACTAAAACCCTATATCGAACCTAAGCAAGACCTAGCCGATGTCAAACGGATAGGTAAGACGGGTACTGTATACAAAGCCATTACAATTAACTTCTCGTTTCCACTCTTAACTGTTTTATGTAAACAAACAAAAGAAAAAAAACCAAACAAACATAATTACAATTATGTTGTACAGCTGTTAATCCCCCAAACGATACAAGAAAAGAGAACATACAAAAAAAATGTGAAATGTCAATGGACTTAACATGAACGGACGGACGAACAAATGTACTACAGTCATATCCATTAACACAATCGCAAATTGCATAAATTTCATATTAGAAAAATCAATAGATAGTTTGATGGCCTTTTTCTAACAACCTCAAAGAGACCTCGAATCAAAATTTGCAAAAACTTAAGCCTTTTGTGGAAAGTTTTAATTTTAGTTACCCTTTTTAAAATATACTTTATTAAAAATTGTAATTTTTGTTAAAAAGCAAGTTGCATATTTTTGCCTAAAAAGTGCAAATTTTGAAAATTTTGCATTTTACCACTTTTGTCTTAAAAGTGTAAAGTTGCGAAATTCCTTTGAAAAAAGTAAGTTTTTACACCAAAAGATGCAATTTTTTGTCTAAAAAGTGTAAATTTGTAAAATGTTGCAAAATTGCAATTTGTGCAAATTATGCAATTATTGACTAAAAAGTGTAAAATTGTGAGAATTTCTAAAATTCCAATTTTTATTGCCTGAAAATTTCAAATTAATAAATGTTACATTTTTACAATTTTTGGTCAAAATGTGAAAAATTGTGTAAATTAAAAAATGCAAGTTTAAAAAAATATGTTTTCAAACAAATAATTCAATTTTTGTCTAAAAAGTGCAGTGTTGAAGCATTTTATTTGTTAATAAAAAGTAAAAAATCGTGTAAAATTGCAAAATTGCTTTTTTGTTTCAAACTTGCATTTTTATTGAATATTTGGTTGCTTTTGGTTCAAAAAGTAAAATTCTATTAAGTAAATTGCATTTTTTATTATGTTTTTGGTTGAAATGTATAGTTTTTGGTAAAAGTTGCAAAAGTGCAAAATTGGAATTTTGTAAAAAAAAAAATCGATTTTTAATTAATTTTGATTTCTTTTAAGCTTTTGATTGAATATTAAATTCTTTTTACTAAATAATGCTCTTTTTATTTTTTTTATTAAAATTTTTTGACAAAAATTTCAAAAAGTGCAATTTTTCAAAATTGCATTTTTGTTCCAAACTTGCATTTTTATTGAATATTTGGTTGCTTTTGTTTCAAAAAGTAAAATGCTTTAGAGCAAATTGCATTTTTGTTATTTTTTTGTTAAAATGTATAATTTTTGGTAAAAAGTAGCAAAAGTGCAAAATTGCAATTTTGTAAAAAAAAATGGATTTTTAATTATTTTATTTTTCTTTTTAGCTTTTGATTGAAATATTAAATTCCTTTTTGCTGGAAATTGAAATTTTTTTTATAAAAAAATAAAATTTTTTTGTCAAAAATTTGAAAAAGTGCAATTTTGCAAAATAGCATTTTTGTTCCAAACTTGCATTTTTAATGAAAGTTTCATTAATTTTGGTTAAAAAACTAAACAAATTTTGTTCGAAATTGATAATTTCTTTGTTTTTTATAATAATGTGCAAAAATTACAATTTTCCTAAAAAGTGCAAATTTGCAAAATTGCAATATTGTTAAAAATTTACATTTTTAATGAAATTTGTATTACTTTTGATACAAAATGTAACTTTTTTTTAAGAAATATGCATTCTTTTCAACATTTTTGGTAAAAATTTACACTTTTTTTGCAAAAGTTGCAAAAATGTAATATTGCAATTTTTTTGTTAAGTGTTATTTTAAATAAAAATTTAAATAATTTTGTTTGAAAAATAAATTATATCAAAGTAAATTTTAGTTTTTGAATTTTTGGGCTAAAATTTAAAAATTTTGACAAAAGTTGCCAAAATGCAAAATTGCAATTTTTTCTTGCAAAGTTGCATTTTACTCCGAATTTCATTATTTTTATGTATATTTCGTTCTTTATTTCATTAGTATTTTAAACAAAATGAGATGTAAGCTTTTTTTTGGTTAAAATGTACATTTTTTGGCAAAAGTGCAAAAATGCAAATTTTGCTATTTTCTTGAAAATTAGTATTTTATTGCAAATTTCTTTCTTTTTATGCATATTTCGTTTATTATTTCATTAGTATCTGAACGAAATTGTGATTTTTGATCTTTTTTGGTTTAAATGTTCAACTTTAGGCAAAAGTTGCAAAAGTGCAAAAATGCAAGAAGGTTAAATTTGTTCGTTAATTTCCTTCAAATTTGTATTATAAAGCAAATTGCTTACATTTTTAATTCATACTGGGTCCATTACTTCAATAGTTGTTAGAAAAAGGTCTATCATATCTATTCACTCCAAGCCTCATCCAAAAGATTCTAAGCCTTAAAGTATCCCTTCATTCAATATCATATGCTCTCAACATCATTATCATCTATAATACATTTGTTCATCCATCACCAAAAAAAAAAAGAAATAAAAAATAAAACCAACCAATCAATCACCTTAAAAGCCCACCAATAAGCAGAACCAACTTTGGCTTATTAAGCGGAACCACCACCAAGCATCAATTCCACATCTTGTGTTCCTCCTCTCCAAGTGTTGTATATATATTATACTCTTTTTTTTCTCTTGTTTACATGTTGTAGCGCTCTCTCACAAGTTTGGAATCGTTTTTTTTTTTTTGTTGTTTTTAATTTTTAGATAAATATCCGTTGTATATTGTATGGTCTTAATGTCTTAAGTTTTTTTGTTTGATGTCTTATGTGGGGTTTAAATAACTCAAGCGGCTGACGATTGAGTGAAATTTACATGTGTTTTGTTATTGTAACAAAAACAAAATACATGTAAATTCCACTCAATCATCAGCCGCTTGAGTTATATAAACGCCACATTCATTTTGAGATACAAATGTTTTCGTTTTTATTTAACTTTTAACACAATTTTTTTTCTTATTCCTGCCAAGAAAAGAACACCAGCTTTGCCTTTTTGTGGTCCTAGATTTTAATTCTTGTCATTTTTTGAACGTTATAATTCTCATTTAATGCAAAATACACTTCATCATTAGCTTTTTTTCAAACAACTTTTTTGATTTAAAATGTGTTCGTTTTTGTCTCCTTGCACAAAGTTTCAGTCAGTTTTAACGTAAATGAAAACAACAACAGATTTAAGAGATAATTTCCTATTACGTTACGTATGTATGGTTTTTGGAAACCCTTTATACTACTTTAGAAAAGGTCTTGAAACCCTTTGTTTATACTACTTCAAAAAATTTATCTTTTCCATTTTCTTCTGAATGATTTTGAGTTCTAAAACAGAAAGTTTTCAAAAAGTTTGCTCAAAATTTCAGAAAATTTACTATAACTTGACGTATGTGTTTTTCGAATTGGTCTTGAAACCCCTTTTTATACTACTTCAAAAAAGTTTTATTTTCCTTGTGTTTAAGAAGTTTATTTTTAAGAATTTGAGTTCTTAAAAATAAACTTTTCAAAAAGCTTACTCAAAGTTTCAAATAATTTACTATTACATTAGGTATTTAAGTTTTTCGAAATGGTCTTGAAACCCACATATTTAAACTACTTCAAAAAAGTTAAATTTCCCCTGTTCTACTGAATGTATCTGCTTTGAAAATTGTGTTAAAAAGAAACTTTTTGAAAAGTTTCCACTTTATTTTCGAACATATCGTATCACGTGTTATCTTCTCGGCTGTGTTATATTCTTTAGAACTATTTTTTTGTTATCTTAATCTACAAAATAATCATATACAAAATTTTTTTTAAATACTATCTATTATTAGCATGTAGCCTTCTCTCATTTTATACTTCCCTTCTAATTGGCATGGTAAACAATATACAGAAACTATTTAATTTAAAAATAAACCCCAGGAATAATTTAGAATATTATTATCATCATAATTTTATGTTTATTTAAATTTTGTTTTCTAAATACTCAAAATATCAATTACCCAATTGATTTCGAATTAATTGAAGGTGTGAAAATTTTGTTTAATGTTAAAAGAATATGAAAACTAAATATTTGTTTTTTGATTAAACCTAAAGAAATATATATATACATATAAATAGTAATATATTTAATTATTATAAAATTTTGAAAACTTCCCCTTTGCTAATGCTTCTCTTGACTTTTTTCCAAATGTCTTTTTCATTCGTCTGCTTCTCAACTTTAAAAATCCAACCAACAAAACTGTGTTCGCCACTCTTCCACTCTCTATCTCTCCATAAACATCATGTGATTTTGGACAACGCTTCTTCATCTTTAACCCCAAAATAGAAGCTCTAGTTGCAATGGGCTATAATAGGCAGGAAATAGAAGCTTCATTATCACAAGTACGTTATGATGATGTCTTTGCCACGTATTTATTGCTGGGAAGAAAAAGTACTGATGTAAGTAACAAAATACCCTCTCTCTCTCTCTTTCATTCTCTATATCTCTCTAATTGGCTTCCCTAACTCTCCAGAGTTATAAACAAATTTACAATTTTATAATGATATATGATGTTGTTGATGATAATGATCTTTAAATCTATTATGTTATAATATTTATAGCCTGAAAGTGATGGTTCTCGTTCTGGCTCTTCACTTTCGTTGCGTAATATATCTGGTAATGATGGGACAGCTATTTCGGCAAATGCCTCCGTGCAAAGCCCAACACATCGTGGTGTCCATAGAAGTATTTCGGCTTCTAGTACAAAACCAAGTAGAAGGGCATCTTCAGGGGCTGATACACTACGTACGTTATCTTATTATTTTATGTCTTTTTTATTTATTTTATTTGTGTAACTACCTATTTTGTTCATATTCATAAAAAATGTATATTAATTCTCTTTTATTTTCTTTTTTAAAGGTGTTGCTCCTGGCAATACAGCTGGTCAAGTTGCTACCACAGGAACAGCTGGTACCGTTCCGTCCAGCACTAATTATGCAATTGCTGGTACTGGATCATCTGCAGAAAGATCTTCAATGTAAGTAAAGTAAAAAAACAGAACTAGAACTGAATCAGAACTGAATCAAGAACAGAACTAGAACAGGGGGGTTATTTCGTATCTCGATTCGAAAGAAAATATTTTCGAAATTCATTGCTTTTAGCATACAAATTTTAACAATTTTATTTTCGAATCGAAATACGGAGTAACCCCCCAGAACTAGAACAGAACCAGAACAGAATCAGAACAGAACCAGAACAGAACCAGAACAGAACCAGAACAGAACCAGAACAGAACCAGAACAGAACCAGAACAGAACCAGAACAGAACCAGAACAGAACCAGAACAGAACCAGAACAGAACCAGAACAGAACCAGAACAGAACCAGAACAGAACCAGAACAGAACCAGAACAGAACCAGAACAGAACCAGAACAGAACCAGAACAGAACCAGAACAGAACCAGAACAGAACCAGAACAGAACCAGAACAGAACCAGAACAGAACCAGAACAGAACCAGAACAGAACCAGAACAGAACCAGAACAGAACCAGAACAGAACCAGAACAGAACCAGAACAGAACCAGAACAGAACCAGAACAGAACCAGAACAGAACCAGAACAGAACCAGAACAGAACCAGAACAGAACCAGAACAGAACCAGAACAGAACCAGAACAGAACCAGAACAGAACCAAAACAGAACCAGAACAGAACCAAAACAGAACCAGAACAGAAGCAGAACAGAAGCAGAACAGAACCAGAACAGAACCAGAACAGAACCAGAACAGAACCAGAACAGAACCAGAACAGAACCAGAACAGAACCAGAACAGAACCAGAACAGAACCAGAACAGAACAAAACCAGAACAGAACAAAACCAGAACAGAACCAGAACAACTAGAACTGATTCAAGAACAAAATAAGATCTTGTTTAAATACTTTTGACATTAACACATTTTGTTTTTTTTTTTTACAGAAGTAGCAATTTCAAGCGCCAAAACACCATAGATTCAGCTACAATCAAAGAAAATACAGCACGTCTATCGGCTCAAAATCAAAGGCCGGCATCTGCCACACACAAATTGCTAGCAACAGCAGATACATGTAAGTTCTATTACTCATTTTTACCAGTACGAGATAAATGATAATTAAAATTTCCTAATTTCTTAAAAATAACAGCTATTAGTAGTCCCAAACCCCGTTCTACGCCCAAATACGATCCACCAAACAGTAATCGT
Organism: Stomorhina lunata; assembly: GCA_933228675.1. Lineage (NCBI taxonomy): Eukaryota > Metazoa > Arthropoda > Insecta > Diptera > Rhiniidae > Stomorhina > Stomorhina lunata. The sequence continues at coordinate 104,145,770 of OW121744.1, read as the reverse complement.
CCTTCGGCTACTGTGAGCATGATGCCACGACGCTCAACCACACTATACGAGAAGACTTCTTCAACCGAGAAAACAAATGCAATTTCAACAGATTCAAAGTATGTATTATACCTTCTCATACGTTCGTTATGTGTTTATTTATATTAAATGTTTATAACGCTTTCATTTCCTTTTGTAAAACTCCTTTAACTTTCCAACACCCTCACCCACTCAACCAAACAACTAGCCAGTCACTTCACCCTAACCCCCCGACCCTTAGCCTTATAAATTTGTTAATATTTATAATTTATATATTTTTTTTCGCGGTTTTAAAATTTTTCCAAATTTTTTCTTCATATCAAAAAAAATTGGTCAAACACACAAACTCACCTCAAACCATATTCACTCACAGTCACCTAAAACACATTTATTACACTTTTCATGTAAATGTTTTCTTTAAACATTTCAAAATTACATAAAGCGAAAAAAAAAAAATTCGAAAAAATCGAATCATGTATTTAATCATTAATTAAATTTAAACATTTATTAGTAAAAGAAACTAATTGGTGGTTAGTAGCATTTTAAAACAACAACTTGATCAACATCAACTCCCATAAAGTTATTTGTTGCTCTTGGGTCAGTTTTAATTGAAAAACAAACAAAAAAAATCTAAACTTAACATGCGCATACACGAATGATTTATAAATATGGCTTTTTACTATTAATTAGCAACAATTTAATTATAAAACAAATAAATGTGTTGTATTTGGCTTTGTCAAATTCTTTATACTCTTCACCAATTGAGAAGTGGAGGGAAGAGAACCAGAATAGAATCAAACAGAATCAGAAAAGAACCAGAACAAAACTAGAATAGAACCAGACCAAACTAGAACCAAAACAGAACCAAAACCAGAACAGAACCAAAACAGAACCAGAACAGAACCAGAATAGAACCAGAACAGAACCAGAACAGAACCAGAACAGAACCAGAACAGAACCAGAACAGAACCAGAACAGAACCAGAACAGAACCAGAACAGAACCAGAACAGAACCAGAACCAGAACAGAACCAGAACAGAACCAGAACAGAACCAGAACAGAACCAGAACAGAACCAGAACAGAACCAGAACAGAACCAGAACAGAACCAGAACAGAACCAGAACAGAACCAGAACAGAACCAGAACAGAACCAGAACAGAACCAGAACAGAACCAGAACAGAACCAGAACAGAACCAGAACAGAACCAGAACAGAACCAGAACAGAACTAGAACAGAACCAAAACAGAACCAGAACAGAACCAGAACAGAACCAGAACAGAACCAGAACAGAACCGAACAGAACCAGAACAAGAACAGAACCAGAACAGAACCAGAACAGAACCAGAACAGAACCAGAACAGAACCAGAACAGAACCAGAACAGAACCAGAACAGAACCAGAACAGAACCAGAACAGAACCAGAACAGAACCAGAACAGAACCAGAACAGAACCAGAACAGAACCAGAACAGAACCAGAACAGAACCAGAACAGAACCAGAACAGAACCAGAACAGAACCAGAACAGAACCAAAACAGAACCAAAACAGAACCAGAACAGAACAGAACCAGAACAGAACCAGAACAGAACCAGAACAGAACCAGAACAGAACCAGAACAGAACCAGAACAGAACCAGAATAGAACCAGAACAGAACCAGAACAGAACCAGAACAGAACCAGAACAGAACCAGAACAGAACCAGAACAGAACCAGAACAGAACCAGAACAGAAATAGAACGGAACTAGAATTGAACTAAATCTGAATTCGAATTGAACTAGAACTGAACTAGAACTGAATTAGAACTGAACTAGAACTAAACTAGAACTGAATTAGAACTGAACTAGAACTGAATTAGAACTGAACTAGAACTAAACTAGAACTGAACTACAACTGAACTAGAACTGAACTAGAACTGAACTAGAACTGAACAAAAACTAAACTAGAACTAAAATAGAAGTGAAATTTTAATGAAACTGACTTTAGGGTGAAGAGTATACAAATTTTTATTTGTAGGCCTTTTGCTTATTTTTTTGTTTGAAATTGAGAAAAAAAAAACTTTTCACATTTTTAAAAACCCATCAACTTTGACAGCACTAATTTAATTTTGATATTTCATTTTTATCTTTGTTATTTTTTATTTATTTTTATCATTGAAAAAAAAAACCAAAAAAAAAATCTCGAATTGTAAAACTTCTTTTGCAAACACAAAATCTTAAACTTCTAAATCTTCAAAATGGTTGTTCTGTTCTACAAATAATAAAAATAAAATTGCCCTTCAAAAATTACACACATATCCGGTGAGTATTATAATAAGATACTACTATTTTCCTATAAATTAAAATCTAAGTAAAATTCCAAAATTACAAATAGTTAAGATTTAAATATTTCTTTGTAAAGAAGAAACAAAAAAATATGAAATTTGAGAAGTTATAGGACAGGACATATTTAAAATTTGTTTAACAAAAGGATTTAGGAGAATTAATTATTCTTGATTTTGAAACACTTTTGATTGATTTTTACTTTTTTTTTAAATTAAGAGATTTTCAATTTAGAGAAATTTTGAATTTATAGAAATTTTGGCTTGAGCTTTAGGAATTTTTGAACTTTTATGTTGGAAAGTTTTGGGTTGTTTTCTTTGGGATTTCTTAGGTCTTTAGTTAAAAGTTATTGATTAATTCAGGTTTAGTCCTATATATTTTGAGTTGGTGATGATCAAGTATCACTCACTAACTTTGTGAACAAATTTCTTTAATTAAATTTGAAATTTTTTTCTTTAAATTAAATTTATCAAATATTTTTTCTTTGTTTTGTTTCGTTTTTGTATATACATTTCAAATTTTGTTTGTCCTCTTTATAAATTCACCTTTATCACATTGTTTTTTTTTTATTTTTTTTTTTTCAATTACACTGTGCTCATTTTTGACAACTTTTTTTGCCGAAAGATAAATCGGTTTTTTCTTAGGTTAGCTCTAGTTTTTGAGATATAGCTTTATTTTAAAAATGGAGGAGGTTGCGCTATAAATATTCGCGTAACTCGAAAACTGTTTATTTTCTTGAATTAAGTAAAAAAATCGAAATTCGGCAACAAAATTATCTTTCTTTATGAAAAAATTTCTTTAGAAAATTTTTCTTTATGAAAAAATTTCTTTAGAAAATTTTTCTTTATGAAAAAATTTCTTTAGAAAATTTTTCTTTATGAAAATTTTTCTTTATGAAAAAATTTGTATGGAAAATTTTTCTTTATGAAAAAATTTCTATGAAAAATTGTTCTTTATAAAAAATTTCTATGGAAAATTTTTTCTTTATGAAAAAATTTCTATAGAAACATTTTTTTATGAAAAAGTTGACATTTTTTTATGAAAAAATTTCTATGGAAAATTTTTCTTTATTAAAAAATTTCTATGGAAAATTTTTCTTAATAAAAAAATTTCTATAGAAAATTTTTCTTTTTAAAAAAATTTCTATAGAAAATTTTTCTTTTTAAAAAAATTTCTACAGAAAATTTTTCTTTATGGAAAAGTTTCTATAGAAAAATTTTCTTTATGAAAAAATTTCTATAGAAAATGTTTCGTTATGAAAAAGTTTCTATAGAAAATTTCTCTTAATGAAAAAATTTCTTTATAAAATTTTTCTTTTGAAAAAATTTCTTTAGAAAATTTTTCTTTATGAAAAAATTTCTTTAGAAAATTTTTCTTTATGAAAAAATTTGTATGGAAAATTTTTCTTTATGAAAAAATTTCTATGAAAAATTGTTCTTTATAAAAAAATTTCTATGGAAAATTTTTCTTTATGAAAAAATTTCTATAGAAAATTTTTCTTTATTAAAAAATTTTTATGGAAAATTTTTCTTTATAAAAAAATTTCTATAGAAAATTTTTCTTTATAAAAAAATTTCTATAGAAGATTTTTCTTTTTAAAAAAATTTCTATAGAAAATTTTTCTTTATGAAAAAGTTTCAATAGAAAATTTTTCTTTATGAAAAAATTTCTATAGAAAATGTTTCTTTATAAAAAAGTTTCTATAGAAAATTTCTTTAGAAAATTGTTCTTTATGAATTGCGCAAGCTCCTTCATTTTTTAAAAAAACGCTATATCTCGAAAACTAGGTCCGCCTTTTGTCGGTAAAAAAAGTTGTCATAATCGATTACTGTGTTATTAAGGAGTGTTACGAATAAAATTTTAAGTTTTTGGATTTTTTTTTTTTTTTTTTGAAAAGTAAATGCCTATTTTATTCGCAACTTTCCTTATAATAATTTAATTTTTTTATTTTAATTTCTTAACTCCACCTACACCTTTTTTATTATTATTATAAAAATTCATCTAAATTTTGTAGTCGTCGTTTGTAGTTGTTTTGTTCTGTTCCTCCCCAACCTTAAAAAAATGTGTCGTGTTTTTTATTCTTATTTTTTAATTTATTTAATCTTATTTTATTTTTGCAATATTTACTCTTATTAAAACATAAATGTATCATAATATCATAATTTTTAAAATAAACAAAATTTATTAATTTTAATTTTTTAATTTCATATTTTTCATTTTCTTTTTTTTTCTTTCCAACTTAAAAAAATTTTTCTTTTTGCATGATGACACCTCGAAAACCACCAAAAAAATCGCAAAAATTCAAACGCGTTCATCATTAAATCTTATTAAAAAATAATAATAATTAAACAAATGCTTTGGCCGCTGCTGCAAAACGCATGAACTTTAACCTCGTAAATGAAAATGTCAAAACAAAAAATATTGAATTATGTTTCATATTGTATATTTTCAAATGATTGTTTATAAAATGGAAACTGAATGATTTGATATGTTGAAAAATAACCCTAAACGCCAAAAAAATAACCAACTTCTTGCACTTGAAAAATCAAAAATCAAAAAAATAACGCCTTAAATGAAATAACCTAAAACGAAAATCATTTGAATGTTGATTCTAAAATTGATTTGATTGAATGAATGAATGAATTGAAACCATATATAAAATAGCGTGTTCAACGATCTTAGAGTGACATCGGCTGTAAAATCTGGCAGACATTTTCCCAGGAATGTTCCATCACGTTCAACCTTTCATTCGGGTGAGTTTTGCTTAAAACATACAAAAAAAATCATAACAAAAACCAAGAAAAAACAAATTTCTTTAAAATAATTTAAAATTTTTAAAATTAAGTCTAAATTAATTTATCAAAAAAAAGTAATTTAAAAAATTTTTATTTTGAAATTCCCAGAAAAAGAGTTTCTTAAACGTTTTATATCAAAAGACAAAAATCTCTTTGTCTTTCTCTCTCGCTCTCTTGTTGTCTTCTCTGTTGTGTGATCTTGTGTAAATTAATGGGAAGAATGCACTTGTTCTTGAAACTTTATAAATATCTTGTATTTTTTTTTTAATTGCTAGTAAATCTTAAATATTTAATTGTGTTTTCATCTAAAATTACATGTGTATGTCTCTGTCGTATCTCTGTAACTACCACTACCACCACTAACCACTACCCAATCAACCACCCACTCTACTACCTACTACTTCTTTAACTTATAACTTGTTCTTAACCTTTACTCCTCTTCACCATCTCTATCTCTCTCTTAAGTTTTCAAATTACTTTTATTTTTCTCTCATTCTTGATTTCCTTAAATATTTTTTATAATTGTATTACTTTTGTTCTTTATTTATAAACTGAAAACAAAAAACTTATTACAAATATTTTGAAACCCTTCACCAGTGATTGAGGGGAACTGGGATCTGAATTAGAAACAGATCTAGTCTGATTAGTTGGTCTAAAGTTAGGACTGTGAATCTGTTATGAAACAACTAAGACCTAAAATTTAAACTTGGACTCTATTACAAAAATGCTAGGGCTCTCTAGATACTGACAAAAAGCTCTATAAATCCTAATATAAGAACTCAGACTAATAACACTGTGCTCGACTTTGACAACTTTTTTTACCGACACCTAGTGGGTAAAGATACGCTGAATTCAATGGTGCTAACCGTTTTTTAGGTTAGCTCTAGTTTTCGAGATATAATAATAATAATAATTTCCACGACAACACTCCAATTGGAACAAGTGGTACTTCTCTCAGACAATGAGCTGCATCCGATTCTTTTTTTAGACTCATTGAAAGGGACCGGCTCCGAACGGCAAATGCATTAGTTAGAGAAGTTTTACTTAGCCTAATACTCAAAAACCCGTGGCTAGCTGAGTTATGAGGTGAACCGCAGCTTTTTTTTTTTGAAAATTTATTTTTTTCAAGTGAGTCTGGCCGGGGATCTAGAATGCTAGGCTGATGACTAACCTGCTATACCACTGCGGTTTACGATAACCAATACTATACATCACTAATAATCGAAAAGTAATCTGGATTACTTTACGATTACAGAAAATAATCAAAAGGAACCAAAAGTAATCAAAAAACAAGTAAGAAAGCGCTATAGTCGGTCAAGCCGACCATACAATACCCTTCACCACTAAGGTCAAAGGTGTTAATTTTCCTGTGTAAAGACAAATATTTGCTAAATTTTGCCATCATACAAACATTTTTTCAAAACTTATATTTTCAAGCTGTTTCCGTCATTTGGACTTATATGAGAGCTAGGGTCAAATGTGGACCGATTATCTCGAAATTTGGCAGATTGATTACAGTTATTACAAAAATTATGTATGCAAAAAATAGACTCAAAATTTCCATTATCTTTAGATTTACGAGTGTTTTAGTGATTTTTTGTCTCATTTATTGCGTTTTTAAAGAAGAATTTGTATGGGAGCTATGGTCAAATGTGGACCGATTTAAACGAAATTTGGTACAGTGATTTTAGTTGACATAGGCAGTATTTGTTTTAAATTTCGTGGAAAAATATTGATGTTTGTGTCCAATATAGCAATTCCGGGAAGTGGGACCTATGGGAGGTACCATAAATAATGGACCGATTTTGACCAATTTCAATAGCCATGGTCCCATTATCAAAAAAATGATCTGTGCCAAATTTCATTAAATTATCTTTAGAATTGCGACCTGTAGTTTGATTACAAGGTTTACATGGGGATCCAGCCAGCCAGCCAGACGGACGGACATCGCTATATCGACTCAGAAAGTGATTCTAAGCCTATTGGTATACTAAAAGGTGGGTCTACGACAAATATTTCTATGCGTTACAAACATCAGCACAAACTTATAATACCCTTTCCATCTATGGTGGTGAAGGGTATAACAAGTAACCCAGTAAGAACAGTGTCAAACGTTTGAAATATGATGACTTTTAAATTTGATATCAAACGTTTTTTTCAAAATTTTTTCAAACCTAAACAGATGTTTGAGATTTACATTCATTTTCAAATGAGGGTTCATTTGAGTATAAACGTTTGAAAAATGATAGTTTCTCAAATTGAGAATAAAGGTTATTCTCAAATCATTATCAAAGCCTAAGATGATTTGAGAATAATTTGAAAAATGGTGTTATATAAATTTGATATCAAACCTTATTTCAAATTTTTTTCAAACATTAAAAAAATAATTTATGTTAAAAAAAATTAATGTTTAAGATATTTTAATGGAATGGCATTGCATTTCAAAGAAATTCGTTATTTCATTCGGATTTTTTGAAATTGATCCATATTTGACCATAAAACCATAAGTAAATTTTCTTTGTTTCTTAAAATTTTTCTTACCTAACAATAAAAAAATTATATTTTAAGCAAAATAATTCAAATATGATGCACCGTTTTCAAAAACAAAATAAGCAAACTCAAAAATATTAAAAATACAACGCCATTTTAATTATGTTCCACATGTAGATGATATCCACATTTGAAAAACCATTGAGAATGAGGTTTGATAATGATTTGAGAATAAAGGCATTTCTTAATTTGAGAATAAAGTCCCCTTTTTGTTGAGAACGCTATTATTCTTAAATCAGTATCAAATCAGTATCAAACGCTTGACCTTTGAAAAAACATTTATTTTCAAATCATCCTCATTTTGAGAATAAACCTTTTTTCTTACTGGGAAGAAAGTGCTATAGTCGGTTAAGCCCGACCATACGATACCCTCCACCACTAAGGTCAAAGGTGTCTTTTTTCATGTATAAGACAGATATTTGCTAAATTTTGCCATCATACAAACATTTTATCCAAACTTATATATTTAAGCTGTTTCCGTCATTTGGGCTAACATATTTGAGAGCTAGGGTCAAATGTTGGACCGATTATCTCGAAATTTAGCGAATTGATTACAGTTAAACTTAAAATTCTCATTATCTTCAGATTTACGAGCGTTTTAGTGATTTTTGTCTCATTTAGTGCGTTTTGACAGAAGAGTTTGTATGGGAGCTATGGTCAAATGTGGACCGATTTCAACGAAATTTGATATAATGATTTAAGTTTACATAAGCAGTATTTGTTTTAAATTTCATGAAAAAATATTTATATTTGTGGCCAATATATCAATTCCGGGAAGTAGGACCTATGGGAGGTACCATAAATAATGAACCGATTTTGACGAATTTCAATAGCCATGGTCCTACTATCAAAAAAATGGTCTGTGCCAACTTTCATCAAATTATCTTTAGAATTGCGACCTGTAGTTTGATTACAAGGTTTATGGGCGGACTGACATTGCTAAATCGACTCAGAAAGTGGTTCTAAGGCTATATAAGGTATACTAAAAGGTGGGTCTAAGACAAATATTTCTATGCGTTACATATATCAGCACAAACTTATAATACCCTCTCCACCTATGGTGGTGAAGGGTATAATTAGGACCGTTACAATATAAAATGCTGTGGTTCCAACTGGAACTAAAAATGGACTCTAGAAATACTAATAAATGTAACTTGGACATATCGTTTAAAACTGGGACTTGTTTTAAGATTTATGACTTAAACTGAGACTCTGTAATGATCTACGAATAAAACTGTTACCCTACTTACACAAACAAATAGAACTAGAGCTGTACTTAGATCAATGAACCGTTTAAAGACCTATGGTATAAACTGGGATTGAAAATTAACTTTTAAAAAGACGAATGAATTTGGGAGATTTTCAGACCTTAGTCTTTAATTAAAACTGGGATTAATTTGCAGAAAATGGTCTCTACAAGGACTTAGGAACAAAACAAGTACTCTAGTACATGTATTGATCTACGAATAAAACTGTTACTCTACTAATATCAATGAATCGAACTAGAGCCCTAAAAATGGGACTTTTTAAAGTTTTATGATGGAAAATGCGATTCCACTGAAAGAATCGAAACTACGATTCGAAATTCGATTGAAATTCTGACCCCACAAAAAGTTTCAATTTGAACTGGGAGACAGGGCAGAAACCGCGCATTATATCTAATTTGTGAGACAGAATAAATACGAATTATAGTGTTTAAACAAATTTCAACCTACACGACCTACGATTCGAACTATGGCTTACCATTAAATGACTACAAACATTTGAAATAAACGCCTGTAAATAAATTTAAACTGGGTTTACATAAAGACATACATATGAATATAACTATAAAAATCTGACTATATCTATAGAAGTAGCACTCAATAAAGCTCTACGAATAATACGTCGAAGAAATTGGACTCTTATATAATAACTTCAGGAACAGAATTTAAAGAGGAAAAAACTAGAACAAAACTAGAGCTGATCTAGAACAAAACTAAAATTGAACTAAAAAAAAAACAGATACTGAACTGGAAATAAACTAGAGGAATGCCCCTATTGCCGTTCTCAACTCAGTTTGGTTACACTCAACTAAACTATTTGTTGATATTGCGAAACTTAACGTTTTTTAGTTTCGCAATATCAATAAATAATTTGGTTGAGTGAAAGTTGGGTCGACTGGCAGGCGACCGAACTCAACTGAGTTGAGTTGAGAACGGCAATAGAAGTCGAAGATTCCTTCGATTGAAATTGGGATTATGTGAGGACTAACGACTTAAACTGAGATTGAAGGAATATAAACTAACCTAAAAATCAAAACTTAATGGTGAAGTGGTTGCAAAATATACAAAAAAAACACTCATACATCTTTACTCCACCAACCTATTTTCGTTTTTTTTTTTTCACTGTTTCTGGTCTTGCGATGATGATGATGATAAAAATTCATACAATAAATATTAAATTGTCTCTAGTTTAATTAAACATCAAATAAAAGCTCTAGCGCAACCAGTTTCTGTCACTCATTCTTACTATCTCTTTATCGCTCCCCCTCCTTTTCATGACATTTGTTAATTTTTTTACCCATTCATACATAAACATATTTGTTATGATTTAGTTATTGTGGCTCATAAATATTTATAATTAATATTGAAATTTAAACTATATTTAATTTAACCTTAAGTTATTATAATTTTGTTAATTTTGTATAGTTTTGAATTTTATCTATTTAAAATTTTCTGTTCTTAAGCTTAAGTTTGCTTTAAAATCATCTTTAATTTTTGATTTTAACAAAAATATTTCTAACACGGCAAAGTTTTGAACAAAGAAAAAAAAACGAAACTTAGTAGCGCTAGTCAAAATTTTGGAATAATTTAGGATATTTTAGAACAAGTCGTGTCTTTAATGATGGGTGTGTTTTTGAGCCAAGAGAATTGAAGAGTTTTTATTTGAATTAAAGGCAAAACAAAATTTCAATAGATCCGTTCTTTTAACCCTTAGACTTACAGATTTTTCTGCTTTAAATCGAGATGTAGTGATTTATTGACATAAAAATATATGCTAACACAATTCGCGTGGGTGTTGTTGTTTTTCTCACATAAACTCTCATGCGTAATCGATTTGGATGTTAAGAATGAAATTTTTCGACCTTTTCCAAAAAAAGGGTAGGAAGGGAGCACGATTACCATGGGAGTCGACATTCGCAATAAGGGGGTAAATATTAAGATAATCGCAACGGCATTTGGTTTAAAATTGAAATATATTTTAACACATAAACTCCCATATGGAAACACTATTCCCATTGGAGTTGTTATTCGCAATAGGGAGTATAAGGATTATCACAATTCGAACTGTTGCTAAAATAAGGGTAGAAAGGGAACACGATTTCCATGGAAGTCGATATTCGCATTAAGGAGGTAAATTATTACAACGACATTTGGTTCAAAACTGAAATCTTTTTCCCCCACAAACTCCCATATGGAAACACGATTCCCATGGGAATTGCTATTCGCAATAGGGGGTTATTAGGATCATCACAATTCGAACTGTTGCTAAAAAAGGTGGAAAGGCAACACGATTTCCATGAAACACGATTCCCATGGGAATTGCTATTCGCAATAGGGGGTTATTAGGATCATCACAATTCGAACTGTTGCTAAAAAGGGTGGAAAGGCAACACGATTTCCATGAAAGTCGATATTCGCAATAAGGGGTTAAATATTAGGATTATGGCCACGACATTTGGTTCAAAATTCAAATATATTTTCCCACATAAACTCCCATATGGAAAAACGATTCCCATGGAAATTGTTATTCACAATGTGGGGTATTAGGAACATTCGAATCTTATTTCTATATAAATCTTATTTCGCCCTCTTTTTATCTTTAGTGGATAATCGATTCACATAGGCTAATTTTTGTATTGTCTGCAATCGTTTTGAAAGTAAAGAAAGCTATTTTTCAAACTTTTGCTATATAAGGGTCATGCTCTTAACCCCAAAAAGACGTCATTTGCTTAACGGCTGCTTTAAATTTGCCATTAGCTGCCAGCGGCCCTAAGTCTATGCCAGCTTCATTCTCTGAATCATAAGATTTGTATATATGTATCTATATATATATATATATATTTTTTTTTTTTTTAACAAATTCCATTCGAATGGAACTTAATTAAAGGTTAAAATTTTGGATTGAAGTAGCTTGGATTTTTTGTTTTTTAATTTACGGAAGGAAGAGGGGACTCCATATATGGTCAACAAAGCATTTGAAAGCTAAGTCTGAAATTTGAATTGTAGCAAGGTTAGGTTAGGCAGGCAGCCTATGATAAGTCAGCGTCACTTGGGTCCTAAAAAACGGTGCTTTGTAACTGAAAAAAAACACGATAGTAATTAATTCCAGGCTATCGATTAGAGTATTATTTAAGCCAGCCTGTAGCCTGGGTAAATGAGTCTATATTACGAATGTTATAAACATGTTAGATCAGCTAAATCATGCAGAAAAAGCGAGCCCAGATTAAGAGACCTTACACATAAGTATATCTTACATAAGTATATGCTTGACAACCATGTCGAAGAGCCAAGCAGTGTTGGTAGGGTTAAATTCCCAAGTTTTGCCTATGGCTCCTCTACATAAGTAGGGCCTAATGGATGCTTTAGACCCTCTGAATTGGGTTTTATTGGTCCAGGACATTTTTGAGTCCAGAAGGTCACTGAGCATGGACTCTAGCAAGCTACGACTGAAAATAATACCATTTTAAACTAAGGAATAGGTCTCTCAAACTAAGAAATTTACATAATGAATCTACATATTTCGGACTTTTTAAAGATCTACGAATACAAAATGGTAATAATTAAAACAGAAACTCTTGAAGGCTATTAGATTCAAAATAGGACTCTTGTAAGATAAGACTAAAAATTCGACTCTCTTTTGAACTTATAAATCAAAGCTAAATGTGAGAGCTTTATAAAGACCTATAAGTGAAACGAGGGCTCTTTAAAGGACTACGATTGAAGATGGGAGTCAATGAAGACCTAAGGCTGCAACTCTGACTCTTTAAATAGTAGGACTCTGTAAATTGATACTTCTGATACTTCTGATTTCAAATAAGTTTTTTTGTTGTAACTACTACAATTTTAGAAATTTTACAGAAGTGGGACTTATCGAAAAGATCAAATTAATTATATTATAGTCTTTGCTATAATTGAATTCCATAAAATTCTATGATTGAAACCGGGGCTCTCTATTTACAACCTGTTAAGGTCAAAGGGCGAACATATTTTAGAATTAAATGCTATACGATATTGAACGTATATTCTCTTCTACTTGGTCTTTTCATCAAAGTTTCGGAGGCCCTCTTCTGCGACTAGATTCATAATTTGAGGTCCCTTGAAAATCTAAGAATGTAACTACGCTTACAATGGGACCCTGTAAAACCTTTGAAACTTAAACTTTATTAGACACACGAATGAAACTTTATATATTTCAATGATGAAAATTGGGCCAGTTCAAAGAACTAGATAGAATCTTTTTGAAACTGATGCCGTTCTCAACTCAACTCAGTTTGGTCGTCTTTCAGTCGACCCAACTTTCACTCAACCAAATTATTTTTTGATATTGTGGAACTCAACGTTTTTTGGTTCCGCAATATCAAAAAATAATTTGTTTGAGTGAAAGTTGTGTTGACTGGCAGACAACCAAACTGAGTTTAGTTGAGAACGGCAATAGGGGCATGAGACTGAATAAAGTTCTATAACTGGAACTGACTTTTTAAATGGTATTATCGTTGTGGAAAGGGGAACTTCTAAGACTCACAAAATTATATTTTAAAGGCACAAGATTTATTTAATGCTTTTTCAATTTCTTCACCAAAGGGTAGTTATTATTTTCTTCTGTTATCCTTGACTCCCAGTGGAGCATAGGGCTATTATTTTAAGGATCTAAAAAACGATCTTGTGTTTTTTTTAGTTTGTATATATTACACAATAACTGGGAGCAATTTCCGATTTTTTTTGTAAAACTTTGTAATAAATTTTGGTTTTGTAAAATTTTGTTTTTAGAAATTTAGATTTTAAGTGTTAGCTTATTTATGTAAGTCAAAAAAAAAAAAAAAACAAACATATATTGTCCTCAAAACTCGGAAAAGTTGGAACATATGTCATAGGGCTTTCTGAGATCATATAAATATATATAAAGATAAAAGCTTTTTAATGTTATATGTATATAATTTTATTTATGATTTTGTTTTCCTTTCCATTTTTTTTTCGTATTTGTTAAATATCCAGGTCAAACTAGGCCACGTAATAACACTGCTTTGGAGTACTCAGCCACAGGTGGTGTGCCCGGGGAATCTCCCCATCCAGGTCGTATGAGTTTCTTCTCAAAACTCTCCTCGCGGTTCAGTAAACGGTAAGTGTTTCAAGTTAATAGTTATTTGTTCTTTTTTTTCACCATAAAGACACTCTATAGAGCTTAAATATAGAGATAGAGAATGAATGAAAATATTTACAAAAAAAAAAAAAAGAAAATTTTATATATTTCTAACATATTATATACCATATACATACGTTTATAAAATATGTTATACATACAGTGGAATCGCGATAATAACGAAATGAGGGAATGGAAATTTTTGTAATAAATTACTCAAATTTTTCAACGAAAAAGTTTAAAATCTTTTGAAAATTTTTAAGAATTATTGAGTTTATGGAAAATTTCTTTTCGTACTATCACGATTCCACTGTATTTTGTATTGTTGTGTCAAAAAAAATGTAGTTGGTAGCACTCGTAAAAATATTTTTAAACCTATTTAGAAAAATTACCTTAAATTAAGTAATTAATTCACTTTGAATTATGAAATACATAACGAATTATTGAAAAAAAAAACTCAAATGAATTACATACGAATTATATGCTAAGCTTTGTTTAATTACTCTCTAAATTGAAAACATTTTTATGGCAATATCATAATTATAACTATAAATATCTAATAAAAAAAATTTGTAAAAAAATTGTTCAATTAAACATTAAAAGTTTTAAATATTTTTTTTTAATGTTTAAATTTTGTTTGTTTTACCCATAACCAACATCTCAAACCATTACTAAAACATTTCTTTATTTCATGTTATTGTTTTTTTTTTTATACTTAAATTTGTTTAAACTCCTTTGCTTTTATCCCTCTAATACTCTTAATAAAAATCCCCTCCCCCTAATAGTCCTTAAAAAAAATAATAAAACTTTTAATTATGGCTCTATGGATTTTACTTACAACAAAGCACCCCATTTTTAATTTAGATTCCAAAAACTCAAACATTAAAAGCAAAAAAGCTCCCTTCACTTCTCAAGTCCTTAAAATTACAAAAGTAAAAAATCATGGATTTGGAAATGGATTTTGATTGCAATAATGATTATACAAATAGATATCTCTAAATCAAGTTAAAATATAAATTGAATAAAATTGGATCGCATGTGCCACTTTTTAAAAATACAATAATACAATATAAAAATATTCAAAATAAAAACGAACGAATAAAACAACGCCACAGCAGCTGAGAAGAGCCCCGGAACAAGCCCATAACCAAAAAAAAAAAAAAAAACATAACTTGTTAAAAATTAACCTAAATTAAGAAATAACTTATTAAAAAAAAAACATTAAACAAAATTTATTATATTATAACCTTAAAAAAATATCTATACGACTCTCAGTAATAAAATCCTAAATTATTATCATTTAAAATATCAAAATTATAACATATTTACCCTCATCTCAAACTACGTCGACCCCCCAACTCGAAACAAATACTTCAACTCTTCCTGGATAAAAATGATTTGGAAATCATATTAAAACTTAAAATCTAATAAAATAAATTTTGTTAAATATTATGGCCAAAGTAAGAATTTTAAAGAAAATTTAGAAGGCAATACCTTATACGTTAATATACCTTGCTTACCTTATGCTTAAATTCGCCTTGATTATTAAATATTTAAAAAAAATAGTTTTTCTTAATATTTTTTTGCGTTTTGTCAAATATTATCAGCAAAATATTAATTTCAATTAAAATTTTGTATGTAATACTAAAGAAATTTCAAGAGAAAATAAATACTTGGCAACACTTTTCACATAAATTAAACTTGATTACTTTCAGTTTTAGCGGCACCATATAAGTAAATTTCCCTTACCTTTTGCTTAAATTTGCCTAGAGTATATCAAATATTTTGCAACACCTAATACCTTGATCATTTAAAGCTTTAAACAATAATTATTTGTTTTCAAGATGAAATAGCCAAATATTATTTAGTATTATATACAGAATATTAATTCCAATTAAATTAAGAGTATAATTCTAAATAAATTTCATTGTAACAGAAAATCACAACATTTTGGCAACACCTTTTACATAAATTTGCCTTGATTACAGTTTAAGGCAGCACCTTATAAGTAAATTTACCTTGACTCTTTGTATAAAACAGGGTTGGAAAATAGGTTTCTTGTTTTTGTTTGAACCTAATTTTCGACGGTTTTCAAGCACAAATTGGCCGATACTGCTGCAATTTCACGTTCGATATTCGTACGAAGTTCATCAATCGTCGCTGACTTGTTGTCATAGACTTGACGTAGCCCCTCAGGAAATAGTCTAACGGCGTCAAATCGCACGACCAAGGCGGCCAATCGTCTGGATCACTTCGTGAGATAACACTTTCTCCAAACTTGGTTTTGAATAAATTGATTGTGACATTCGCTGTGTGACTTGTGGTGCCGTCCAGTTAGAACCACATGTCCTCCAAGTCAATATCATCCAATTGGGGCCAAAAATATTCGGTTATCATTGAATGGTAGCGATTCCCATTCACAGTAACTTCCCGGTCTTGATCATCACAGAAGAAGCACGGCCCAATGACGCCGCCGGTCCATAAACCGCACCAAACCGTAATTTTTTCGGGATGCAATGATGACTTATGAAGTACGTGTGACTATATTGCTACTTTTGTAATACACAAATTAAATGACAAAAAATTTTAAATTAAGAAAATACTTAAGTCTTGTTCGATGGATTCTTTAAAACCATTAAGGTCCAAAGGGCGATTTTCAACTAATCTAGAAGTAATGCTTAGAAAAATATATGTGTTACATTTTGACATTGAAATTCGAAAATAGTGGATGTCATGAGCCTATGCCTCGATTGAATCCATTTCAATATGTCTTTTGCCACCTGAATATAAAATCAACACAAAGATTGATGCTGAGTCAATCGGAATACTAAAAGTTGGTCTTAAACCCATTTGTCTATTTGAGAGCAAAAATATTTGTAAATTGTATCAAGTAGGACGCGGTAGTACCACGGTACCAATCAGGTTGTCCACTTTTACATTAGTCAGGTTTGGCTTATTAAGTCTTGAATTTGTATGAGAAAAAACTGACCGTACTATCAAGTTTACGAAAATTTTGAAAATTTGTATGAAATTTAAGGAAAATAAATTGAAAACTGATAAATAAAATGTTTGTGTGTGAACGTGAATGCAGGTTCAAAAGAAATTTAAAGAAAAACTGATCAAGTAAACCTGATTCGTGTGAAACGGGAATTTAAAATGAATCGAAAAAAGTACAATTCTACCATGTTTGCCATCCCTGATACCACATTGAAAGAGAGAGTAAATAATCAATAGTGTTGCCAAGTTTGTTTCCGTATATTTTAAGTAACAGTGTTGCCAGAATTACAATTATGAATGTAAAACGTTATTTTTTGTTTGATTTCTATGATGACATTTTGAAAATCCTTCGGTGTTGCCGAGATAACTAAAATTATATACAAGAAATAACAAATTTCAAATAAAGAGTGATCATATGACAATTTGTTTAAAAAAATCATCAATGTGACATCACTGATTAAAATATGTGATTTTCCAATTGTTGGTACTTTTTTGCATTTCAACATATTGGAAAAGTTTGTTTCATGTAGCGTTTGTTTTCAGTTAAAAAAAACGTATAAGTGTTGCAAAAATTGCAAATATTGGTGTTAAACGTAGTTTTTGTTTAAAACTAGACTTTAAATTTCAAATAAGAAATTTCGAAATGTATCAGTGTTGCCAAAATATTGTAAAGAAAATTTTTATTAAAAAAAAAATCATTTAAATATTTTCAAATCTTCAAAAACAAATCTTGAATATTTTCAGAAAAAAATCTTCATTTTGGCCAAATATTTAACGAAATATTTTAATTAAAATTTTATGTAAATTAATTTAAGTTTGTATCTAGTATAATTATGATAAATGATTTATAAAATAATCCTTCGTTAATGTCTATGTAAAAATATTATTTAAGCTTTATAAAAATTATTAACACGATGCTTTTTTCACACGTTTCTTTTTATTTCAAAAATTATATAATTATCACTGTAGCAATAACATTTATCTCTAATATATTTATAGTTAAAAAAAATTAACCTCACTTTGTTTTTTGCAAATAATTTTAATGTGTAAATATTTTTCAGAAAAAAATTCAATTTAACAAAAAAAAAAAACACTTTATAATTTAATATATATAAATATTTTTGTAAATTATAAGTTCGTATAAATTTATACAAATTATATTGTAGTTGTAAAAATAAAATGGTCACATGCGTTTTGAAAAATCAACAATAAATGAAATTTTCTTTAAAATTTCACTTAAAAATTATTAATTAAAAAGCTTAATTTTTCTTTTTTCAAATCAATAATAAAACAATAATTTAACATATAAATGATAATTGAATATTTGATAGTTTTGTCTCTCACTTTTCTTAGAGTTAGGAATAAGGTGTAAGATTTTTTTTTTGTATTAGGCGTATTTTATAAATGTATCGTATAAAGTATATTAAAAACAAAGGTTTTGAATTAAAATGCCAGAGAATTTTTCAAAAATGAATAAAAATTTAAAACAAGGTTTAAAGTTTATTTATAAAAAGAAACAGCAATTGTTAATAATTTGTTTAAAGGAGGAGAAGATTTAACTTAAATCTAAACTGACTTCAAAGGAATTTAGTTTGATGTATTTGACAAAAATATGAAATAATAGATAATACAAATTTAAGATAATTTATTAAACTACATATTTAATTTACTATCAAATGATAAGTTAAAGCACTTGATTTGTTGAGCAGTCTTAGATAACTTCAAAAACACAATGATTTACTTTAAAAACTGATTTTTTTAATGAAAAGTCATCACTTGATATTTGGTTTTAAAAATATCACACTTTGGCAACACTGATTACAATACTTTATTATGCAGTTGTTTGTATGTATTGTTATATTTTGTCACATTGAAAAAGAGATCAAAATACTTAAAAGTACTGCCAAGTTTGATTTCAATACATGTAACGTTTAAGTGTTGCCAAAACTGCAAAAATTTAAATTAAAGTATTTTTTAATGCGAATTGTTTTTAAATGTCATCTTCTGTTATTCTTGACCCCCAGTGGAGCATAGGGCCTGTCATAAAAAGACACAAAACTCACCAGGTTTGTTAAGCAATTTTTGATATTGTTTGCCCTGGTTTTACGGCTTAAAAGTTAAATTATTAAAAACAACGTTTAAAAAAATGCCTGTCCGCATTTTTAAAAACTTTAAGGCTTGAATTTCCAAAAAAAATTTATCTTAACTCCAAAGTACAAAAGGTTATTTTTATACTTGGCTTTCTTGAGTATCGTCTATATCACATATTATCGAATCACCTATATCGAATCACCGTTTTGCCATTTTATACGTCTTAAAAGGACAATAAAAAAATGTACCAAGCCTGTCCGCTTTTTTTTAATATTAAGATCCTATTTGTACATATATCATTGCTATCTTTGTGGGTTAAGAAGCTTCATTACAAATTTTACCCTTTTTTATACCTTAAACGACTAAATTTCCAAAAAAAAAAAAAACGAACTAAGTGAAATTGCAAACTCTTAATACTGGGCTTTTTTGAAATCACCTATCTATATCACATTTCTGCATATCGAATCACCTAACGGGTCCTTTACGATTTGTAACGATGTTTGTAACGTAAAGAACTAGGTGTGACACCAACTTGTAGTATTAACTGTAGTATTGAGAAAATTGAAGCAATAATATACAAAGGGTCACTGTAAGTGTCTGTATCATATTTTGGTTAAAATGCTTCGTATTTGACCATACCTCCCATTCAGGATCTTCATTTGAAAATCACTATAATATCTCGTGACAAGCGGTCCATACTTGACCCTAGCTCTCATACAGCAAGATATTTTTCAAAGCATTATAAAATCTTCTAAATTCGTTGACAATAGTTCATCGAACCATAGTAGTTTAGGGTACCACAGAATCAGTCAAACCCGACTACACGATTCATTACACGATTTTTTCAATTAGAAGATAGAACTAATTTTATATGTTTTATGGAAAAAATTTTAATAGGAATTTTATTATGAACATCAATTGTTAAATTTTAATCGATCAAAAATGGATGAAATAAGATCAATTCTTAAGTTTCGATACCCGTTAAATGAGTCATCTTTTGAAGCCGACATGTTCAGTTTTTAATACAATATATTCTGTATAAAAAATGTTACCATCATGGTCGAAAAAGTGCATTTTGTTTTCATATTTAATACAAAATCAAGAAAGCCATTTTCCATCCCTGATGTCGCCATATTAAAAAATGAGGTAATACACGCCTAAATGCTACCATTCGCTAATTGTTTTGAAAAACAAACAACATTCGCCTCAGTGCTGCCAAGTTTAATTGCTATGAACGAAGAGTTTAAGTGTTACCAGAAGTGCATAATGATTGATGTAATTATTTAACGGCTGATTTCAAGATTATTTCTTCGATTATTCTTCAAGACCCATTTAGTTGATTAAAAGATCAAACAGCCTTAACAAATAAATATGTATTTATTTCTGAATTTCTAAAATAAGTCTATTTATAATATCTTTAATTCATAAAACCTTGAGTAGATTGTATACTCAAAGTTTTATGTATCTTATGATACAATTCAATTTGTTTTTATCCTAACTCAGTTAACCAACGACCAATTGAGTTAATTAAGAAGATAGTTAGCCTTTCAAATCTTGATTTCTGGGCTGATTTCAACGCTTTTGTATACCTTATTTCATTTTAAGATGATAGTGGCTTATTTTTATTAAGTTTCTTAGAATCTCGTCATACAATTGAAGATATTTTGAACTTATCTTGCTAATCTATTTTTCAAATTTCTGGACTGACTTTAGCGATTTTAGGTAAAGATACTAATTACATAGTAAATGTTTAAATTTAATTGCACTTTAACTTAACTTCGCTTCCGCCGTTTTTTCCGAAATTCGAGGCTTCATTGTAATAAACTGGTTATACAGTTATGATTCATTCATATTGTCCATCGCTGGCCACTACTTTTTCCCATCTTTCGGGCAGCGTACGAATCCCGCATGGAATGAACTGGTCATCTTTTGAAGCGTTCCACAAATTTATCCAATTTGTTAACTCTTTATAAGACCCAGAAGTGCTTGTCAGCCAGGCAGTGTGACATTAATCGAAACAAGTGAAAGTCCGAGGAGAATACTGCGGGTATAGTGGGACTTCCCATTTCAACGTTTCCTAGTATGTCTTGACAACTATCGGAACATAGGATCATGCATTGTCATCCCAGAAAATCACTTTATCATGTCTTTCGTTGTATTACGGCCATTTGTCTTTCAATGTTCGGCTGAAACGTAAAAACTGAGTTCGATAACGATCGCCTGTGATTGTTTGACACTAGTCTTGATCAAGTAATGCCTCCAATTCTGCATCCTTCTGCAACCCTTCCTTCTTCCATGGCCATTCTGGCCTTCGACGTCAAAATCAACTTTCTTGAAGCGTTGAAACCACTCTTGACACTTTCTTTCACTAATAGCGGCCCCACCATAGATACTTGAGAGCATTCGATGAGTCTCATCCGCAGATTTCTTCATATTAAACCAGAAAATTAAAACCTCCCGTAAATGGCAAGAACTTGGCTGGTAAGCTGACATGTTTAATATAGTATAACTTTATGATGCAGACACAAATCAATAACACTGTGCTAGTTGAAAAAACCGACAAAAGCGGGATCTAGTGGGTAAAGATATTTCGAGTACGCTTAATTCAATGGTGCTAACCGTTTTTTTAGGTTAGCTCTAGTTTTCGAGATATTGCGTTATTTAAGAAATGGAGGAGGTTACGCAATAAATATTCGCGTAGGTCGAAAATTCTTTATTTTCTTGAACTAAGTAAAAAATCGAAATTCGGCAACAAAATTATCTTTTAGTAACATCTATTGCAAAACGGCGGAAGTAAAGTTGAAGACCTAATATTAAACATAGGCGGGATCTACATTTAGAAAAAAATATGGTTTAAATGTTTTCATGATTTAAAATCTGTCAAAAAATCACATTCATATTTTTTATGAACTCATTGCCTTATCAACAAAAGATTGTTAAGGCAAAGAAATAGGTTTATCTAACGACTCATTAACCAAGCATGTAGATAGGCGACTTTAATCTAAAGCAGAGATGCCCAATAATACTGTTTTTCTAACACTTGAGGTTGGAGCAGTTATTTGCTATACATACACGTAATTTGTTATAGTACTGAACATCACTGATCTAAAAGTAATTTGATATTAAGAATATTCTTATCTTAACATAGACTAAAAAGACAAAAATATCTCCCTCCTTAAAAAAAAAAAAAACAATAAATGTAGTCATTTGCTGTCATTGTAACTCTAAATTTTGAACCTTTAAACCAATAATCAAACAAAATAAAAAGAAATACGAGTAGGCTTACATTTAATAAACTATTTGGTTTCATTTTCTTTTCATTTTTTCTTTTTTATTTATTTTATAATTCTAATTTTCTCTTTGGTATTTTAATTTAATCTTTAAAACTTTTTTTTTTCAAATACGACAGTTTATGAAAACTCAAATTTTCCTACTCTTTCAAAAACTTTTCTCTCTTTATTTAAACAAAAATAAAAAAAAAAACTTAATAATGTCGTAATTTTGTTGTCTCTTCTTCTTCTAAGTCTTTTTTTTACTAAATACTTTTTTTCATTTCTTATTCAAAAAAAAAAAAAAATAAAAAAAACTTTTTTTTTTGTTTTAAATATTCTCACATAAAAATATTATTTCTCTTATAATGTGAATAATTTGTTTTTATAATTACTTTTTTCTTTAATTTTAGGCCAAACCAGTAAATAACTAATAAATGCTATTAAATTAAAAAAAAATGAAAGAAATTGTTAACTGAATGAACTGAATGTGAATTAACGTGATTAAAAGTAACAGACAGAGAGAGAGAATGAGAGAGAAAAGAGGGAGAAGTAAGGGCGTTTCGTTACAGACAGAGTGTGAATGAGAGAAAGAGAGACAAAACACAAACAAGCAGCTTCTTACATCCATAAATGAAAGAAATAAATAAATTTAACCATAAAAAACTCCTCCATTTTGTTTTTAATCCATTAATTTAATTTTTAAAAAATGTAAATTTAAATTTTTTATTTTGACTAAAAATTATGCAAGAAACAAACAAATTTATAAATAACAAAATAGAAAAAAACAAAAATATTTATTAAAAAAAAAGTTTTACAACTCTTTCCTAATTTTTTCTTTTTAATTTTAATTTTTGTTTCCATTTTTTTATAAATTAAAGAAAGAAAGAAAAAATACTGTATAAACTAAATTATATTTCATTTTTAAGTTAAAAATTGAAAGTATAAAAGAAGTTAAAGCTAAAAAAAAGAAAACGGAATTGTAATCTAAAAAATAAGACAATTTTAAGCAAAAAAAATAATAATTTAAAATAAAAAATTTTCTGTCTTTGTCAAAATATTCCTGCACTAGTATTTCACTGCTCATATCTAATTGTGACATTATTGTTTTAAGCCTTAAAATTATTTAAATGAAATAATTTAAAAATACAAAAAAATAAACTTGATAACTAATAAAATTAAAAAGGATTTAGAGAAAACAAAGTGACCATTTTATTTCTTTATTAATTAAAAAAAAAAAAATATAATAAAACTAAATAAAATTAAAAAACCATTTTAATTTAAATTTAAAATTTTCTCTAGCAAAAAAGAAAGTCTAGCAAAATTTTCTTTTTCAAAATAATTATGATGTTTTACTTTAATTTTTCCTAAAAAAAATTTTAGAAAAAAACCTTTAAAAAACTTTAGAAAATTACCCTTTTCACACATTTTTTTGTGTTTTTCTTTATAAAAAATCTTTTCTTTTTTTTTAAATACATTATTATTTTTATTTAAAATTAAACGTTAACATTGTATTATTGCTTTGGGTAGTAATTAATTAGTCTTGTATGTAATTTAACTTTAATAATTCCTAACTTTTATATTATTTGGCTATTTTATTATTATTATTATTTTTATATACATTATTATATTATACAATATTATTTAAATTTAAAATAAATACAAAAAAAAAACTTCCGTTATTATAATAAAAGAAAAAACCCATATATAAAAATTCGTTAATATGTATAATAATAAAACTTAAATGTAATTAAACATGGCAGCAATTGTTGTTAATTGCTTAACTTCTTATGTCTAAAAATTTTTTTCACTTTTCTCATTATTGTTTTCTTGCGTTTTTAAGAATGAAGACCAACATTTTTCTCTTAAATTGTCTATTAAAATTTATACGGAAAGTTTAATATGAAATTTGATTAAATATCTAACATTTGTCTCTATATCAATACTAAAACCTAACAACTCAATAATGGCAACACTGTTGCTTAAAATCAAACGGCTTCTTTTGTTTACATTCTGTATGTTTACATTTTGAATGTTTACATTTTGTATATTTACTCTTTGTTGTTTTATATGATCGCCATATTGATTCAAGAGCAACCATAATATGTAACAGTGCTGCCAAATTATTGCTCAAAATCAAACGGCTTTTTTTGTTTACAATCTGTATGTTTACTCTTTGTTGTTTTATATGATCGCCATATAGATTCAAAAGCAATCATAAATATGTAGCAGCGTTTTTTTAGAGATCAGATAATAAATATTTCAAATACATACAATTTATCATCGCAAATGGCTTTTAAAAATATTCTTTATAAAGCTCATTACACTTTTACATGCGTGTGAACAAATTTTCAAAGTATTTCTTCCATCCCAATTTAGATAACTCCAAAACGTGCATTTTGAACACAACCTCTTCCTTGGGGGTCTAAAAAAGTTGAAAAGAAAAATCCAGAAGTTGTGTTGTGATTGGACACATAGATAGCATATCTATCTCGGCAACGGTTGTCTCGCAACCCTTTCCGAAATTTCTACACCCCGTGAATTTTTGTACGTTTTTTGTTTCCCTTTTATAAATAAAATGTTACGCAATTTTTCACTTTTCCCTTGTTATGAATAAACTTCGAAAATTGGAATAGTTAAGATTTTTAACGGAAATTCTCTTTCACACAAAACTTTTTTCCCCGTTAGTTCATAATTAAGTTACCGTCAAAAAATGGAATTGAACTAACCGGGAATGTTTATATTTGGACTGAATATCTACATCACCTTAATTCCATCGAAAATGGAATACAACTCTCTTGTTTCAAAGTCTATTTTAGAACGGTTAGAACGAGGACATAGGAGGATGAATGTGCTTATTTGTAGCTGTAGGGTATCCAACTCTATTGTCGCATTGGAGCACAGCCTTCATTTCTGTTAGAACTCATTCTTTCGTGGTCGATTGTCTAGTAGACCGAACCATGATAAAAGAAATTAGTAAGGTATAACCGTTCTCTCTTTTGTCAGCCATATTAACTTTCTGACGTTTGATCGAATTATTATTTTCTTTTCTCAAATTATGCTACCATACTACTTTTGAAAATCTCAGTTTCTGTTTGCTATAATACTATAAACACAATTACGACTGCAGGCTACGGGCTACAACCTGTTAAAATTAGAATACATTCAATCAAATAGAAATCATTTTTTTAAGCGTCGACATAGCCACACGACTACCGACTACCGTTGTAGATGTAGACAAAAAATATATATATACATTTTATATATAATGTAAAAATTTATATTTATATAACTCTAACTCAATAAAGGCAAAATTTTACGCTGTCATAACTAACACGCTACATATTCTAGAGCTAAGTAGTTTATGTTAAATAAAAGCCCAGTATATTCTGTATAAAATTCATTATATAAAAGACCATACTTATGTCTATATTATTTTAAGATATGCTCATTTTTATTAACAAATAAGTTTTAAGAATATGAGCTCTTAATCTTTATAAATCTGAAGAATGTATATCATTTGAATGATACTTTCAGTAGCTTTTGTTTGATATACCAGTTTATATCGGATATAAACTTCTAAAGTTATGCCGTATAATTGTTTACAAAAAACATATTTCAAATATTTCGCATTTACTTCAAAAAATTTTTTTGTAAGAGAGAACGGTTATACCTTACAATTTTTTTGCCATGGACCGAACAACACATAACAGAGAAAATTTGTTCGTATGTGGAATTTACTTACCGCAGAAAGTCCCTGGCACTTACATCGTAACAAAATTCAAATTAAATATCCACAAAGACTACATACAATCTGTATGGAGATTACGGTCACAAAAACTCTGTTATCATGGTTTGGTAGCGTAGAAAATTCACTGCTGTTTCCTTGCTCATTTTCAAAAAAAAAAATACAGGTCGATGATGCCGCCTCTGGTGATGGCCAATTGTGTTCCAGGCTCGTTCTCAAAATTTTGCTGTATACGACTATACTTACTTAAATGACCAATATTTACAACCTGTTAAGGTCAAAGGCCGAGCGTATTTTAGAATTCCATGCGCTTCGATCTTGTTCGCATATTCTCCAATTTTGTTGGCCAAATTTTGAAAGAATTTACTCTGCTTGGTTTGGTAAGCCAAGAAATTAGCTATTAAATTACGTAACCGCCGCCTCATAGTCTTATCATCAGAAAAGGCTGCTCGAATTTTACGAAGTGATACAGTAAAATGTTCATCATTTTGATAGTAAATTTTCGCTATTAAAATTCTTTATTTTAAGAGTGTAGAGTTCCAATTTTTGACTAAATGTCAAAAAACGACAACTCAATTCTTGACATTTCAACATTTGAATTTACTTCCTAACCTAAAATCCTGCTTTTATAAATTTTTCTTTGGAATCCCATCAATTTAATATTTCTATTTCACATAAATTTTTTAATTATTATTTTTTTTACTAAGTCAATACAACCGTTTTCCATCCCTGTTACTAATTAGGTCATTTTTGATTAGAAGCAAAAGAGAGTCTATTAAAGTTAAGATAACGGCAATTTTTGTAAAGGTGCTGCCAGTCATAACAGTTGTTGCAATTACTAATTACTGAGATCAATGTGAGAAAAAGCAAAAGTGTTGCCAATTACAGCAAAAAGTTGTTTTTACAATTACACCATTGATGTTAACTAACATAACAGTAATTGTTGTTAATTGTTTAACTATGTTTTTTTTTTGTTTACAAAAATATTAAGAATTAACATGTAATAATATGCACCTAATAATTATATAATATACAACAATTAAAAACAAAACAATAAAAAC
Organism: Stomorhina lunata; assembly: GCA_933228675.1. Taxonomy (NCBI): domain Eukaryota; kingdom Metazoa; phylum Arthropoda; class Insecta; order Diptera; family Rhiniidae; genus Stomorhina; species Stomorhina lunata. Next base: position 104,118,518 of record OW121744.1, on the reverse strand, counting down.
CTATAACAATTAAAATAAACAATAAAATAGTTTTGTACCATTTTTCTATTATAATTATTTAACAAACTACAAAAAAAACTACTTTTAAACATACACTTTTAATTTTTTCCTAAATTTATTAAAAAAAACTAAAATATATAGACAAATTTACAAACAACTAACAATTACACTGAAATGATTTAAATTAATACACTTAAAAAAATAAATACCCTATTAAAAGTATTTTGAAAATTATAGCCTTAAAATTAAACAGAACCACAAAAAAACAGATCATTTTAATGTTTGCGTTTAAAATTTTATTAAAATTCTAATTTAGTTTTGAGTTTTTGTTACAATTTTTATTAACATTTTAAAAGATCTCCTATTTTAAACACTCAAAAAAACACTCACATTAAACTGATAACTTTTTGCAAAATAACATTAATTTTTTTAAATCCTTTACAAATGTATCAAAGAAAAATTTTATGAGTTTTGGTTTTCCAAAAAGATCTTTAGAGATCTTTCCAAGGCTTGCGTGTCTTTCATGTTGTCTCATGAGTTTTTGTTACAAAATCTCAATTAAAATGTAATTTTATTGTAGGTTCTATAATATTAATAATATAAAAGGTAATATATATAATAAATGAAAAAAAAGGAAAATTAAAATCTAAATAGTCGATGATGATGGTAAATAATGATAATAAAAGTAATATATAATTATTCACAAATACTGTAAAAATATCTTTAATTTTTTAAAGTTTTTGGAGATCATCTATACATCTTTGCTAGCTTTAGGTTCGTATGGTATATAGAAGCTTTAGGAAATAGATTTTAATGAGTTACATTTTTTAGCGATTACCCAAAAACTACTTTGGCATGAAAATAACTAATGATTCATTTTAAGAAATTTTAAAATTAACAAAGAAAATTACTTTTAAATGCTGCTGCAACATGTTGCTAAGAACATATTTTGTAAGAAGTAAAATAAAAAGCTACCATTTACTACCATTACTAAAGAGATATCTTGAAAATTTTTAAAATTAACAAAGAAAATTACTTCTAAAATGCTGCTGCAACATGTTGCTAAGAACATATTTTGTGAGAAGTAAAACAAAAAGCTTTTACTACCATTACTAAAGAGATATCTTGACAATTTTCCAAATTAACAAAGAATATTACTTCTTAAATGCTACTGCAACATGTTGCTAAGAACATGTTTTGTAGGAAGTAAAACAAAAGGCTTTTACTACCATTACTAAAGAGATACATATATTAAATATTTTCAAAATTAAAAAATATACAAGGAAAAATAATTTCTTAAATGTTGCTGCAACATATGGCTGGAAACATATTTTGTATCCAGTTTCTAAGTATTTAACATATAAAAAACTCTAAATTCATTTAAAAACTTACTTAAAACTTTCAAATTTGAATACATACATAATTTGCTAGGAAAAATTTATTGTAAAATGTTGCTGCAACATGTTGTTGGGAACATATTTTATAAGGTTGTTTACTAAAAATATTTTACAAACAGTTGCTCAGAATTAAGCATGAAAATTTAAAGTAAGTAGAAAAAGTTTTACAATTTTGAAATAAATTTTTTTAAATGTATCTGCAACGTGTGTCTGGGAACATATTTTATTTAGAATATATACAGAAAAAATGTTTGTAAATGAAAATTGCAAATAAAAACATAGAATTTGTTAAGGAAAAAACTTAGCAACATTTTGAAAAAAGTTTCAGCAACATGTTGCTAGACTAGTTTTAAGCACTTTTCAGCTAAATTCTAGTAATTTAGTAATAAATTCTAAGAAAAATCTTAATGTTAAAAAATATATGAAATTTATGAGCAAAATGCTTTTGCAGCACTTAGTACATACTTCAGCAACATGTTGCTAGAATAAAATTTTATATTAAATAGAACTTAAAAAAAAATTACTGAATTTGCTAAGAAAAAGTTAAGCAACATTTAAAAAAAGTTTTAGCAACATGTTGCATACTACAGCAACATGTTGCTAGAAATATAATTTGTAATAAATGCAGAAAAAATGTTTAAAATTTAATAGAACTTTAAAAAAATAACTAAATTTTTTAAGAAAATGTTAAGCAACATTTTAAAAAAGTTTTAGCAACATGTTGCTAATCTTATTTTAAATATTTTTCAGCTTAAATCTAGATATTCCTCAACTAAAATTGATGGAATTGATTGAAAATTGAAAGAACAAAAATCTTAAACTGTTGAGCTAAAATTATTTCTGTTTCTGCAACATGTTGCTAGTGGTATTTTTATAAATTGTTTAACAATCACTATTAAATTCTTTAACTAAAACTAAGGGAAACATATTTAAGATTAAATAAATCTTAAAAAAGCAACTTAAAATCATGGAATATGTTGAAAAAAGCTCTGCAACATTTTTAAATCATGCAGCGAAAAATGTTGCTAAACTTTTAAAAATCAATCTGTTTCGTTTAATTTCATTTCCTCAACTTTTGTTCTTTTCTGAAACATGTTGCTAGCAGTATTTTGATGAATTTTTCAACATTAAGCATAAAATTCTAAAATATTTATTCTTAAAATTTAGAGGTTAGGGAAGTTAGTTTAGGGAACACTAAAGGCTAGTTTAGGGAACACTAAAGGCTAGCACAATTTTAACAAATACATAGTTTGGGGAGCACTAAAGGGTAGCACAATTATAACAAATTACTTACATACATAAAACCTAATTTTTTTATTTTAAAATTATCAAAATTTGTTCATTTCTTAACACTTAACTACCAACAGCAATAACAAAAAAATGGCAAAATTATTAAATAAAATAAACACATTGTATATAAATTCATTAATATTAAATCAAACAATTAATATTAATTGTATATACCAGCAAAAAATATATATAAATATTGTACATAACAAATATTTTAGGACGTTAAATATTTTGAAAAAAAAGAGAAAACAAAATTTTTCCTTGACACAACCATAAATTTGTAAACTTTTGTAAATTGCGACTATGTTTATATTACTTTATGAATTTACATTTTTCTTGCCCCCCAACCCCCCACCGTCAACATTTTGTAGCAGCAATTCGAATACCGAAGAATCGGCTAAGCCCAGGGTATTGCGTTTTACCTGGTCCATGAAAACAACATCACCCTTAATGCCCGATCAAATAATGCAAAAGATCAGAGAGGTGCTAGATCAAAACAATTGTGACTATGAGCAGCGAGAAAGGTAACTTACTTAGAATTTTTAAATAATTTTTTTGAGTAGTTTTTTTCACAAAAGAAATTTTTATACAATAGTTTTTAAATTCGGTAGTAAAACAGCATTTTAACAATTTTTAACATTTTTAATAAGAAATAAATTTTCAAACAATGGCAACACGTTTTCAAATGTCGTCTACACAGGAAGATCTTTGCAAAATCCAAGCATGTGGTTATGTTATTTTATGTTTAGTGTAGACATGAGGTAAAATGCTTCGACGTCTTTTATCAAACAGTTTTGCTAGTAAATAAAATTTGAAATGTTTTAAGTTAAATTTGAAAAGTTTTTCCTATTAAAAATTTAGAAATTTGTAATAAAAACTAAAATACTACCAAAATTATAAAAAAAACTAAAGAAAATTTATTTAGATTTACATTACCATTACACACATACACAAAAACACTCATTACACCACAAATCCCATACATACATACACTTTCACACTTTTTCTTCATTTCCTTCCATCATTCAATTATGTTTCCAAAATTTGCTATTTTGTCTTGTATTTTGCATATTTTTTTCTCACCATTTTTGTTTCAATTGAAGGTTTGTTTTGTGGTGTGTTCATGGAGATCCTAATACTGATTCGTTAGTACAATGGGAGATAGAAGTATGTAAGCTACCACGTTTGTCTCTAAATGGAGTACGTTTTAAACGCATTTCTGGTAATTGATTTGATCGTAAAGCTTAAATGTTTAACTTTTGTTTTATTTAAATGTTCATATCTTTTTCTTCTTCCTCTCATTCATTTTTATAGGCACTAGCATAGGTTTCAAAAATATTGCGTCACGTATAGCGTTTGATCTACGTCTGTGATTTTGTCAGGAGAAGGGGAGTCTAAGCAAAAGTAACGAGTCAACTTTTTGAATAAGAGACCCCTTTTGATCATCTATCTCTCACTCTCTCTCTTTATATCTATCAATTATATACAGCAACACAACACAAAAACTATTCTTTATACTTCTCATTAAAACAAAAAAAATATACATATATCACACATACATACATATATTAAAACAGTTACACAAAACACACAGCCACACAAACTCATAGATACTTATACATTTATATAATCTTCTTCTTAAACATTTCAAAATTTTTACTTACTCCAACTCCACCTCCTCCTGTTATTAACCATAAAAAGAAAAATCATGCTTAAACATGTTTACAGATCTAAACATATAAACATTATTACTATACATACATTCATTTACACATAAATAATTAATAAATTAAGCAAAGAAATACATAAAAAACATACATTACTCATACAAATACATAACATACATTTAAACAATTATAACGGTAAAGCATATGCAAGACTCTTGGTAACTCTTTAAATTCTCTTACAAATAAATTGTGATGCCAGACTAATAAGTGCAAAGACTTGGCATCACTTTTTGTCTGAAGTGAATGAGAGCAAAATAACTGTTATCCCGAGTCTACACGTGACACCATGATACAAGTACAAGGTAGTTCCAATAGTCTTACTAAATTTTTAATAAGGATTTTTGAAGTTTCATTTTTATATTTACATTTGAAAAAATATTGCCACTTTTTAAAAACACAGCTTTGAATATCGAACGGCATCAAATTTGCATATCATTGTGAACACATTATTGACCTTGTAATTGTTATAATGGTTGTCTAGAAGTATTCCTCTATGATCCCGGCTCTCTTAAATTCAAAATTTAATATATTATTTTGATATTTATATTGAAGAAAAATAATTTCAATGAAAAAATTAATATGCTTCAAAAATATTCAATATTTACAAAATTGAAAACAAATCCAAATATATATGGTAGCTTTATTTTTTCACAATTGTCATAATCCTTATATATGTCAGATAGTGATTTTTAAATTTAAAAGTGACAATGGAACTACCGTGTACATATATCTTGCGTGACACCATTGATATAGTAGAAGCATAAAGTACATCTCGTGTGTGTATAGTAAAAGAGTGTGTGAAACAAATAATGAAAACAGATTTTTTAAGAACAAAATATAATAATTATAGTAGTATAAAGTTAAAAATGCACAATGGAGAAACAATATTATAAAAAAGAACAATATTAAAAAAAAGTTAATAAAAATACAAAATTTAACAGAATTCATTTAAGCTCAAAATCAACATTTGTTTGTTTAGTAAGTGAAATTCTAAAGAATTATGCCTAGTTTAGATCCAAAGCATTATGTCAAATAACTTGAATATTTAAAGGTGAAACGTTGTGATTTACTTGACCTTTCTTATAGAAATAAGAGTGTAATTTATAAAGGTCATCTTAAAATGCCCAAAAAAAACTTGCTGGCAGAATAAAAGCATTTCGCCAAATAACTTAAATATTCATATTTAAACCTTTCAAATTTACTTAACTTTTTTTATAGAAATGCTCTTAATATAAACTAAGCTTGACATTTCCTTGCAAAATACACTTACTATGTTGATTTGTGAGTTTAGTTTGAAATCGGTTAATTATTTTAACAGAATACATAAAATATTATTAAATTGGTATACTTGTGTCATCATGAATGAGTATAAGGTATTTTGCATTAAATGCAGCATATGTAATAGTTATTGTTTTCGTCTTATTTTTTTCAACCGTTTTTTAATCTTTAAACTTACAAATATTAGAGTTTCAAATATGAGCAAGTTTAGGCATTTAATAACATAAATCGTATAAAAAAAGAACCGCTAAAGATTTCTTGTATTTTAAATATCAAAAACTTCTACATTTTTTTTTTTAGTTTTATACATTTTTGTTGTTATATTTATACCTTTTTATTTACTCTCAATTAAACATACCTTGAGGCTATGCCAAGAAAATAAAATTTTCTTCATTATAAAAAAACATAAATTTAAAATTTTCTCAAAAGTTTATACATTTTTTTCTAATTCAAGAAAAGCTTTTTAACTTTCTTTAAAGTCAATTTAAATTTTTATTTTTTAAAAGTTGAAAGATTTTAGCCTATTTTATTTATTACTTTTAAATTCGTATTTATTTAAATAAAAAAACGAATGATAAATTATGGTTTTTATAAAATATAGATTTTAAAATTTTTTTGTTCTCTTTAAACAAAATTCAATTTTGTACTTCATTTAAACTTTCTTTAGCAGAAATTCAGTACGTAGATTTTAATCCTATCCTCTACTCGTTAGTCAACAAACTCTAAATTATCCCAGACATCCATAAAAATTAATATTCATAATAATCTATTTGATTTATGAGAAAACTCGCATCACACAAATCTTTTCAAATTCGGAAGTATGCGAAAAGAAATACAATTAAAGCATTTGTTGATAACTAATATATGGTCTAGACTTAAGATATATTCGGTTTGAAATTTAATTAAGAAGAATATGATAAAATGAATAGATAACACAACTTGTGAATACCCTAAATATATATTATAATTTGAAAATTGTTAGTGTTCTATTTAAAAGTTTGAATTTGTCGTGACCAATAAGCTAATGTCAGTGGCAGACCCTATATTCCATTATATTGCAAAATAGATTTCCTTATGGCGAAATATGATACAACTAATTTCCGTTCTGAAGTAAACTAAGACTCCACTTCCCTAATATATGTAATAATTAAAAAATTGTTAGTGTTCTATTTGAAAGTTTGACTTTGTCGTGATCAGTATGTCTGTTGCAGACCCTATAATCCATTATATTGCAAATTAGATTTCTAATTTCCGTTTTAAAGTAAACTAAGCCTCCACAATTAAACATCCCTTACAACGTATTTAAACTTTGCGCATAATATTGTTGTCAAATTTCAAAATATTATTTTTCGTTTTCTTTTTTTATTATTTAAAAACAATTACTACATAGCATTAACAATTTAAACACACAACGGTTTTTTGTAATATAAAAAAATAATAAATAGATGAGCTGCTCTAGGCTCAAAACATATGCATTACTTCTTACAAGATTAAAGAAAGAGTCCCCCAATTCAATTCATTCTTACAACATCTCTCTCTTTAATATATACGAAAAAGAAAAGAATCAATAAATGTAATCTATTACCAATTAACAAATGTATTTTTATTATTGAAATTTAATGGTAAGTATGTTTAATATGACTACAATAGGGGAATTCTTGGGTATATTAAAAAAAAATACTAACGAATAAATGTTAGTTTTAGTTTAAAGTTTCACTTTATTTCATATATTAATTCAATTTAAAAGTTGCCCTTATTTTTCTTATACGAAGTCAAAAGAATTTTACAATTCCCACATAAATAATCTTGTCGTGTAGACCCGATGTTCCCCTAAAAACATCTCTAATAATACTGCCATACATTTTTTATATGTAGAGAACCATATGGCAACTTTATGTTTTACTACCACAAACTGTCATTCACAATAGTAAGCCTAACATTTGTTATTGTTTGTTGTTGTTTAGTTTACATTGCTGATAGATACTGATAAGAAGAAAAACATTTTTTTTATTGCTAAAAAACATGAAAATTATCAAGCCAAGATTTTAATTAATGAAATTGCAACATGCTTAACATCGTGATAACCAAAGTTGGCTGCTAAAGAAGAAGCATAAATTAAAGACAGCAATATGATTAACAAATTTGCTCTCATACGAAGTGAGTGTCAACAAAACATCTATCTAATCCTTTTGATATCGGCCATTATCCTGAGCGGTCTATCCCTGTACAATGTTATCTTTAAGCCTCAACGTTTGAAAGGAGATTTAAGAAATTTCAATAGAATATCTTTGGATTTTAATGACATCACCGAGGTAAGATTAGCGGAAAATGGTGATAGATCTAAGGCCAGGCGCTCCAATTGTTCCATTTGGACTTGTGTGGATCCCTATCGTTGTGGTCATGATCGTATAAGTATCTATGTCTATCCCTTGGCGGAGTATGTGGATGCTAATAGCGGCGCGGAGGCAGCTGTTTTAACTCAGGAATTCTATCAAATTTTACATACCATTGTCAAGAGTCCCTACTATACCTCAAATCCCAACCAGGCCTGTCTTTTTGTGCCTAGCATAGATATGATAAATCAGGCTAATCTTAATCTGGATCTGGTTAATAGAGCTTTAGCCTCCTTGGAGTATTGGAATGATGGTCAAAATCATATTTTATTCAATATGATGGCTGGTTCGTATCCTACATTTAACACAGTTCTGGATGTAAATACAGATCATGCTATAGTGGTGGGTGCTGGTTTTGACTCTTGGTCCTATAGGAGAGGTTTTGATATTTCCATACCCGTGTGGAGCCCTTTGCTTAAAAATCATCCTTTAGCAGAGATTTCTCCTTTAGGGGATTATTCCCTGGTGGTGGCTCAGCTGAATATAATGCCCAAACTTTTATGGACCTTACGCAGTCTCTTGGATGAATATTCCAATGATATTTTATTAATGCAGCAGTGTGGCGAAAAGCTTCTACGTACGGAAAGATGTCTGTCAGAAAGCACTAGCGAAAGAAAAGTAGCCTATCCAGAGGTACTACAAAAAGGTACTTTTTGTTTATTGGCTGCTGGCTTGCGTTTGGGACAACCTGATCTCTTGGAAATGTTAGCTTTGAACTGCATACCCATAATCGCTGTAGACAGCTATATTTTACCCTTCGAAGACGTGATAGATTGGTCTTTGGCCTCCATACGTATACGCGAAGCAGATTTGCATTTGGTAATGGATAGAATTAAACGAGTGTCACGTGATAAAATCGATGAAATGAAACGCCAAGGTCGTCTGCTGTACAATAATTATTTTAATTCCATACGCACCTTGACAATGACCACCTTGGAGTACTTACAATCCCGCATGTTTCCACATAATGAACGTAATACCAAGCACTGGAACTTTGTAGATAGCTCAAACGGTGTAGCACTCAATCCTTTGTTCCTATCGAGAGTTGTCAGTCGAGCAGATGGCTTTACAGCTGTTATCTTAACATATGATCGTGTGGAAAGTCTTTTCATTTTAATCGAAAAGTTGTCATTAGTACCTTCTTTACATGCCATACTGGTGGTATGGAATAATCAGCAAAAGTCACCACCTTTATGTAAGTTAAAGATATGAATCAAGTCTAGAATAACTGTATATCGAGCTATTTATGGTCCTACAGCTTTTGGTTTGAAAGTTATCCATTTTTAAAGATCGAAAATGTAATTTATTTCTCGGACATATTTCAACCAATGGTAAGGAAGTGTACATCATACTTCCCTCAATATTAAACCATTAAGGGACTATTTAAAACAAAAATTTTGTAGTTTTCTATTAACTGTAATTGCTGTAACTGCCATATTTTGGTATTGTCGCCTAAGTGACAGTCCTTGGTCGGACTCCTCAGATTTCTGAGTCGTTCCGGTACAAAAAACCGACTGCCATAGGAATGTTCATTTATAAACTGATTGGTTACTTTCTTCTTTTTTCGAAATAGTACCTTATTGGGTTTTAAATTGTTGTATTCTGTCAAAAAATCCTAAGAAATGGTAATTTTTATTTCATGGTTTTAAAAAGCTAAACCTCCCAAACCTAAAGTTCTTAGAGCAAATTTTTAAACTAGTTATTTTAAAATTTAAAGATCTTTATAAGCTAAAAATATTTCTAAGGTCGGTAGTATACAGTTGTACTAGACTTAGGATAAAGTTCTACATTCCTTTTATTTTTATTTATTTTCTTTTAGTATCCAGCTTTCCTGCCATATCTAGACCCATAAAAATTATACAGACTCGCAATAATAGACTTTCGAATCGATTTTTCCCCTATAAAGATATAGAAACTGAAGCCATATTAACTATAGATGATGACATCAATATGTTAACAGACGACGAAGTTGAATTTGGGTATACAATTCTTTTTCTTAAATACCTACTTCTCCTAATTGATTTTAATTTTTAGCTATGAAGTTTGGCGTGAATTTCCCGATCGCATTGTCGGCTTTCCCAGTCGTTTACATGTTTGGGAAAATCTCACTTCTCATTGGCGCTACGAGTCCGAATGGACAAATCAAATTTCCATGGTTCTAACAGGTGCTGCATTCCATCATAAGTACTGGAGTCATATGTACACTCATCGTATGCCCGATGTTATACGCGACATTGTGGATAGTCGCATGAATTGTGAGGATATTGCCATGAACTTCCTCGTTACCAATGTCACCAATAAGCCACCCATTAAAGTAACGCCACGCAAAAAATTTAAATGTCCCGAGTGTGCTAATAATGAAATGCTGTCAGCAGATTTGAATCATATGCGTGAGCGTTCGCGTTGTATTGATGAATTTTCACATATCTATGGGCGTATGCCTTTACGCAGTGTAGAGTTTAGGGCGGATCCGGTCTTGTTTAAAGACAATTTCCCTGAAAAGTTGAAGAGATTTAGTGATATGGGTACCTTGTGAAATGGTACGATTATAAATAATATTATAGATATAATAATTTTAAGTAACACTATAGTGTTTAAATCAAAATCAGTAGTATGCAAAGCACAAATGCTTTTGAACAAATTATGAAAAATTAAAAAAATAAAATTTAAAATTCACTTAAAAGTAACACGATTTTGTATCTTTTTTAAACTATTTGAGGGAAATAATTTAGAAATTTGTGTACTAAACCATATTATAGATTCCAAAATTGTTGATGCTACTTTAATATTACAAATCTTGCATAAATCACATTCGCTATAGCTCATGGCCAATGTCCTATTCTCCCCTTAGGATAACTAAAAATATGGAAAAGCGCACACTAGACCATATAGTATTTTTAATTTGGTTAGATAATTTTTTATTGTCTATGGTTTGATGATTTCTTAATTGTCTAGAAGATTCTTATTCTATTTATTTTTTCGATATTTTAATTTTTAAAAATTTTTGATTCCTAAAACGAAAATTTTAATATTTCGGTAAATTATTGTGAGCAAATGTATTCAACGCACAAAAAACCGCTACATTGTCAATCTGCCAACATTATGGCAGAACTTATATTAGACATAGTCATCTGGCAACCACTTATATTTATCTTTTGTATTTCGGGAAGTAACGGCTTTGCTCTTTAACTTGTGAATTCATCTTTTTTTGGAGCAATAAAACTATATTTTTTATTAAAAATTATATAAAATTGCGTATGAAGATTACAAAAATTATTGAGAAATGTCTAATCAAGCTTTACAGCTGTATATATCCGAACAATTGTATAAATTTTGTTTCGGTCAAAGATGTTGCATGAAATTTTTGGGATTTCTTTTCTCGCTGGAGCGTCAGCATTTCATAAAATCCACCAATGATTTGAGTTTGGGTATGCACACTTATATTCATGATGGCCAGGAACATGTTATTGTATTTAAGGACAGTTGTTATCATATTGTTAAGGAGCCTTCAGTCTTGAAATTGCAAAAGGAGTCGGTCAAAGATATGTATTTGTACAAATGTGTTAATGATAATGGTCAGGAGGATTCGGGTTATCTAGATTATGTCACTAGTCGTCGCCAAAATTTGCCAGTAGTTCCTCAACATCGATTTTCTTTGGGACCCCTGAAACAATCCTTGGCCAGACCCAATCAATTTGCCTTACAGAATGAACAAAGTGGATGTTCTTTTCTGCCCTATAAGGATGTTATATTAAACAGTATAGCCACAAATCGCATTATAGTCATAAATGGCGGTCCAAAATGTGATAAATCCACCATTATTCCTATGTATATTATCAATAGTTGTGCCGAAAAGAAGGTACATTGCAAAATAATTTGTGTTGAAAGGGAACACTTAGTGGCTATTTATAATAGTGAACTAGTGGCTGACAGATTCCAGGAAAAGGTAGGCGAAACGGTGGCCTATCAAATTCAACTTCAAAGTCGCATAAGTGATTCCTCTAATCTCGTATATACCACCTCCTTTTTCTTATTGCGCGTTCTCATGGGCCAATCTATAGTGGATAGCTTTCGTCATATATCCCATGTCTTTGTTGTGGATGTTCATCTGCATGAAGCCTATGCTGACCTATTGCTACGTGAACTAAAAGAGGCTCTTCGTTATCATCCACATTTAAAAGTAATTTTACTCTCAAATTCCCTTAATAATTACGAATTGCTTAATTATTTCGGTGAAGGTCAGGAATTGTATTTGGGTAAAATATATGATTATATTGGTAAACAGCTTGAAATATTATATCTAGATGACATACTGGAAAGTCTACCAGAATCGCGTATATCTTCGGGTATAACAAAAGCATTTTATGCTCTTCCTGTGAAAAATCTTAAGAATAACATTAATAGCGCTCATCTCGATAGGTGTCTGGAATCCTATGAAAAAATGGCCAATGATCAGTATTTCGATTCGATACTCTATATGTACAAGGGAGAATGTTGCAATGTTAACTATCGTCATTCACTAACGGGACGAACAGCTTTAATAATAGCTTCACTTTTGGGAAAATTAAATCATGTTAAGACACTCTTGCAAATGAATGCCGATCCCTTGATATGCGACAATCAGAATACTAATGCCATTAAGGCGGCAATGTCTATGGGTCACAAAGAGTGTATTGAGGTGCTACAAATGTCTCACTATGAGCAAAAAAGTGCAGCGATTGAAAGTTCATCTAGGGATTGTATAGATTATAATTTGATCTTGGATATTCTGCAAATGATCAATTTAAATAAGAAATGGAAAATGGGTGAGTGAAAATGTTATTGCTATTGTTATCGTGAGCCTATATTCAAAACCGACTATGAACGAAATAAAATATTTTTAAGGAGAGGCAAAAGAGTGTTTAATATACAAAATAATTTAAGATAAGTCAATATTTCCTCTACAATATATTTAAGCCAATAACTGCCTTAATACATTTCTACCCTCTGATTTTTATTACAAGAGATGTTCTTTTATAAAAAATCAGTTTAAAACAAAAAAATGTTAAACAAAATGGTTCATAGGTGGTATTGAATATAGGCTCACGTAGCACAACAACAATTTATATGTATTGCAACAACAACTCATATCACTAATCATAGGAGAAATGAAATGTTGCACTTCGCTGATATAGACATAAGCTTGGACTATATATTGGCTAACGATTATATTGTTGTAGACCTACATTAGACTATCAACAAGAATAAGATTGTTTTGTATCTTTAAAACTATAATCGGAACTTCGATTTGCTTACGATTAAACTGCTTTAGACTTACGATTGTCTGCCTTAAGCAGCTTCTACAGATCTATAGGAGCTGCTGTGAAATTATGTAAATAACCTTCTATTGAACTATTTATAGACCAATATTTGAATAAACATATATAGAAAACTAACTGGACTTTCGACGATTAGGCTATCTATAGACCTAGGTTTTAAATATCCAAAGACCCACGATTATATACTATGAATATTTTTCTAGGCAACATCATCGTCTTTCTGCCCTCATACCAGCATTTGGTTAAACTTAACTATGCCATCCTCAAACAAAAACTTTTGGGAAATATACCTGAGAAAATGATGGTTTTCCTTTTGCACAATTCCATTGATAAATCCGATTTAGATGCCATCACACAAAACTGGCCCAACATTACCAAATTAATATTAGCCACTGATATAGCCGAAAGTCTAACGTGTTTTGATGATATTCAATATGTTGTAGATACGGCAAGACGTTATCGTTGTAATTACAATTATCGCAGCATGTGTAAGGAATATATTTATGAATGGTCACCAAAGGATAGCTTGGAAAATCGAACATTTCTGCTAAATAAAGAAAATGGCAAGTATTAAGTCAGAAAAATTAAGCTTATTCATAATTTTGTTTGAAATTTTCTCCAGGTGGCATTTGCTTTCGTTTAATACCTAAAACTTTGTATACAAAACTACCCGATTATCCTAACCCGGAGTTGTTAACAATGCCTTTAGATCGTGTCTGTCTATCTGTAAAGTTATTATCTCCCAATACTATGGTCTCGGAATATTTGCAGGAGACTATTGTTAAGCCTCCCTTTATACAAATCTATCGCACTGTTGAGAACCTCAAGAAAATTAATGTCTTTACAGATTTAGAGGATATAACCTGGTTAGGTTGTCGTCTTATAGATGTACCAGTGGAATGTTATTTGGGCAAGATTTTAGTTTTTGCTATTCTACTGCAATGCTTGGATCCTGTTCTAACAATTGTAGGCTTTATGTCAACATTGGATCCCTTGGAGTTATCCTACTATATGAACAATTTAAATGAACCATTTAAGGATTTGTTGCGATCCAAAATAAAAGAAGATAAACAACGTTTAGCCGAAGGTATACCCTCCGATCATTTGATGTACTTGCGTCTCTATCAAGAATGGCAGAATAACTTTAGAAATGAAGAAAACTGCTTGGAGCTCAATGAATATCATTTCATTTTAAACGGTCTACTAGAGCATGTATGTAACATGCGCACTCAATTAGTTGGTTCTCTGAGATCTTCACAATTGATACATAGCAAGGGGGACTTGAGTATGCATTATATAAATCTAAAATCCAATTGTTGGTCGGTTATAAAGGCGGCTCTAGTAGGTGGCATGTATCCTAATATCTGTGTAGTAGAACCTCAGGTAAATCGCATTAAAACGCCTTGTAAACGGGAAATAGTATTGCACCCAAATTCGGTACTCAGACCCTTAGAATTGGAGTCAATTAAAACCATGAATTTTTCATCGCCCTGGATAGTTTATGGCAAAGAAACTAATAGTTTTAGCTGCAACAGTGTGGAATGTAATACTGTAGTTACGCCCCTAACAGTGGCTTTGTTTGCAGGTAGTTTACATTTTCCAAAATCATGAAATCTTAATAATTTGTATATACTCTTAGGACCCATAAAACTTACATCCTCCAGTATTCAACATATACGCCAACATACCCAACAAGACTCTCAAAATCAACGTAGCTACTTTCGACTAGATGATTGGATTTCATTTCTAGCCGACACCACCGAAGCAAAATTAATTTTGAAAATTCGCCAAAGTTTTTATAGAATTTATGAAAACTATCTACAAAATTGTGGCTGTCTCGAAAGTCACAATAAAAGAAATTCTCATCATTCTTCCATAACTATAACACAAAATTCCAAATTGTTCGATTGTCTAGAGAAAATCCTTACACGCGAAGACTTAGCCAGCGGTTTTACGCAGCCCGAAAAAATTGGCCTAAGACCTAAGGCTTTGCCCAATCAATTTATTATGAATCATAGTGCCTATACATTGCTTACCAAATCATGTTATAAAATCTCAAATCATCGTAATTATTTTCCGAATCCTAACAACAACAACAACAATAATCAACAATTATTGAAACAATTCTTTTTGATCTATAACGCAGAAGCAAATGATAAAAATAATAAGAACAATACGGCTTATTATAATAACGAATGGTATCATTTGTTGGCTGTCATGTTGCCACCGAATTCGGTAGAAAATAAGTTAACATTTGTATTTTCCTATTCCCTAAATCCAGACTGTTTGCATAAGGTTTCCGTGGCAGAGTGGGATAAAGGAGTGCTAAAGTTGCATTACTGCTTCAAGTGTGACATACAACTTTTTGATATACTGTGAGTATTAATATTAGAATATTTAAATATCTAGGTTTAGAATAAAAGGACAATATAAAGACCTTTGATTGGACTATGTTGAAACATTTGATTTGACTTTATAAATCGTGCATTTTAACAGTGAGTATCTTTTACTTTTTAATGACACTTTGGAAATGACCTGCACCTTGCTTATGATTTGCTTTTTTAAAAATCGCTCTTGTAGAAAATACTATTAGGGTTATTTTTTAACTATATAAAGACTACATGAAGATATCTGATTAGACAATATGAAGACCTCTTATTGTGCTATTTAAAAACCTCGACTTTATAAATTTCTGTGATTAGATGAACATATTAAGTGTATAAAGATTCTATGATTGTACTATTTAAATGCCTACTATAAGAAATACTATAGCTCTGATTGAACTGAATGAACTATGCAAGTCATAAGACTACAAATAAACTAAATATGTATGTGGCAATAAATGATAATGGCTTAAGTCTAATAAGTGTTTTTTTTCATTTTGTTATTCTATTCTTCAAGATCTATCACTCAGCTTAATTTCAAGTATGAAATGTCATTATTAATAAAACTAAACGCATTTATATTTTAACTTTTATACTCTTTTAGATAAAACCCATAATATCTCAAAACTCGAAATTTCGACTTAAGGCCTTATTATTTGTTGCCACATATATAATCCCTTACATTAGAGCTACAAATAAACTATATAAACATTTAGATTAAACCTATAAAAAAAACTCATAATTCGTCTATATAATTATCTACGATTAGTCTCGCAATTGAATTAATTGGACTATATAATTATCTACGATTAATCGATTAGTCTCATAATTGAACAATGCAATTTTCTACATTTAGTCTTTGGACTTGGCTTTACAATTAGTCTTGTAATTGGGCAATATAAAATCTTTGGATTACTTACCCAAATGGGCGAGCTTATTTTAGAATTCCATAAGCTTCAATCTTGTGCGCGTATTCTCCAATTCCGTTGGCCTAGCTTTGAAATGCGTTTAACTATGTCGATGTCAGCGTATAAATCTTACAGCTCATGGTTCATTCGATGTCGAAATTCATTGTTGGCGCAAACTGCTTTTTCGTAGAATCTTTCTCTCAAAAACTGCTAGAATATCATCATTTGCATCATTTGCTAATAACACGTTTAGTATAAGCGTTTTTTAGAACGTGATTTTAGTTCTTACGGGAGAGAGCTTTATTTCTTAGCTGCCTGCTTGGGTCAAAAGATCATCTGTTGGCAAGTATAATTCTACGTTTGATTTCGAAACTTATACGTTATTTATGTTAACGGCGGTACCAAGGTAAACAATTTTTTTTAACAACTTCAAAGCTATTGTTCACAATGATCATATGTGGTCCAACAATTTTGGACTGTCTGTTTGTAGAAACAAATTTTAAGATTATTTTCATAATTGGTCTATATAAAGACCTACCTACGGTTATTCTCATTATTTACCCACGATTAGTCTCATAATTTGAGTAAATAATTCCTACGATTATTTTCATAATTCGATTGTATAAACCCCTACGATTAGTCTCATAATTCGACTATATAAACCCAAACGATTAGTCTAATAATTGGACTATATTCATAATTTCACTATATAAATTATGCCTCATAATTTCATAATTAAAATATATAAACCCCTACGATTTAAACTGTGAAGAGGGCATAAACCCGTCTCATTTGTACTAAATATATATATTCTGATTAGACTATGAAAATACCACCTTTGCGGGGTTACCGCGCAACTCGATTCGAAAGAAATTATTTTCGAATCACAATGCTTTAAGCATACAAATTCGAACAGTTTTATTTTCGAATTGAGATACGCAGTTACCCCCCTGATTTAACTTTATAACCCCTAAAATCAAGTCCTATTTAGAATGTCACTCAAAAATGTACCCTATTTTCTTTTTCATTTTTAGCAACCAGATTTCCAGTACCAGTTCCTTATTTCTAGCCATCTCCAGTCGACGAGTGGCCATGCAATTGGATAATAAAACCGGTGAATTTCTACTGAATATATTTGCCGTACAAAACAATTGGTTGCATTCGTAACTATTTTATAAAGTTTTTTTTTTTAAGTTTTTTTTTTAAGTTTAAAGACATGTTTTCAAAGAAATAGTCTAAGTACAAAATAAAAATATTCTAATAATGCAAGTGAATTAAATTTTTAATTAAAAAGAATGAACTATCTTTATGTTTTAACAACTCATATTATCATATAATGAATAAGATATGTATGCATTTATTTTTAATTTACTTTTAAAGTATGAAAATAAAGAAAATAACGAACAAAACAAAAATATCTAAGAAAAACATAATTTTAACATTTTATTTACTTGGAAACGAGTGGTAAATAAATAGTATATGATGCTTAATTGAATACAAAAATTGCAGGATTTTACGAAAAATTCTATCATGTAAATATTCTATCATAAAACTAACAAGAAAATAGTAATACTAACTAATAGGCAAATCTAAAGGAAATCTGTTTCATCAGATAGAACATGTTCTTCTTCAGTATATTCTGCTTTTGAAAAGAAACCGTCACTCATCAAACAGTATCAATGTGCTTCGTGCCAAAATTGTATAGCTTTAAACTTCCCATACATTTTTATCATTAATAGTAAGTGCTATTTTACGTTTGAGGGTCTTGAATAGAGTCGAACATTTTATTTTGTGGATCATTGCTTTAGGTCTCGATATGGGCGGTCCTGACTTGTTTTTTGAATCTATGAACGATTGATTTCCTTCAAATGGGGGTATAAGACCAATTTAAAATTGTATGGTTTTCTTTTCAGTTTTTTTTTATTTGCATTTTTTGTTTTAATAAATACATTAGTTAAATGTTAAATATTTTAGTTTGTTTTTTTGTTGTTGTTGTATTAAATATAATATATGAAAAATGTTTTATTAATTTTATTACACTATTGCGCCATAGCGGTCAATGGTTATATTTTTAAGTTTTTCTTTGTTTTTATAATTATTATTTAGAATTTATAATTTAAGTCTTTGAATTATTTAGTATCTTCAATAATTTTTAATGCTTGGTGTTGGGGTTGTTGTGTCTGTGATTGCTGTTGATGTTGTTCGATTGAAAAATTCGATACGCCTACGCCTTGATCAGCATTGAATGATGAATTTCTTCGTGCCAAATGTTGTAGGTTATTATCAGCAGATTTGTGGACTAGATTTTGATTAACTACAATATTGTGAGCTTCCTAAAGAAGAAAATAAGATAAACCAGATTTAAAAAAAAAATTGTCTTAAAATCATAATTAAAAAAAACTTACAGCACTATTTAAGTAAAAAGGTTCCATTGTATGATTTTGCATAATTTGATAGCCATCCTCATTCATTAGTTCCCCTATGGGAGTATTACTGGTGGTGGTGGCGGAGGAGGAATCCTAGAAAATAAATTTTGTTGTATTAGCTTAAACTTAACCTAAAAAAAATTTTCATTAAAACTTACATTTTGTTCTAAACTTTCGCTAAATATGGACTCATATCTTTGTCGTATAGCATCGACTACATCCAAGAGATTTTTGGCATCCATAGCTAAAACATGAGCAGCAGAAAGCATGCCCCTAGAATTTTCAAAAGACAAATTAATTTTGTTTATATGAAAAATAAAAATTGTTAGGAGGTGCATATTTGTTTTTTGATTGTCAAATTTTTAGCTTTTTTCCGAATAAAATATAATTTAACCATCCACATGAAACATGTGTTGTGGCGCTATACTCCACTGGAAGTCAATGATAACAGATGAAGAAGAATGTTACATGTGTTGTGCATCTACGAATCTATTTAAAAAATATCTAAAAACACAATTTCAAAGATATTTGAGAAAATATTTTAAGTCCTAAAAATAACTGCTGCATATATCGATCAATTGACATACTGAACCGAACGAACGTCTCTTGCTTTAAGTCAGGTTCGCCTGTATCTGACTACTTAGTCAAGGAACTTTTGTTCAGTTCCGTACCCATAGGTTGTTATTCCTGATAGAACCAGATTGGATAATCACCATTCGCTCTTTGAGGGGAACTCGATCTTCACAGACGGCTGTAAAATGGAAATCGGCACTAGTGCTGGTATTTTCTTAAAGGATCAGAATATTAGGAAAACTTACAGGCTTAGAGATGACTGCAGTGTATTTCAGGCAGAAATCTTTGCTATTCTGAAAGCCACTGAGCTCATTTCTTACAACATTCCTGAAGAAAGCGAGGTGACAATCTACGTTGACAGCCAGGCTGCTCTAAAAGCCTTGGAAGGATGTAGTATCACCTCAAAACTAGTCAAGTCGTGTAGATTAGCTTTCATCAGCTTGTCAGCTAAGTATAGTGTTAGACTTCGAAGGCTATGAAACTGCTGACGAAATCGCAGGACATGGCTCGAGCCAGGAACTGATGCTCGCCGTGACAGAGATAGCACCGTCTATATGTCATCTTTTTATGGCCATAAAGTCTTGGATCGGTGAGGAAACAGCTAAGAACTGGCATAATTTGACCACTTGCACAATATCTAGGACCTTATGGCCCGACTTAAATATACGCAAGCCCAAGTTCTTGCTAGGTCTTAGCAGAACCAGTCTTAGGAAATGCATAATTTTTCTAACAGGCCATTGCGCCCTGAATTCTAGGCAAAATAGATGGGATGGAGCAACTCAGGACATTTGCAGACTATGCTTGGACGCGGATTCGTCCGAAACGGTTGAGCACATAGTCTGCCATTGTCCTATGCTCAAAAATCAGGGACTTAAATTTTCTAGGTAATAGATTCATGTGCGAACTGACAAACGTAGGTTTTATATTGGGACTCAGATGGTTTAGATAGACAGATCTCTCTCCCTATGGTAGCGTTTTAAATGACTACGCGTTTAGATGATTACGCGTGTTTCCGCATTTCATTTAACGAAATAAGCTACTATACCACATTACCAACCCACATAACTTTACTAACTCGAATTCTACTTACTTTTTATACTCTACATCTAATGTAGTATCGCTGTATTGTTGGGCCAATTTCATAGCTGCCACCAATTCATGCATGTCTTTAGGCAAAACCTTGTGAGCCATCTCCACTTCCCTGCAATTAAAAAAGGAAATACATACAATTAAATTTCGAATAAATAAAATAGAATTCTCAAATTTCTACATACTTATAAGCCTCCGCTGGTATCAGTGGCGAAATATGATCCACAGATTGTAAAAGCTTTCTCAATTCAAATCCTATATCCTTGACCAATTCCAAATAATTGTTACCCTTATTCTCGCCCACCACTTGTGACAGTGTAATAATGGCCTTTACCACATTTTTGGTGGCCACATAAACATCATCCCGATTACGATTCAAATTTGTTCGTTGGCTATTTTTTTGAACATCCGAAATTTGACGTGTGAAAGGAACGTTGGAAGTGGGAGTGGTATCTGTTGCTGGAGATGGATTAAATGATGTAGAAGCTATATTTTGGTTGTTCAACTTGGAGTTTGATGGAGAGTTATATTGTTGTTGATCATTAAAGCCGGAAGAGTTTGTGCTGTTTATGAGACTGTTGTTATCGCTACTGGCAGAATTATTCATTGAACCGCCGTAGGAATATTGAGGCGGCGTTTCGTGATCGTGTCCCAGCGAGGTTTTACGCGATTTCTAGATGTAGGAAAAATTACATATAAAATAAAGCAAGTAAGAGGGTATTAGAATTATTCCTTTGAAGAAATTGTTTTCTTAAAACTAAAAAATTTTGTAAAATTTTCAATACCATTCAGATTTGCTAGCCTGGAAATTAACAATTTTAGCAACTTTTTTCTTTTAAAACTTTCAAATCTGACCAGTATGAAAATATAAAAAATTATCAAATAATAAAACTATTTGTTAAAAAACGTGCTTTTTTAATCTAATAAAAAATGAAAAAGGCTCCAACTAAAAAAAAAAACAAAAAAAAAAAAAGGGGAAACGAACCAAAAATCAAATCATTTATAATACAAAATCATAATACTCAAAGTACAACATTCGTAGGGTATCAAAAAAATTTTGTTCAAACCTCCGCCATCATTTGCAACATAGTTTTACTGTTATTGACTTCCGAACAAAATTGTTTTCCACATGACATCGCATCTAATCTTTCTCTTTCATTGCCTGAGGGCGGCGGTTCACAGGGCATATTAGCATTCATACTTTGAGCCATTATTCTTGGTTCGTTGACGACATGATGATGGGTATTGGGTGGAAGATTATTGGGATTTGGATAACCAAAACCATTACCGGGAGTCATGGGCATATATGTTTGCCCTGTGGGAAGAACAGGGGGAGGACACTGTTTTAAATTTGCCGCCCCTGGGCAGACATCATAGATCTCCTCTTCGAATGCTTTATATTCGGGAGAGTTTTTCATGTGATTCTTAAAGGCTAAAAATGAAGAATAGGCTTCTAAGCTACCAGAACGCGAATAGGATTTGGGGAAATCTCTATTATAAACCGAACGTTCAAGACTAGCACTACGAGGTACACATTTACGTGGAGGATTATTGATGGGATTTATAAAAGTTTTATTGCGTTCTAGAGAGCCACCGATTGAACGACTGCCAGTGTTACGGTGAAAATGTGGAGCGATAACATTACGTTCTAGACTACCACAAACCCCTGGAGGCATTTGCTGCCGGTTGAGGGGAAGATTACGACCAAAATCGTAAATAATTTGTGTTCTATCCTCGTGACCTAAAGTAGCAGCTCTTGGGCCACCACTACCACCACAAGGCAAAGAATGCAAGGAACCCTCAAAATCTGTAGAGGGTTCACTATATGAAAACTGATGTGGGGTAAAACGAGGATCTATAGAACCTATATGTTGGCTTGTATCATGAGGCCGCATATAGCCAGAATTTGCCATGGGACAGAAATTATTAGGGAAATTGTGGTTTAATGTTTGTGCCTTAAGTATTTGGGGATTAGTTTGATTTTGTATGATAGCTTGAGCTTGTGCTTGAGTTTGAGGCATTGCTAAGGCTTTCGTTTCATTTAGATTTGTTTGCTGTAGTCTTTGCAAGACTGTGGCCTTTTCATCTCTTGTTATGGTATTGTCTAGCTTAAGAAATTCCGATACGGGAAGCTTTGATGTTTTAAGAGCTAAATCATTGTTAATGGTCTTGGTAGGATCTACTTCGACCGATAAAGTATTAAATACCGAGGCTGGTGTGATATAAGCTGCTGGATTAATGATACGATTTTCATTTTCCTTCATAAGACGCGCCAACACTTCGGGATTCTGGGCTATGATATAGGTTTGAGGACTAAGGGCGGTTTTGTCATTGGGCAGTTTTGTGTTGTCTGGAAAGGAACAAAGAAGTAAAATTTTAATTAAATTTTATTAAAATACTTAAGATATATAAATATTTACCTCCCATTCCTGCCATGTTTTGAGGAATTTTAGAGGGTTTTGAGGGCGGCAATTCACCATCTTCATTATTGGACATTATCATGGATAAAACACGAGCATTTTCCTTATTCATGCTATCAAATCCGCTGGCTCTTTCTTCAATTAAGATTTCGCTAAAATTTTAAAGAATTTTTTAATTGTACTCCCTAATTTATTTTTAAAAAATTTCACTTACTATAAAGTTTCCTTTATTCTTTTAAAATTCGGTCTTTTGGAGGGTTCGTAAGTCCAACATTGTGAGAGCAATGAATAAAGCCTGGGAGGACAGTTGTTGGGGAAGGGTAAACGTTCGCCATTTTCTAATTTTGTTATAATATCGCTGTTCTTAATGCCTTGGAAGGGTTTAACGCCCAACATTAATATCTCCCAAGCACAAACGCCTTTAAACAAAAAACGTTAAAAATAAACTATAATAATCTTAACTTGTAACATAACAATAATTACCGAACATCCAAACATCGCTGGCTATTGTGAAACGTCGAAAATTAATTGATTCGGGTGCCATCCATTTGATGGGTAACATGCACATACTGGAATGATAGTAAGATTGCTCCGAAACCCAGCGGGATAAACCAAAATCGGCCAACTTTAATTACCAAAAAAAAAATATTAAAAAATAAAAAACATTTTTCCTTTCAAATCTATTTACCTTTATGCAAGTTGGTGAACTAACTAAAACATTACGCGCCGCTATATCTCTGTGGACAAATTTCTTGGACTCCAAATAACTAAGAGCTGTAGACAGTTGATAGCAATACAGCAATAAGGTTTCCCTTCTTAGTCTAAATTTACCAAACAAAACTAGAAATAATTTGGAAATTTAAACACAAAAACTTACTTTTCAGCATTGGATTTTAAATATGCCCTTAGCTCTCCATATTCCGCCAATTCCATTACAATCCATACAGGAGATTCACTACAAATACCAATTAATCTTATGATATGGGGATGATCGAATTTTTGCATAACATCTTTGAAAGAAATAAAATTTGAACAGGTTTTCTATTATATTCTAAAAGTTTATGGTGGGAACTTACAAGCTTCTTCAAGAAATCTTTCCATCTTTTCGGGATCATCGTTGGCTTTACAGGTTTTAACAGCCACTTGTATTATTGCAGAATTTGATGAATCGCTTTTGTCACCATTTTTTGAACCACATTTTACTTTGGTATTATAGGATCCTATACAGACATCGCCAAATTGTCCTACGCCTATTGTGTTCTTGAGAGTAATTTCCGTTCGATCCAGTTCATAATTTCGTACTGAAAGTTAAAGCAGCAGTAGAAGAGTTTAGTTCCAGTTAATGTTTGGAATTAGGTTATGTTTATGGCTATAATAACAGCTCTAGTCGTTCCAGTTTTGTTCTAGTCCCGTTTGATCTAGTTTTGTTCTAGTTGTGTTCTAGTTGTGTTCTAGTTCTGTTCTAGTTCTGTTCTAGTTCTGTTCTAGTTCTGTTCTAGTTCTGTTCTAGTTCTGTTCTAGTTCTGTTCTAGTTCTGTTCTAGTTCTGTTCTAGTTCTGTTCTAGTTCTGTTCTAGTTCTGTTCTAGTTCTGTGCTAGTTCTGTGCTAGTTCTGTGCTAGTTCTGTTCTAGTTCTGTTCTAGTTCTGTTCTAGTTCTGTTCTAGTTCTGTTCTAGTTCTGTTCTAGTTCTGTTCTAGTTCTGTTCTAGTTCTGTTCTAGTTCTGTTCTAGTTCTGTTCTAGTTCTGTTCTAGTTCTGTTCTAGTTCTGTTCTAGTTCTGTTCTAGTTCTGTTCTAGTTCTGTTCTAGTTCTGTTCTAGTTCTGTTCTAGTTCTGTTCTAGTTCTGTTCTAGTTCTGTTCTAGTTCTGTTCTAGTTCTGTTCTAGTTCTGTTCTAGTTCTGTTCTAGTTCTGTTCTAGTTCTGTTCTAGTTCTGTTCTAGTTCTGTTCTAGTTCTGTTTTAGTTCTGTTTTAGTTCTGTTCTAGTTCTGTTCTAGTTCTGTTCTAGTTCTGTTCTAGTTCTGTTCTAGTTCTGTTCTAGTTCTGTTCTAGTTCTGTTCTAGTTCTGTTCTAGTTCTGTTCTAGTTCTGTTCTAGTTCTGTTCTAGTTCTGTTCTAGTTCTGTTCTAGTTCTGTTCTAGTTCTGTTCTAGTTATGTTCTAGTTCTGTTCTAGTTCCATTCTAGTTCCATTATAGTACTGATCTAGATCTGTTCTAGTTCTTTTTTCAGATACAAGTTTTAATCATACCTGCTGGAGTTGAATAATCACCCTCCTCATCGACGAGACCAAGCTCGGCATAGTCTTCACTTAATTTGGGTTTTGAATTTTCATCGTTTTTATCGTTTTGCTGATCGCCATTGCAAATTTGTAATGTCGATATTGGTATGGTAATATCATTAGTTTTATCGTTTCTCGGATGACTTATGGGATTCCACAAAGTACAAACTTGATTTTTACTTATTAAAAGACAATAGCCCTCAATAAGATCCGCTATACTGGTAGCAGTCTAATAAAAAATAAAAGATATATAAATTCTTTAAATAATCGTAGAATCTAGGAAAATCTTACATTATAGCCATTGCAGGTTATAACCAAATCTTCATCATTGCTTGAAGCTGTAATACGAACTTGAGTTTTCATTTCACGGCACCTACAGGTTTTGGTTTGATTTGTGGCATCATCACTAAGTGTTGAGCCTGATTTGAGGCTCGTTTCATTATTGGAATGTTGTAAATCATCTTTGGGCAAAAAGAATGTCGTTATTCGATTGATGTCTTTAAAGGTGGCCACCTGGATCATGTTGGCTTGTGGATGGGTTTGATAGGAAAGACCTGTAGAAGAAAGATGTTATAAAACATTTAATTCTATTTAGGCAGCTTTTGGGATATCCAATATACCTATTTTAGGTCCAACATAAAGATAACCTGATATGTTCCATGATGAACTCAAAGTAACGGAAAACTTTTCATACTCTGTCTCGTAGAACTTTTGCAAAATATCGAAATATCTGAAATAATAAAATGTATTTAAGAGTTAATTTGATTTTGAATAGAGAATTGTTTAATTTATAAAACAAACTTTGTTATATATTCGATATCTGTTAGCTGGTACACCTTTTTATATTGTGTATGTATCACTTTTTTCAGATTCTTTGGCTTTGTTGAAGATATCACAGTTTTTGGTAGGAAATGATGAAAGCCTACTTCCTTGTCAATATGCTCGACATGTTGTTGCTTCTTATCTGGTATTGTACACGTCACATTACGAAAATAGTGCAACATACTAAGACAACATAGTAGTATTGCACTATCAAAATCTATACTGCTAGAATTTGACTGTATAAAATCTTGCTTCACCTAATTTTTTACAAAAAAGAACATTATATTTACTACAAAATTTAAGTATTCGAGAAGGACTTCTAGCCCACCTGATCGAAATAAAAATAACATGTGATTTTATCTTCATTATAAAGTTCTCTGAGGCTGTGTGGCAAGTAACGTATTCTTAGTTCGGGTCTCCAGACACTCAGCTTATCGTTAACATTCAAGGTTGGCGGCGTATTATTTTGTGACCTTTGTTGGGGACATTCCGTATTGGGACAGGCTGAATTCCATATATGTTCGAGTAGCTTTTCGATTTTTGTCGTTTTATTCATCCACAGAGTCTCTTTTGTTACCATATTTTGCAAGCGCAAAGCATAGTATTGCGGATTGGGCTTTTGGGCGGTTGGCACCATTGCCACCGTCTTCTCGATGATGTCCTGGACCGTGTCATTGTGTTCGTCAACACTAACCGCATGATGGAGATTGTTGGGCCAGTAAACGTTTAAATTAAACACTTTAGATGATAAATTTGCTTTAAAAAAGATTAATAAAAGATAATTTTCACAATTAATTTTATTTTCTAGTTTTTAATTTTAAATTTGTTAATTACCTTGGTTGAAAGTATGATTTTTATTAAAGGACTGAGACATGCTTTTATTTTACTTATCCTATTTATAAAGTCCCTCTGTCTTTTAAAACTTTGAGCCTTAAATTAATTGTTCATATTTTCATTAGTGTTGGGTTTTTTAAAACGCTGCGCCTAAATGAGTTTTTAAGTAAAATTAATTATAATGAAACACGTTAGATAAATTATATGATCAAATTAAAAAAAGAAAAATAAAAAGATTTTAAAGAAAGATGTTTCTTTTTGATAACTAGTTGGGTGTCATCCTAACTTTCCTACTCCCTAGTATCAAAAGATGGAATTGTTTTAATGAAAGTGGCCAAATGATTGCAATTTGTTTAGGCTTTAGTTCATACTTTAGTTCCAGTTAGTTCTTTTCTATTGTTACTAGATAGTGATGGACAATACTTTGAATCATAACTATATAAACAGATTATTATAATAATGAAAAGTAGTACTCCTAATTGATGAGTTTCTTATTAAAGTTTTGGTTCAATTTCCAGTTCAAGAACTAGGACATGTTGTTGTTGGCACTGCGATAATATTGGTAATAAAGCAGAAGTGGCAGTTGATTATCGGAATTCTAAGATTTCAGAGTCGTTCTGGTATGAAGAACAGACCGCCGTGGGAACGACCATGTTTATGTTCCTGGTGTTATTCTTGTTCGAGATCCAGTCCAGGTAATAAAATAAGTTTTAATTCTACCTAAGCTTCTGGTTCATGAAACTCTAACTTATTAGCCAATGTTTTTTTTCGCTATTTTAAAGACGTTGCGCCAATGTCTTTTACACAAGCAATATTTTCCCACCATCTCAACTAGAGCCGGATTCAGTATTTCTATTTTAAAGATTAATTATTTTAAAGCCAAAGCATTTTGAACTAAATCCGCTAAAGTCAAACACTTGTCCAGCTTAAGCACAAACTACTTTCATTAAAGCATTAACCTTTTTCTTTCCATATACTTTTGCACGTATGTATGTATGTAAATCAAATCAAAATGTATGTACATATGTATATAAAACATATGCAGATGTACGTATATATGTATATACATACAACCATAAATACGTAGGATGAATAACTAAAAGAAAAAGTTAATCAGGAATCAAATGAGATTTCTTTTTTAAAAAGGAGATTAATCAGATCAGTTGGAAACGTCGAACATAAACAAAACAACACTTTAAGAGTCATTAAACTTTAATTATCATTTTAAATGCAATAAAAACAATTAAAAAAATATGAGCTCATGATTAGCCAAATGATATCGAGGGAAAACCTGAAACTCCAGAGAAAAACAAAAATAAAAAATTTCCTCATTTCATTTGCTAAATGACCACAATAAAATCTCTCATTAGATTGTTATAATAATTATAAATATGATATTTTTGTTTCATTAAAACAATTTATATTTGTCTTTTAAGGCGTTATACCACTAGATTGTGCACTATTTTTTTTTCATTGCATGTAGAATTGTGTGTTTTTACATATACAATTTTTCTTCTTCACACCAATTTTTTCTCCGACACTCTATTGACACCTTTTAGTTATCAATTTCTTTAATTTTATTCATAAACTAAACATTTGTTAGTCTTACTAACTGATTTTTTGTTAATGTTTAACTATGTCGTAAATTTATTTTGCAATAAAATAGTATTAAAAGAAAAACAACAACCACCTCCGCAAAAATATATATCAATCAATTTACTCTCGTCTAGACCAGAGTTGCAATATCAAAGAGTATTTGGTAGCTGAGTAATCAACACCGGAAAATTTTTTGAGTACTCGTTAGCCAAAAACACACAGGCAGAAAAAAATAAAAATATCTGAAAATTTTGTAGAAAATCATATAAACTAATATATGTGTAAAAAACTTTGCAGAAACATTTTGAAACACAGATTGTTCTATAGAATAACTTTTCTAGCAAATAGCAATAGATATTATACAGTATAAGTTCGATTTGCGAGACTAACTAAACAAAAATTAGATTTACGCGATAACAGAATCCAAAATTGTATTGAAAGTGTGTTATTTTTTGATATTAGATTTATTTAAAAAAAATTCTGATTGTGAATTAGGTTAGGTTTAAAAGACTGTGTCAAAAAGGACACCTTCACCCGGAGACCTTGTGATCATTCAAAGATGAAGAGAGAGAGAAAGCAAAAGGAGGCTTAGAGCTTATGAAGAGATTGAGTTAAAAGAGTAGATAGTAAGATAGTAGTAGAATAGTAGGAAGAGGCTCCCTAAGCCACCTGAGTCCAATTTTAAACACTACAGTGCTGTAGATCTTAAAGTTCATTATGAAATCTATTACCTAGATGATTGAGATGATTTTTGAGCATTGGACAGCGACAGAGAGTGTGTTCCACCGATTTGAACGATATAGTCTGCAGAAGTCCGGAATGCTACCATCCTACCTTCTTAGCCTAGAGTTTAAGGCACAGGTCTTAAATTGGACCTACTCAAACCTAGCAAAGCTTTGGTTCAGCTAATGTCTGGTTTACCTGTTCTACAGGTAACCATGTTCTTGAGGTTTCCTTGCTGATCCAAGACTTGATATCCAAATAGAAATCAGGGGGGTTACCGCGTAACTCGAATCGATACAGAAATTTTTCGAGTTCGTACAAATGGTACTGTCTAATACGATCTTTGTATAATCTGTTTCGAAAGTGCGGACATGTTTTTTCGCTTTCGACAAATAAATTTCTCTTTCGTAAATGCAACTGTGTATTACGAAAACGGACATTTTTGTCGTTTAAAATGATAGGAAATTTTTCGAAAGCTTTTTAGGTAGTGACAGTTGAGAAAAATGTAAGTATTTATAGAAATTATACTTTTTCAAATAAAAATACATTTTTATAAGATGAATCAAATAATAAATTTGTATTGTTAACATTTTAAAGGAATATTCAGAAAAAATGTATGTACACAAACAAAAAATAATATGAGGAAATGGTGGAATATATGACAAGGCATCATGGCTTGGCAAAAGAACATTTAAATGTCCCTGATGCCCTATGCTCCACTGGTAGCCAAGGATAACAGAAGAAGAAAATGCCAAAAGCAAATTAAGTCATATGTGGGAAAAGTTGCAGTGATTTCAATACACTTGGACTGCCTGATCGTGATGTCAAGGGCAGGAAGGAAGTAAGATGTTATTAGCAAGTCAATATTTTGAAAAATCTATTTGAATTTATTTTTAAGTTTGGGCTTTCTAAAAAAATAACGTAAGAAGCATATGTCATAGGAACCGTAGCAGTATTTCTGGGACTGGAGGTGGACCAAGCAGATTAGAACAGCAAACGTCCCATTTTCTTTCGATATAGGAAGCTGTAAGCGGAATGTCTGGGACACAAGAGTTTGGAGCAAAAAGCTAATCACACAATGATTTAAATGAAAATTCCAAATCCTCCACTGAAGAAGATATCCTAGTAATGACCTTTTGGTAAACAAGTACAAAATCAAATAGCGTACCAAGAGAGTTCAATAACTGTTTTTAAAGAATTTAATAAAAGACTCCAAAAATATTTAAGACGAAGTTATGATGTACAATATAGCATGTATAAACTCGAACTCCTAAATTAAATTTAAAAATTTAACTTGAAATAGAAGAAAATCAATTTGAAAAAGAAAAAATAAACTACTAAAAGAAAAATTCGATTTCAAAAAGTGACGGAGTTGGAAAAATCAAAAAGAAAGATTCAACAATTGGAAATAAAGAAAGCTATTGTGGACCTTGAATTGGAAATTGTTAAACAATATACTCTAATTTAATTGTTCTAATTGCTAATTTAGTTGTAGGTGTATATGGTCATTTACATTTTATTAGAAGAATCCATTATGTTTGAAGAAAAACTCCTGATCCAGTACCGCGATCCATTTTAGAGCCATCTGTGAATATCGAATTTCCTTGAAACAGCGATATACGACCCTCCCATACGGTTCTATCAGGGATTACGACCTCTGGGGCCAAATTACCGCATTCGATATCGATCGAAAACTTAGACTTTTAAGCAAATATTGCGAAGTATACTTTAGGATTGTTCAAAGTTACTTCCATGCAAAAAGTTTATTGAATTTTGGTATCCATTTTGATTCGTTTTTAAAAACATATAGTTCAATTAAAACTCTTTTACTATTGGTCTTCTTTTAACAAATAACTACAAAAAATATATATATATATATATATATATATATATATATATATATATATATATAGTAAACTGTGCGTCTTTTAAATAATTTTGATTATCCTTAAAGTATGCTATACAACTGTTTCGCAAATATTTAAGATTTCGATCGATATCGTATGCGGTAATTAGGGCCCTGGATAACATCATTTATATTAATTTATACTGGACTTGTGTAAGGACAATTGGAAAAACATTAAAAGGCGTTTGGATTTAACGATTTTCCAACAATTTTAGTTTGTGCCATTTTAGTTTCTTTAATAAAAAAAATGTTATATCGATAATTTTTCCGTGGAGACCCAGTCCAATGTTAAAGATTCGTACCAAATTGCTTGACTGGCATTACTGGTGGTAATGCCGTGATCTCTCTCACACATTTATGCGAGAAACACAGAGAAAATAATTTCTAACGGCAAAAATGCAAATAAAGGGATGAGATAAAACGCTTGACTAGCATTACTGATGGTAGTGTTGTAATCTGTCACACATTCGTGTGAAATACGTGTTTTTTTTCTAACGGCCAAAATGTAAACAAAGAATAATGATAAAGCAGCCTCATATTAGTGTTACCAGATTGCAATATTTAGGCATTGGAAATAAATAGGAACCGGGTATGGGAATTAAAAACTTAATATTATCGTCTTACCGTCTAGCACTATTCAGAAATGAAACCTCAAAATTTAATTTATTTATTGTTTTTCTTTGTTTTAAAATCATTTAATTCACATAATAAAGTTTGAAATTCAAAGATAAATACTAAAGCAATAATTATATTTAAATACGATTTTTTATAGAGATTGTTAATTTGCAATTTGGGGAAAAATTGATTTAGATTTTGTTTTTTTTTTGGTTTAGCTCGATTTCTAAGAAGACATGCACAGTTAAATACTACAAGGATTTCAAATCTTATTTTTTTTTATATAGTATATATATAATTTTTTTTTTTGGTTTGTTAATAAGTTTTTATCTAGAAAAATATGTATGTTTGAATGTTATAATGTTTCGCAAAAGTTTATAAAGTCGAAAAAAATGGACAAAGTATGAAAAAATGAAAAAAAAACTATAACAATATATGCATCATATATGTATGTAAGAATGTAAATGTATAAGAGTTCAATAAATAATTTAATAAAAAAATTTATTATTATATTTTTTTAATTTTTTTAAGGTTTCTTGTCAACTTATTGCTAGGCATTTTTAGTATTTTTTTTTTATAATTATTTTCATACTACATTTAGAGTTATATAGTACATACAACATATTACATATTTTAACTATACTGTTCGAATATTAACCGTCTATTTCTCTCAATATACTATATACTTGTGTTTTTTTAAATACATTTTTCTTTTTTTATTAATAATAAATATTAGCATTATTTTTGGTTTTTTAAGTTTTTTGAATTATTTATATATTTCAAGTTTTATTAAATTTTATTAATATTATTTTATAATTATTATTACTTTTAATGTTGTACTCAGGACTACAATTATAAACAACCATTGAGGTAATATTGTTAAGCTCTACGTTCCACAAATTTCAAAAATTATAAGTTTTACTAATAAAATGAAGAAATTTTTTCTTTTTTATATACTTTTTAGTATAGCTTTAGGTATATATACATATAACGTATGTATGTATATACTTTAATGATTTCTTTTAGTATTTCAAGTTTTATACAGATTTTTTGTTTTATTCATGTTTGAATTTTTTTATAAATAATTATTACTCTGATTTTTTTACTTAAAAAAATAATAATAATTTCCAAATAGGATTGAATTTTTATTATATATGAGTCTAGTCTTACTTTTGTAGATACATTAGAGCATTAGCTATCTTTTAGCCTATTTTAATATACATATCAAAAACTTTCTTAAAGTTTTAAGAACTACTTTAAATTTATTATATTTTGAATGATTTTGGTGATAAGACAACTGGCATAGTAATGGTATATGATTGGGTTAAAATAAAAAAAATTTTAAGCAGTTTCGGCTTTGCCCTTTTAATCAGAAGAGCCCTATAATCAAGGCCCTTATCTTTGGTTTTAGTCTTTATTAACGCTCATATTTTTCACTCAAATCTGCGGCATCTAACCAATTTCTATTTGATAATTTTTACAATATAGAATTTTATAACAATTCTAGGGGAATATTCTTGATAAATTTAGATGTTTTTGTTTTGACGCGTTTATCTTTTGAAGATATTTCTAAACAAACCATAAATCTCATAAACTAATCAACGGCAACGCTGCTTGAAATAGCTAACATGCCCCGTTAAATGTTATTGTGAATGATTGTTTACTCTTATAATGTGTTGCCACACTAATTGGTTTTGTGCTTAATTTATGGGCAACAAGTAACTAATGATGGCTTAATATAATAAGAGCCTAACTCTATTTTTTGTTACTTTACAGGAGAAGAAAAAAAAAATAAAATGTCTAAAATTTGAGATACAACAAAAATTTCAATACAATTTTTAATTAAAAAAAACCTATCTTAAATTTTACGGGTTTCTTTAAGTTTTTTCCTTCTCCTGTAAAGCAACAAAAAAATCGAGTTAGACCTTTTCTTTATTAATATATTTCAACGATTTAAGGATTCTGGGGGGACTTTTGCGGATTTGAAAAAAAATAACGAAATATTACAAATTTGGATTGTCTGGTTTCAAATTCACTCGGTTTAAATTTAATTTTTTTCATATAAAAAATTAGAAAAAACGATTTTTTTTTTTTAGAAAAAAATTATTTTTTTTGAAATTCAACAAAAAATCGAAGATATAGAAATTTACCATTTTTATTACATGATATTAAAACTGTAAATATTTCAAATAAAATTAGCTCTATTTATTAAAAATCCATGAATAAAGGTAGATTTTATAAAAAAATAATCTAAATTTCAATTCAATTTTGTATTTAAGCTATTTTTGCCATTGAGTGTTATATGGAAGCTAGGGTCAAATATGGACCAACTTTCTTGAAATTTAGCAATTTGATTACAGTTAATACAGAAGTTATAGGTGTCACAATTAATCACAAAATTATCATTAACTTCAAATTTAGAAGAGTTTTAGCAAATTTCGACGCTTTAAAGTGGCTTTAATCAGAACGATGGATTTTCACAGTAGAATGTGAAATGTTATTTGGAATATTCTTAGTTTTATGTTTTCCGAGAAACAATGGTAAGTTTTTAGCTTTTTTTAATTTTTTTGAATTTTTAAAAAATATTTTTTTTAGATTTAAAAAAAATATATTTTTTAAATTTAAAATTAAATAACTTTAAAACCGTTGACCAGACAAAAAACTTGTGTTATCATGACTTAAGGGCAATTTTGTACTTATTCCATTAATATATTTTTCGAAAAAATTAAAAGAGTTGTTTTCAATATATGGAAATATAACAAGGAGAACCTATTAAAAAAATTACAAATTAAAAAAAATATTTATGAAAATGTTAAAATTTCGGCTGTTTTTGTACTTAGGGTAGCATAACACAAAAAAAAATTTGACTAGAATCTACTTCAGGCCGTTGACCAGAGTTACTTATCTATCTTTTGTATTTTCGGAAAATTACAGTTTTATATTTTTTATAGAAAAATCGATGTTCAGTATAAAATTTGAGTGTTTACGGAAAATCGCTCTTAAATCGATTTTTTTTTCGATTAACATATAAGACTTGAAAAAACATCAAGAAAATCTAACTTAACTTATAAATTTGATTGTCTAATTTCAAATTCACTCGTTTTTGGCTTAAAGACAAAGTTAAGTTAAATTAAACTCTAAAATAAAGCACTTAAGTAGCAATAAAGTAAAATGATAATGACTTTCAGAAAATTCAATTTAAATAATTAGAATGATTCTTAAAAATATCAACCAGTAAGACTATGCCAGACTATAAGTATACCAAGACCCTAATGTATATTCAGAAAACTCCACTTTCTCGCTAAGGGCTTATATACCCCGTTCATTGGGGCCTTTTTAAAAAATAACAAAAAAAACTTGTCTCAGGAATTTAAAAATAAAACCCAAAACAAATTTCTTTAACCTCAATAAACTTCGAAGATAAAGCCCTAAAAACATCCACAAAAATATATATATATAAACTCCTAATATTTCTTTCTAAACAAAACAAAAAGTACTTTTTAAATTTACAACAACGTTTAAATCCATCGATATAAATAGTAGTAGTAGTTTTTAGAAATTTGAAATGCTTTTAAAATTACTTTAACAATTATAGATAGAATTAGAGTATCGATGATGAATAACAATCAGAAAAGTAAAAATGAGACACGTGTTCGACGTGTATCACCTTTGGCTCTGCGAGCCATACCGTAATGTCACATACTGCCCTCGGTGCTATTGCTGGTGCCCTTCGAGTCCATGGCACCGCCGCCACAATCATCGGCACCCATACTGCCAGCCGTTATGCCGCCGGCCACACTATTAAAGTCCAAGTTGTACTGAGAAGGGTTTAAGAAAGAAAGAGTAAAGTTTTGGAAAATATATGTATATGATTTTAAAAAAGTTTAAAATTTTAGTTCTGAAAAAACAAAACATGGAAACACACAAAATTTTCAAATTCTTACTAAAGATTTTGAAGTTATTAACACTTTTTTCAACACATCGATTTTGAAGCAGTTTGTTAGTAGTAATTAGCTCAAAAAACGTAAAAAATTCTTTCCTAAAAGCAGGAAAATTATTTCGCAAAAAATCCGGCTTAGACAAAAAGTTTGGTAACACTCAAAAAATTTTAAGTGAAAAATAATTTTTACGCTGAATTCCCCCACTTAATTCGAACAAAATTTTAAGTTCAAATTTATTTTTAATAATTCTGAAATTTTTCTTATAAAAAAAAAAAATTTATTCGAAATAAATGAGTGAATTCAATTTTAAGCATTTTTTAACTAAATTAAAAACTTGTTAATTTAACTACATTTCTTGGCATTAGTTTCTTAAATTACAAGGTACTACTGTCATAAAGCTTCAATATTCTACTTGGGCTTCAATATAATGAAGTAAACATTGTAGGTCTTACATTTTTTAATGGTTTTTAGAGCCTATTAAAAAAAATATATCAAACAAATAAATGAGTTGAGGAATTAAAATATTGTTTACAATCATTTTATATCAAAAATAAATAATTAAAAAAAAAAATTCTAAATTCAAGTTAAAATTTTTGACAAAAAGCAACATTTTATGGTTTGTAATCAATGAAACCCAATGGTAGCACTGATGTAAACAGTTATCATTTGTTTTGTTTATAAACTATTGTGAATGATCGTTTAACACATTTAAGGTTGCCACTCTAAACCCATCATAAATTTTTGGAAAAAAACATAATTGGGTTTTAAAATAAAAGCAAGTAAGAGTGTTATATTCGGCTGTGCCGAATCTTGTATACCCAACATCAAGTTGTGTTAAGTTTAGAAAGAAATCTAAACGTGGGTGCAATCTTAATATACTGAATGCACCTCTTTTTGATTGTAGGTATGAAGAGGGGATGTTATATAAGTTTATAAGAACTAAAGGGTTATCCATTTCGTGGTTTCAAAAGTATATGACTGGAATTCGACATCTGTCAAACTAAGTTATTAAACTAATTTTTTTATTTTGAGTTGAAAGTCAGGCATTGACGAAAATGGATCGCTTAAGTATCACACAACGCATCAAAATTATGAAAACATACTACAAATTTGCAGCAGCCACATATCGTGCTTTAAGAGTAGAATATGGTTTACATAATCGTCCCTCTACGCAAGCTATTGGCAAAATTGTGAAGAAATTTAAAGAGACTGGAGCGGGGTTACAAATATTGTAAGGTCTGTGCATCATCGTTTCGCTCGTTCCGCTGAAAATATCGCTGCTGTAAGTGAAAGTGTTGCCGAAGACCCGAATGTGTCGATTTCCTCTTCGTTCTCAGGAATTAGGATATGATAACCGATTTTTTGCCTGCTTTTGAAGAATACGACTTGCAGAATATTTGGTTTGAAAAAGACGGTGCCACATTCCACACAACTCGAGCGAATATGGCTTTATTGCAACAGACATTTCCTGGCCGCGTAATTTCTCGTCGTGGCGATATCAACTGGCCACCAATATCATGCGATTTGACACCATTAGACTTTTTTGTGAAGCTACGCGAAAGACCGTGTTTATGCAGATAAACCTTTAACTATTGAGCACTTAAAAACCAACATTCGTCAAGTTATGCCCGAAATACTGCCCAATATGTGTCAAAAAGTGGTCGAAAATTACCTTAAAGAATAATTGCTTGCAAAATTTCGCGTGGTGGTCATTTTAATGATGTAGTGTTTTACACATAATGACAACGTTCAAACTTTATAATAAAAAAGAAATATCATGAAAAAAATATATATTTTATATGTGTTTTATTTACGTTCTCTTTTGAAACCGCAAAATGGATAACCCGATATAAACAGAAGTTGATCAATTCTGGCTGATATTTATATAAAGCTCATTTATGCAAAATTTAGTGGTAATAGCTGTCATAGTTTTTAATTTAATAGCTTTTAACTGGCGTTTGTGGCACTTTAGTATTTTCGGGAGTGTTTTTTATATGAAGGCTATGATTAAATATGGACCGATTCCTATAAAATTTGATATACTGACCAATAGTTGCATAAAACTTTCCTGTTCTTAATAAAGTCGTCATAGCTATTACAATTGTATTCAATTTATCAGCATTAATGTGATTCCCGGGGCACTCTAACTAAATATGAACCGATTTTGCCTATTTTCAATACACAACTTTTTCAAGATACCGATAATACTTTTGTAAAATTTTGTCCCTCTTTTTTTCATTTGACGTGTAGACGGACACAAACCCCTCTTCTTTTTGGTATTTTTGTGTTTCCGTAAGTTTTTATATGGAAACTACGGTCAAATGGTGACAGATTGTGACATTTATAAGCAAATAAGCGATTGGCCTATGCAAGGTTATACGGGAGTTATGGTCAAATGTAAACCGATTTCGTCGAATTTCAATACCAAAATTTTTCAAGAAATAAGGAATATTTGTGCCTAATTTCAGTGACATACCTCCTTTCGTTCAGGTCCAATCGTGCCGGCAACAGACAGACATACGGACAGACAGACGAACAGACATATACATCAATTTTGCTTTTCGAGCCAATATTAAGGAAATTACGAACAAAATGACAATCTCAATTTAGCCCCCATTATTTTTGATGGTGGGTATAAGAAGTCACCATAATCTGTTTTCTGCTTAAATTCCGTTTTTACATCTTACAAAAAGTTCAACTAATACAACTGAACGGTAACACTGATTACCACAATTGTAAATGATAGTTTTACAATTGTAAGGTTGCCACTCTAATTTGAAACCAATTTAAACGGTTTTGTTTGAAAAAGCTCAAAAACGGTTTCTATTTAAGATTTTAATAAAAATTCTTTAAAAATCAAGAATTAGTAAAAAAAATATCAAAAAAAACTGTGATTCGTTAAAAATTTTACAAAAAACAAAAGTTTTAGATACAAAAAAAATGTTTATACATTTTAGTTTTATCAAAAATTTCTTAAAAATATAAAAAAATTGTAAGAATCTGCTGAGAAATATATGAAAAAGATAACAGTTAAGCTAAAACTTACCTTGGTAGCACATTCTAGGCACTTTGTCACAACACTATTGATAACGCACATTAAGTTTTTGGTTTCCCTGATAACATGATCAACTTTAACATAAGTAGCCGAAGGACCCACTGTATGATCCTTGACAGTGAATTGTAGAGATTGTACAAATGTGGGTACACGATCTAAAACGTTAAGTAAATCCTTTTTGTGGGGACTTGCAGGAACCTGGAAGTGAATAAAATATTTTAATCTTAGAAATAAAGCTTAATTTATAAGACATCATCACTTTTCTGCGAATTATCTGTTTATAGGAATATACCTGATAAGAAAATTGTCTTAAAATCTTATACAAACGATTGGCCTCTTCGGCAAAATATTCCGCCTGTGTGAAAAGGTCTTGTGTAGTCTTAAGCGAGCCATTGCCCTTAGTAAACTGATACATTAGAAAAGCCATGGCCGAGAGATTTTTGGCTCTTTTTATGATATCATTATCACATAACTCTTCATTCCAGCGTGGCTGCAGATCACGCTTAACACTTTCACTTTCCAGATCCAGTTCTTTGCCCGCTTCAGGTAAATCATTTTGAAAGTTTACGGTTTTGGTGGCCTTAACTTCTGACGAGGGGTTCTGAGTTATAATATTAATAATGAAATATTCAAAAGTCATAATTTCTAAAACAATTTCCAATAATCAAACTTACCGTTCCCATATTTAAATACTTTAAATCATGATCTGTCATATCAACAGTAGCCTCTAGTATCTTTTTCGAGACTAACGTTACCTCGGAGACCAGCCAAGTCCACATTTCCACAAAGGCATCAAAATTTTCACTAGCCACATTGCTTAAGGGAAATTTGGTAAAGATTTTGGCAGCTAATATCACTTGTGGACCATAGATCCTTAGATTAATGGAAACATGACTTGCCTGCTCCTTAAGGGCATCCTGCACAGCAATATGCCTTAGAAGTTTGCAGACCTCCAAAATATGATCGCAATGCTCATGGAATTCATTCACCTGTTGGGTAAAATGTGGCAAATTTTGCTGAGAAATGGCCACATTGAGATTATTCACCAATTCCGTTGACACCTTGAGAGCCTTAAACATTTCACGCGATTGCTCTACCGCCGAATTTATCAATTGTTCGGAGAGTGTTTTCACCGAAGCCAAAACCGTGTCTATATACTCGTCTTGATAATGATCTTTGGCATATGAAGATTGCTGTTGCTCACCCTGTTTGACCACAATATTTCTTAGGTATTTGTTAAGCTCCCGCGTACAATGATCACAATAGATCAAGATGTTTTCACGCATTTCATGGCTGGTATAGGGAGAATCCGTAAAATCGTGTATGTTTTCCAAAATACGGTCAAAGGATATAAGTATCTTTTCAATCAAATCACCACACACACAATCTGGACTAGTGATTGTCTTGTACTTGGGACTATTACAGCTACTGCTGCTTACTCCACCACCACCACCCCCTCCCGTATAAGGATCCAAGCCATAGCATTCATTTAGCAAACGTTCACCCTCCGGCAAACCGGCAGAGTCATAGAGCTTTTTGCTTTTATTGTCTAGGGGCCAGCGTTTATCAATGGATTTTTTGCGATAGACATGATGATTAACTACTTTCGTATTGAAATAGGGATCCGAGTGTTTTGTTTTGTAGCGACAACATTGCATGAGATAGGTGAAATGTTGTATGGTGGCATGTATAGTGCCCCTTTCATCGTTGTTATAATAGGAATAATGTTGTTTCGAAGAATGCCATTCCGATTCCAGAATAGCATCCTTGATGATAAAGTGTATATGATCCATGCCTCTACGTATTTGACAGAATACTGTATTGCGATTTTCCCGGGCGATTACACAGTTGTAGTGGACCATGCACACCTTGGAGGAGGTAATCAAGACCTTAACCGAATGCTCTAAAACCTGACGAGCCGATAAAATCTCTGAACGTCTTCTTTCCTCTTTCAGGCTATTGTTGCCGCAATTTGAGGTTAAACAGGTCATTTCTACCATCTCGGTACCAAAAGCCGAGAAGGCTTGAACAAATTTGGTA
Source organism: Stomorhina lunata (assembly GCA_933228675.1). NCBI lineage: Eukaryota > Metazoa > Arthropoda > Insecta > Diptera > Rhiniidae > Stomorhina > Stomorhina lunata. The sequence goes on along the minus strand of OW121744.1, from coordinate 104,077,508 downwards.
AAATTCATTACACACTCGAGATTTTGGGGACATTTACTGTCTTTGTATTTGAAGGTAAACAATTGTTTCACCACTATAATATCCACCAAAAGTAAAACTCTAGTAATCGAGGTGAGTAGAGAGCGTGAGGCCAAGATAATGGCGGTATGATCTATGAATGTCTTGGGTACCCCCACTGCCAAACTGCCAGTTTCACCCATCAGGTCACCCGTTAAACACAACTGTTCTATGGATTTGCCTTTGGAAAGAAAAAAAGAATAATAAAAACTCTCCACATATTTCTCTAAGACTTTTGACTTACCAGTATCCCTGGCATCTTTGCAGCAATCAAACATATCCGCCTTGATATCCTGAAAACCCTCTGCTATTATCTCGCCTATGGTTACCAGGCGATCAACTGCCATATTTATCGCCTGACCCACTCTCTTGCATGTTACCAGTTTCTGTTCCATGCTCATCTCCAAATGCCTTTGCGGTGTTAACTGCAATTAAGTTTAAAATTTTATTGATTTTTCTCTTTTTTGTGCATGCATGTTCATGCTTAAAATATCTTAATATCTATTTGTCTTTTTATTTTTAAAACTATTCTACCACTTACCGGCTCTAAGTTGTTTGCAGATATCATATTTACTTCCAATTATTATGACGATGACTTCGTTCGGGTCAATATAGTGCCTGTCTTTAGCCTTTCCTTTGCCTCCACCCGTCTCTTGTCCCGTTCACTTTCTTTCTTTCCTTCCTTCTTTCTTTTGTTGTAATGCGGCCAACCCTCTTTAATTGTTTCTTCTTATTGCTTTACGTTAATGGGAAAATATTGCACATATTATATTGAATTGGTTTTTCTGCACCTATTTTGAACGACATCGAACGACACACATTAGTACAGTTTGCGTCAGAATACAACTTACAACAGCCTAGAGCATTACTAGGAAATGTAAGATTAGAAACAAAAAAAATTGAAAGGAAGAACAGATAACGCTTTAACGTTTGTAAATTTAGTTCACCCCTGACATTTGGAAATGTTTAGATACGTTTAAAGTGATGATATATTACAGTGACAGATTGGGGACAGTTTTTTGTGGAAACCTCTTTTGGTTTTCAAAGTTTTATTCGATGATAGAGAGTGGAAAAATTACTTGAATCCCTATTATATCTTGCCGATCTTGTTTGTGGGATGTAATGGGATTCAGTTATTGCCTGGCGTCTCCAGCTACCAGGGAAGAACTGTACCCAATTCCTACTCTAACCTCCTCGTCGTACATCCTGGTAACCTGAGCAACCTAATTGAAGATGCAGTAAACAATCCGTGTGGGATTCTAGATCTGGGCTAATATGAGAGGGAGTTATCTTAGAGCCATTCCAACGTATTTGGTCTAAGATAATTGTACTTGGTTAAGTACGAAAATGTAGTCGTCGACTAGAGGAGACTATAGTCGTCTGGGAAATATTTTCTCCTGATATTTTTCTGAAATCTGGATCTCCTCTAATCAAAATCCACAAGAATTCTCACGTTTCTTCCTTACTCTCTCTACCATTGGTGATGATGACATATGACCAAGACATCCCAGAAAGTCGAGTCTTGATCATATCTATTATAAATAATGATAAAGTAAAGCTTCCAATGTTCTGTTCTATGAATTGGAGACAGCGTATGTTCATCAATTTTGAGAACTTTGTATACCAAACTCAGATAGTTAAGGGAAATTCATGAAACGTGTCTCTCTAATCGTTTTTTTTTCTGAAATCTCAACCTATCTTTTAAGTCAAGCGAAAAATAATACGAAATAGGACTAGAATAAAACTTAGGTTCCTTCTTTGTCAGACACTGTACATTCAATTTAATGTAAATAAACGCTATAAATATACCAGTAATTATATTGATAACTACGAGGGTTGTCAATTACCCAAAAAAAATTCAGCTTTTCTTTGGTTAACAAAAGATAAAATTCTTTCAAGAATTTTATTTAACCTGGTCACCTTTAAACAAATATCTAGGTTCATGCAAATATTTGAACTAAATTATAAATGCAAATACACTTGTTCAGATATGCATTGAATGTATGGTGACCCTCGCAATAACTATGCATTTTTAATGTCATACATATTTGATGCGAATTTTCGATAAGTGCATTTTTCATACTACACACTTTTTGTTTTGCATTAGGATTGTACCTTATGAGAGAAGAGATTTTTGTATCGTCGACTAGAGGAGACTATAGTCGCCCAGTAGAGCTGACTATAGTCGTCGACTAAAGGAGACTATTGTAGTCGACTAGAGGAGACTATGGTCGTCCACCAGAGGAGACAATAGCCGTCGACTAAAGGTGGCTACTGTTGTCGACTAGAGGAGACTGTAGTCGTCGACTAGAGGAGACTATAGTCGTCGACTAGAGGAGACTATAGTCGTCGACTAGAAAAGACTATAGTCGTCGACTAGATGAGACTTAGTCGTCGACTAGAGGAGACTATAGTCGTCGACTAGAGGAGACTATAGTCGTCGACTAGAGGAGACTATAGTCGTCGACTAGAGGAGACTATAGTCGTCGACTAGAGGAGACTATAGTCGTCGACTAGAGGAGACTATAGTCGTCGACTATAGTCGTCGACTAGAAAAGACTATAGTCGTCGACTAGAGGAGACTTAGTCGTCGACTAGAGGAGACTATAGTCGTCGACTAGAGGAGACTATAGTCGTCGACTAGAGGAGACTATAGTCGTCGACTAGAGGAGACTATAGTCGTCGACTAGAGGAGACTATAGTCGTCGACTAGAGGAGACTATAGTCGTCGACTATAGTCGTCGACTAGAAAAGACTATAGTCGTCGACTAGAGGAGACTTAGTCGTCGACTAGAGGAGACTATAGTCGTCGACTAGAGGAGACTATAGTCGTCGACTAGAGGAGACTATAGTCGTCGACTAGAGGAGACTATAGTCGTCGACTAGAAAAGACTATAGTCGTCGACTAGAGGAGACTTAGTCGATGACTAGAGGAGACTATAGTCGTCGACTAGAGGAGACTATAGTCGTCGACTAGAGGAGACTATAGTCGTCGACTAGAGGAGACTATAGTCGTCGACTAGAGGAGACTATAGTCGTCGACTAGAGGAGACTATAGTTGTCGACTAGAGGAGACTATAGTCGTCGACTAGAGGAGACTATAGTCGTCGACTAGAGGAGACTATAGTCGTCGACTAGAGGAGACTATAGTCGTCGACTAGAGGAGACTATAGTCGTCGACTACAGGACACTATAGTCGTCGACTAGAAAAGACTATAATCGTCGACTATAGTCATCGACTAGATGAGACTATAGTCTTCTCTAGTCGTCGACTTGAGAAGACTATAGTTGCCGAATAGAGGAGACTATAGTTGTCGATTAAAAAAGACTATAGTCGGCGACTAGAGGAGACTATAGTCGTCGACTAAAGGAGACTATAGTCGTCGACTAAAGGAGACTATAGTCGTCGACTAGAGGATACTATAGTCGTCGACTAGAGGAGACTATAGTCGTCGACTAGAGGAGACTATAGTCGTCGACTAGAGGAGACTATAGTTGTCAACTAGAGGAGACTATAATCGTCGACTAGAGGAGACTATAGTCGTCGACTAAAGGAGACTATAGTCGTCGACTAGAGGAGACTATAGTCGTCGACTAAAGGAGACTATAGTCGTCGACTAGAGGAGACTATAGTTGTCGACTAGAGGGGACTATAGAAGTTAAATAGGAAAGACAATATACTAGACTAAAAGAGGCTCTAGTGGTCAACTAGAGGGGACTATAGTCGTTGACTAGAGGAGGCTATAGTTGTCAACTAGAGGAGACTGCAGTCGCCGGTTAGAGGAGGCTATAGTTGTCAATTAGAGGAGACTATAGTAGTCGACTAGTGGAAACAATAGTCGTCGACTAGAGGAGTCTATAGTCGTCATTAGAGGAGACTTTTGTTGCCGACTAATAAAGGTTTTAGTCCTAAACTTAAAACTATATTCGCAGAATAGAGTAGACTGTAGTTGTAGTCTGGAGTAGATTAGGTTGTAAAGATTAAAGTGGACTATAATTACCGAATATAGACCTAGTTATCTTCATAATTTAGGAGCCTTCCTAATTTAAATATGATAGATATCGATATGAATTTCAATACATGTGTATGTATGTATATTCATTGGACATGTGTAGGTTATTTACAGAAACATAAATGTATAAACACATCCATACACTCATGTAAAATGTTAAAAAAAATTACATTTGTGTATATGCAGATACACATGTTAAAACAGGGTGGCTGATGAAAACCGCTAGCCAAAAAACTAAGAACCAACCTATTCCATTTTTATTTTAATTTAAAGTTAAATCTTTAGATTTGACAAAAAATTGAGAATTGGGACAATGAAACAAGAATTTGGATAATGCTCCGCTTTCAAGCTTTACCAGTCCCTTATAATAACTTTTTGATATTGAGTTTCTTAAAGTAGCACAAATCATCAGCCACCCTGTATGTGTGATTGTATTATGTAGGTAGATGTGGAGTGATGTATAATAAAACTAGAATATAATTCGATTTAAAAATCCAATTCAACTTTACTTTTAGTTAGTTAGTAGCTACTTTAGTAGTGTATGGCCTATCATCATCAAAATCTTCAAGGTTACAGTCCATAAACAAAGTGGAACTATAAAAATATTACAATTTATTATTATTATTCCCTTTTCGCAATCTAACCAACGGGTAGTGGAGGCGCTTTTTGGGCCTGCCAAGAGATAAGCTCAGATATTTAAAATTTAGAAGGACTGACATTGAAATTTAGGAGGATTGTAAGATCACAGTTGACTGAACAAAGTTGATCATTAGAAATGTCTAAGAACGAATCGAGTAAGTTATACTAGTCGGCTCGAGCAGACCATAGCCGCCGTCTGAGAAGACAATAGTCATCGACCAGAAAAGACTATAGTCGTCGACTAGAAGAGACTTTTGTCGTCGACTAGAGGAGACTATAGTAGTCGACTAGAAGATACTATTGTTGTCGACTAGAGATGACTATAGTCGTCGACTAGAGAAGACTAAGTCGTCGACTAGAGAAGACTAAGTCGTCGACTAGAGGAGACTATTGTCGACGACTGGAGGAGACTATAGTCGTGAAAAGAAGATACTATTGTAGACGACAAGAGGTAACCCCAGTCGTCGACTAGAGAAGACTAAGTCGTCGACTGGAGGAGACTATAGTCGTCGACGAGAGGAGACTATAGTCGTCGACGAGAGGAGACTATAGTCGTCGACGAGAGGAGACTATAGTCGTCGACTAGAGGAGACTATAGTCGTCGACTAGAGGAGACTATAGTCGTCGACTAGAGGAGACTATGGTCGTCGACTAGAGGAGACTGTAATCGCCGACTAGAGGAGACTATAGTCGTCGACCAGAGGAGACTGTAATCGTCGACTAGAGGAGACTGAAGTCGTCGACCAGAGGAGACTGTAATCGTCGACTAGAGGAGACTATAGTCGTCGACCAGAGGAGACTGTAATCGTCGACTAGAGGAGACTAAAGTCGTCGACCAGAGGAGACTATGGTCGTCGACTAGAGCAGACTGTAATCGTCGACTAGAGGAGACTTAGTCGTCGACTAGAGGAGACTATAGTCGTCGACTAGAGGAGACTATAGTCGTCGACTAGAGGAGACTATAGTCGTCGACTAGAGGAGACTGTAATCGTCGACTAGAGGAGGCTATAGTCGTCGACTAGAGGAGGCTATAGTCGTCGACTAGAGGAGGCTATAGTCGTCGACTATAGGAGACTGTAATCGTTGACTAGAGGACACTGTAATCGTCGACTAGAGGAGACTATAGTTGTCGACTAGAGGAGACTATAGATGTCGACTAGAGGAGACTGTAATCGTCCACTAGAGAAGACTAAGTCGTCGACTGCAGGAGACTATAGTCGTCGACTAGAGGAGACTATAGTCGTCGACTAGAGGAGACTATAGTAGTCGACTAGAGGAGACTGTAATCGTCGACTAGAGGAGGCTATAGTCGTCGACTAGAGGAGACTGTAATCGTCGACTAGAGAAGACTATAGTCGTCGACCAGAGGAGACTATGGTCGTCGACTAGAGGAGACAGTAATCGTCGACTAGAGAAGACTTAGCCGTCGACTAGAGGAGACTATAGTCGTCGACTAGAGGAGACTGTAATCGTCGACTAGAGGAGACTATAGTCGTCGACTAGGGGAGACTGTAATCGTCGACTAGAGGAGACTATAGTCGTCGACTAGAGGAGACTATAGTAGTCGACTAGAGGAGACTGTAATCGTCGACTAGAGGAGACTATAGTCGTCGACTAGAGAAGACTATAGTTGTCGACTAGGGAAGACTATAGTCGTCGACTAGAGTAGTTTCTATTCTGGTTCTGATTTGATTCTGTTCTGATTCTGTGCTGGTTTTGCTCTGGTTCTTGTCTGGTTCTGTTTAGACAAGGCCTTGCTATTTCTTCCTTTGTGTATAAACTAATATTATATATATGTATACAATGTCAACATGTATGAGTGTGTTTGACAGAGTGGAAGAAGAATGTGTCGCTCTAACCTTGTGGACAGAAGGCGACCGATGTAAGATTTTCAAATACCCATACACTTTCTCTATAAATATGTACGAGTTTTAATATAAATTAAATATTTATTATTACCATTTTGAAAACTAGATAAGATGTCGTTTAAATTTTTAATTTTTTCGATATTACTTGTATGTATAATTTAGTTAAATTCTAGAATTTTGAATCACATGTATTGGAATTATTGCATTAGTTTTGGTTTTTAAACATTTTTGTTAGTTTTTCATTAAAAACACTTAACATTTTTTTATAATTTTTTTTTTCACAAACACTCAATTTTTACGTCCTTGCTTCTTCTTGATTTTCGAAATTTCTTTACAATTTCAACACCCTTCCTTCTGCTGTTTACTTCCGTTTACACTTATTATGGTCGGGTGCTTTTCAAGTTTACTCTGTTGATTTTCCTTCAGTTTCATCGGTTTAAGGAGCAATAGGAAACATTTAAATGTTCCCATAAAAATATCCCCTTGTGGCAAAATCTCTACCACAACATTTTTTTCAAAATCGTAGGACAGACACTAATACACAAAAATTGTATCTAAAAAAGCGAGAGTCTAGGATTTCAAAGGTAGATATTCATTTTTATTTTCATTTCAGTTTTCAACACACACACGATTTTAACTATAACGAAGAAAAATATAACTTTTTAGAAAAGTATCTTTTTGTTAATAATTTTTTGAAATATTTAATATTTGTTTTAATTATTTATATATATTAACTATTATTCTATTGATTTATTATTGTTTATGTATAAATTTCTATACATAAACAATTTGTTGAAATTTTATTTTTATTTTTTTCACAACTTGCAGTGTAGATGCTCCCAGGTAAGCAGAAGATAGTGTTTGGAAGAAAAAATAAGAGTCTTACTGTTCAAGACATGCGCATGGAGTCCTCATTTTTCGATTTATCGATAATTTCATTTATGAAGAAAGTATCGGGTAAAACTTAATCTCAACTGGAGGTTTTAAGGCATTTCAAAAAGTCCGTTATAAAGTAAAGAAATAAATCATTCACAATAACTTTACCAAAGCTGCATTAACAACTTCTGGATTCTCACACTTGTAATTTGGCATTTTTTGGACTTGTTTAACAAATTGCTATAATGGACTATTAACACTAAATTATAATAAATTAACACTTTAGTCGTCGACTTGAGGAGATTATAATCGTCGACTAAAGGAAACTAGAGTCGTCGACTTGAAGAGACTATAGTCGTCGACTAGAGGAGACTATAGTAGTCGACTAGAGAAGACTATAGTCATCGACTTGAGAAGACAATAGTCGTCGACCAGAGAAGACTGTAGTCGTCGACTAGAGAAGACTATAGTCGTCGACTAGAGGAGACTATAGTCATCGACTAGAGGAGACTATAGTCGTTAACTAGAGGAGACTATAGTCGTCGACTAAAGGAGACTATATTCGTCGACTAAAGGACACTATAGTCGTCGACTAGAGGATACTATAGTCGTCGACTAAAGGAGACTATAGTCGTCGACTAGGGGAGACTATATTTGTCGACTAAAGGAGACTATAGTCGTCGACTAGAGGAGACTATAGTCGTCGACTAGAGGAGACTATAGTCGTCGACTAGAGGAGACTATAGTCGTCGACTAGAGGAGACTATAGTCGTCGACTAGAGAAGACTATAGTCGTCGACTAGAGAAGACTATAGTCGTCGACTAGAGAAGACTATAGTCGTCGACTAGAGAAGACTATAGTCGTCGACTAGAGAAGACTATAGTCGTCGACTAGAGAAGACTATAGTCGTCGACTAGAGAAGACTATAGTCGTCGACTAGAGAAGACTATAGTCGTCGACTAGAGAAGACTATAGTCGTCGACTAGAGAAGACTATAGTCGTCGACTAGAGAAGACTATAGTCGTCGACTAGAGAAGACTATAGTCGTCGACTAGAGAAGACTATAGTCGTCGACTAGAGAAGACTATAGTCGTCGACTAGAGAAGACTATAGTCGTCGACTAGAGAAGACTATAGTCGTCGACTGGAGGAGAATACAGTCGTCGACTAGAGAAGACTATAGTCGTCGACTAGAGAAGACTATAGTCGTCGACTAGAGAAGACTATAGTCTTCGACTAGAGGAGACTCTAGTCGTCGACTAGAGGAGACTAAAGTCGCTGACTAGAGCAGACTATAGTCGCCGACTAGAGGAGACTATAGTCGCCGACTAGAGAAGACTATAGTCGCCGACTAGAGGAGACTATAGTCGCCGACTAGAGGAGACTATAGTCGCCGACTAGAGAAGACTATAGTCGCCGACTAGAGGAGACTATAGTCGCCGACTAGAGGAGACTACATTCGTCGACTAAAGAAAACTATAGTCGTCGACTAGAGCAGACTATAGTCGTCGACTAGAGGAGACTATAGTAGCCGACTAGAGGAGACTATAGTCGCCGACTAGAGCAAACTATAGTCGCCGACTAGAGGAAACTATAGTCGCCGACTAGAGGAAACTATAGTCGTCGACTAGAGGAAACTATAGTCGTCGACTAGAGGAAACTATAGTCGTTGACTACAGGAGACTATAGTCGCCGACTAGAGGAGACTATAGTCGTCGACTAGATTAGACTATATTCGTCGACTAAAGGAGACTACAGTCGCCGACTAGAGGAGACTATAGTCGCCAACTAAAGGAGACTATAGTCGCCGACTAGAGGAGGCTATAGTCGCCGACTAGAGGAGACTATAGTCGCCGACTAGAGGAGACTATATTCGCCGACTAGAGGAGACTATAGTCGCCGACTAGAGGAGACTATATTCGCCGACTAGAGAAGACTATAGTCGCCGACTAGAGGAGACTATAGTCGCCGACTAGAGGAGACTATAGTCTCCGACTAGAGGAGACTATAGTCGCCGACTAGAGGAGACTATAGTCTTTTACTAGAGGAGACTATAGTCGTTTACTAGAGGATTCGACTAGTCGAGACTGTAGTCGGCGACTAGTGAAAACTGTAGTCGGCGACTAGTGGAGACTGTAGTCGTTAACTAGAGGAGACTATAGTCGTCGTCTAGAGGAGACAATAGCCGTCGACCAAAGGAGACTATAGTCGTCGACTAGAGTAGACTTTAGTCGTCAACTAGAGGAGACTATAGTCGTCGACTAGAGGAGACTATAGTCGTCGACTAGAGGAGACTATAGTCGTCGACTAGAGGAGACTATAGTCGTCAAATAGAGGAGACTATAGTCGTCGACTAAAGAAGACTATAGTCGTCGACTAGAGGAGACTATAGTCTTCAACTAGAGGAGGCTATAGTCGTCTACTAGAGGAAATTTTTGTCATCTAGTCGACTAGTCTATATGTTAATCCATGTATGGCAGGTATCCTGCTCCAAAATCACCATGAAACCAAACAACTTAAGCAATTAGCTGTAGGTCAGAAACGAATGTTACTGCCCAGAAAGTATAAAATTTTTCACACTCGACACCCTACACCTGTTGACCGGCGAATTTCACCAGGCAGAGACTCTTAGCTTAAATCTAGGAAATAAAATTAACTTTTAACTTATTTAAACCGACAATTTTCATGACAAGAAACAATTAACAATTGAAAATCTTAGAATTAAGATGTTAAGAAACTAATATTAAAATATTCAAGGGTAAATTGCACAAGAAGGATACAAAGGATAAAGGAAGTGTAACATGATGCGTGAGCTTTTGGTAGTATAACAAGGAAAATTTGATTTCCACCCCTAATTGTTTGGCGCCGCCCTTTATGTGACGATGATGATTTTCCGTATTTTTTTTTTGTTTATTTTTATTGTTGTTGTTTTATCAAATTATTCGCTTTATAGCGTCGTATAGTTGTATCGTATTCAATTCTATTGTATTTTAGATATAACATATTGTAATATGATGAGTATTAATTGCATTCATCAGATTATATAGTTTATATAGAGCTAATAAAGTTATTTTTTTATGAATTAAATTTAATAAAAATTAAATTAAGAAAATTTAACAAAAAAAAAAAAATAAAATAAAATGGAATATTCTTTGAAAAATTTTGTGATTTCGGAAAATCTTAAAGATACGGCAAAAACGTTTTATAGTTCTAATGTTATCGGTCGCGACATTTTATCGAGTTATGATTTGGTAATGGATCATTTTAAAAATTGTCACACACATTCCTCGCACCACCACCACCATCACAATCATCATCATCATAATCATCATCACAGTTCCGGTGTTAATGATGTAAATACTCCGGGAATATATGAAAATCAAGAAGAATCGGATATATATTTTAATTTTAATAATACAACAACAATAAGCAATCAATTTTCAGGTACGTACATCCGAAAGTTTAATATCTTAATTAGAATGGAAATGGAAAATCTTGAGATTTACGACTTTATTAGCACATACTTTGAGGCGAACGGAAAAATAATTTAAGGCTTTCACTTTACCGACCTTCTAAGATATAGGACATGTTTAAGAGATCGGATAAACAACCCTTAGATGCAGTCATAGACAGCTGAGGTATAAGTAAATTAATACAACCGGGTCAAGGGTCACAGCCCGTGAATTACGCCATAAATATGGGTTAGGAAGTGACCTGCCTATTCGCTTATCTTGTTAATTTCAGAGTATCAGTTGTTTACAGTTTGTTCACGTAAAACCGGTCTTTCAAGTGGCCTCAGAGAAAATAACGCGGCGGCGTTAGATCATAAAAACAAAGTGATGCGAATTCTATTACCAAACTAAAAAGTGGGTAAATTTGAAGTTAGAAAGTAAATTGCCTTAAAAACACACTTTTTGACAAATTATGATCTATTGATATCAATATAATGTAAAAATATGTAAATTAATAGTGGAATATGACTTCGATCAGCTGTCCATCTCTAGCACGTCGGCAGACGTCCGCTCCTTTCACACAATTTTCAACAAAATTTCGCTTTTCACGTCAATTTTGGAGCGTCAGTTGTTCACAGCTTGTTCACCAAAAACCGGCTTTTGAAATGGTCTCAGAGAAAATAATCTAGCGGCGTAAAATCAAAAGAACAAGAAGGCCAATTGACATCACCAAATCAAGAAATTACGCGACCTGGAAATGGAACATTTAATTCACCCTGAACAGTATTTTATAAGAAACTAATCGAAATGAAATGAATCGCCGTGGTATAGCTGGTTAGTCATCCGCCTAGCATACCAGAGGTCCTAAGTTCGATCCCCGGCCAGACCCACTTGAAAACATAAATTTTCAAAAAAGCGGCGGTTCACCTCATTACTTAGCTAGCCACGGATTATTGAGTATTAGGCTATGTAAAACTTCTCTAACTAACGCATTTGCCGTTCGGAGCCGAAGTTATAACGTAGGTCCCTTTCAATGAGTCTAAAAATAAAATCGGTAAAATCGATCATGATTCTCGAAACCCAAGATTGCAAAATTTCCTAGCCACTTTATGCTACTTGTTAAAAGTTATCTTTCGGTTCTGGTAAAGGAATTCGTACTTCGAGACAGAAGGAAATGGAAACTCCACCCTTAACCTCTTCTTTGAAAAGAGGTTTTCTCGGTTAAACCCTTGAACTGTTAACGAGTGAACCAAACATCTGCTGTAAGGCAAGAAATCGACTCCTAAGGGCCGATGTCTAAATACCAATGTTCAGAATCAAGAAGATACCAAAAACGCTGATGGATCTTTCAAAGTGACTTCAGCGAGACAGTTCGTTTCCAGATATTACTAATTGTACCATGTTTATACTGCATAGGCTAGATTAGATCTGATCATGATTCTAGGATAAATAACTAATACTGACCCGAAAGTACCTCTGGGGGGTTACTACGTATCTCAATTCGAAAATAAAATTGTTCGAATTTGTATGATTAAAGCATTGAGTTTCGAAAAGTCTTGAATCGTAATTGGGGATCTAAACAGTGAACCAAAAAGGAACCTGTGTCTCTGAATGAAAATCTGATCATGATGCGACTAGGATGATTTAACATGAGTTTGAGCATAGATTAAGATAGAGACTAAAATATAGACAGACACGAGACTAGTTCCCAGAAGCATTTTACTCGCTCCCCCTTTCTGTAGCTCTCCCCTTTCTGTAGCTCTCCCCTTTATGTCAGCTAGATCTTCTAGATCCGTGGAAAGATGTGACAAACCAGAGCAGATTTTGAATTCAGAGGGACTGTCAGCTTGAGATAATTATAGAACTTTTGAGTCATGTGAAATTGCTGAGTTACTTAGAACTGTTCATCACGAACTGCTGAGTCATCTTGAGCTAGTAATTCATCTCGAGCTTGTGAGTCATCTCGTGGATCTTTGCATCTCGTAGATCTTTGACAAACCAGGACAGATTTTGAATTCAGAGAGACAAAATCCCTAGACTAAATGTCAGTTTGAGGATATTACATCTCTGGCAATTCGCTAACGACCTGAGTCATTACGAACCGCTGAGTCACCTTGATCTACTAATTCATCTCGAGCTTGTGAGTCTCGTGGAAAGATCTGTGACAAACCAGGGCAGATTTTGAGTTGAGAGAAACAAAATCTCTAGACGAAATGTCAGTTTGAGGCTATTACATCTCTGCCAATTCGCTAAGGACCAGAATTTCCTGAAAAAAGTTTAGAGTACTTCTGAGTCATCTAAAATTGCTGAGTTACTTAGAAGTGTTCAGTCATCTAGAGGTGCTTAGTCATCACGAACTACTAAGACATCTTTAGTTACTAATTTATCTCAAACTTGTGAGCCGTCTCGTAGAAAGATGTGACAAACCAGGGCAGATTTTGTATACAGAGAGACAAAATCCCTAGACTAAATGCCAGTTTGAGGATATTACATCTCAGCCAATTCGCTTACGACCAGAATTTCCTGAAAAAGTTTATAGTTCTTCTAAGTCATCTGAAATTGCTGGGGTATTTAGAACTGTTCAGTCACGGCAAGTCATCTCGAATTTCTGTGTCACCTCGAGCTACTAATTCATCTCGAACTTGTGAATCATCTCTTGGAAAGATCTGTGACAAACCAGGGCAGATTTTGAATTCAAAGAGACAGAATCCTGAGACTGTCAGCTTGATAACATTATAGAACTTCTGAGTCATGTGAAATTGCTGAGTTACTTAGAACTGTTCAGTCATCTCGTGGTGTTAAGTCATTCATCTCGAGCTTGTGAGTCATCTCGTGGATCTTTGCATCTCGTGGATCTTTGACAAACCAGGACAGATTTTGAATTCAGATAGACAAAATCCCTAGACTAAATGACAGTTTGAGGATATTACATCTCTGACAATTCGCTCACGACAATTCGCTAACGACCAGAATTTCCTGAAAAAAGTTTATAGTCATCTGAAATTGCGGAGTTATTAAGAAGTGCTCAGTCATCTCGAGGTGCTGAGCAATCACGAACTGCTAAGTCATCTTGAGCTACTTATTAATCTCAAGTTTGGGAGTTATCCCGTGAAAAGATGTGACAAACTAGGGCAGATTTTGTATTCAGAGAGACAGAATTCTAAGACTAAATGTCAGCTTGAGGACATAACATCTCTGCCAATTCCCTAACGACCAGAATTTCCTGAAAATGTTTATAGTTCTTTTGAGTCATCTAAAATTGCTGAGTTATTTAAAACTGTTCAGTCATTTGGAGGTGCTGAGGCATCACGAACTGCTGAGTCATCTTGAACTACCTCAAGCTTGTGAGTCATCTCGTGAAAAGATATATGACAAACCAGGGCAGATTTTGAATTGAGAGAGACAGAGACTTCAGAGAGACTAAGTTTCAGCTTAAGGACATTACATCTCTGCCAATTCGCTCACGATCAGAATTTCCCGAAAAAGTTTATAATACTTCTGAGTCATCTTAAATTGCTGAGTTATTTGAGCTGTTCAGCCATCTCGAGGTGCTTAGTCATCACGAACCGCTGAGTCACCTCGAGCTATTAATACATCTAGAGCTTGTGAGTCATCCCGTGGAAAGATCTGTGACAAGCCAGGGCAGATTTTGAATTCAGAGAGACAAATCCCTAGACCAAATGTCAGTTTGAGGATACTACATCTCTGCCAATTTGCTAACAACCGGAATTTCCTCAAAAAAGTTTATAGTGATAGCCTTTGTGCGGCGTTCAGCTATAAGTCTTTAGGATAGGTCTTAGGATTCGGGATTCCGATTAATGAGTCGAGAGACTTCAGTGAAGAAGTCAATACATGGTATTTTACCGGAAATTCCGCGTTACCCCGATTCACTATACAATACTATGGATTAAGAAACAGAGAAATTAGAGCCTATTCAATGAATTGTAATGGTTTCAAAGAAGTGGGGACATTTAAAAGGCCTCTAATTTCCCTTTCTCTTGTTTCGTTTGTTTGTTTGCTTGTTTCCATAACTAATTCCAAAAATATTTATATCCCTATAAAACAAAGTTATCCTCTGTTATATGTGTCTGTCTGTGCACACATACTCATCCTTCCTCTAATGCGAGTAAATCCTTAACCAGAAATAAAATTAACACTCACTTTCTCAAACCCAAAACAAAAACCTAATGAATATCTGTCCGTCTGTCCGCCTGTCTACCAAACATAGAAATTCAAATCGACAACTGTTAAGAATTCCTTTCAGATTCCCAGTCAAATTGTATTTATCCAGATGTTTGTGATGGGCACCCTTCATTTTGGTGAGAGTATGAGTTATATTGTGGTGTTATTCCTCCTGTTCAGTCAGCCTCTCCTCCTTCCTTTCTTCCATTCCAAACACTTAAGTAAATTGGTTGTTTATTTTTAGTCTTTTTTTGATTGTTTGATTGTTTGTCTGTTGTGTAGAACATGGAACAACACGCTTATGACACGCTTCTAACAAGGACCAGCTACAACACCAAAAAGCAACAACAACAACGAAAACAAAAACATTTATTAATGAACCAAAAAAACTGACTGACTTCCTGAAGGGGAGGAATTGAGAAAATTGAATAATGGGAATGAATGAAATTTATTCACAGGCATCAAAATGCCAAATTGTTTAGTCAGTTAATTTTTTACAAAAGCCGCCTCTGCTAATCCGTGTTATATTAAACAAAAAAAAAAGAACAAAGATCAAAAAGAAACAATATTTCCTTTGGCTTTAAAGGTATTTTTATTGTTTAAATGGACTTTAGGCTTTAGATTTCTAATTAAAGAAGTGTTGGTAATTTATGTTCCATAACTCCTGGGTTTATGGATCAATTACAATGATTTTTAAAGCAATTAAGAAGGGGTTTCCTTAACAATTCAAAAACTTTAAAGAAGACTATAAGAATTTATATATGGGATCTTCAGAAAAGCTAAGATTTTCTCTTACCGACGGCATTTTAATTTCGCCATCCGGGACATACGAAGCGTTTGATAATGAATAATCTAAAAAGTATTTGCCTATTTTCGACAATAGATGGCCCCATACCAATTATCGAAGAGTATTAACGAATGTAGGGGATGTTGGATACCGAGCAACGGTTCTGATTGGTCTTAACTTGGTAAGCCCAGACATATCTTGATTATTTAGCTAACATGTGCCACAAGTTCTACCATAAGAACGATAAAAATATGGGTGAGGACGTCGGGCTAGTAATAAACTCCTGGAAAAAAACAATTACTAGGAAAAAGCTAAATTTAGAATAAAAACGGTCCCCTAAATGTTAAAAGTGGACGTCCGAAACTTCAATGGAAAGACCAAGTTGAGGGAAATCTTTCAAAGCTTGGCCGCAATTGAACAATATGCGCACAAGATCGAAGCGCATAGATTTATAAAATATGCTAGGCCTTTGATCTTAACGGGTTGTAAATACAGTAAATTTAAGTCAACGAATACGCGCGTTTGACATTTGTAAGGTTAAGCAGATGGCTGACAACATAGTCCGCGTCACTTGGGTCCTAGAGAGTCCCTAAAATCTTGACTAGCAAAACAACAAAGGCTCAATTAGAGCCAGCCAGATGCAACAATGGATGGGTCTTTTTTACGAATATTAATATTCGAAACCTCAAAAAGATCGTGCAAAAACGACTAGCCCAGATGGCAAGTGACGGAGAAGGTGAGTGGCAGTTTCTTCCCCCTTAAAGTTATGACAACTTCTACAGCAGTCACTGCTTTGAAGGTTGGGTCTCCTAGCATGTAATCCTATTATGTAGTGTCCTGTGGGGATTGATATAAGAATCCGTACTAGGTGGCGCGGTTGAGACCAAAACTGCAGAACGCTTACTGCCGTAATTCAACCAATTTATTCTTGATACCAGGTTGACTTGATAGCTGGTTGTTTTTGAAGTCCAGTTGGTCTGCACGGACCTACATAGAAATTGTATACCTATTCTTCTTCTGTTATCCTTGAATTTCAGTGGAGCATAGGGCCTCAACCAACCTTTTATATCGGGCTCTATTGAGAAAAGTTAGGCATACGTCATTCCATGAATAGCTTGCTGCTTGTAGCTCTGTGTCAATTGAACTTCTCGGCATCCTTCTCGTGAATTCCAACTAAGCGCTTGTCGAGCAATGTTGATATTTGGCCTTCGAAGTGTGTGGCCTAGCCATTTCCGATGTAGATCTTCATTTCTTATGCGGTTCGGCCACCATATATTTAGGATTTGCCGTAAGCGCTTGTTTGCAAATGCTTGCAGGTGGTTATCGATGCGTTTCCAAGATAATTAGAGGTACCTACCTTGGACACATCCAATAACTTCGTAATCCACTTTGATGTGTGCTGACGGGTTTGCGTGAAAGACTTTAGGTATAATTTTTGTCTAGGAAATATTGATTTCCAACCCAGCAGTAATAGCGTTAGTGGCCTGAGCTTTGGAAGTCTATTGGATACCGCGTCTACCATTCAAAGCCGTACTCATTATATTGCGATGACAAGGATAATATATATAGGATAGGTATAGGAGACAAGATATATCCTTACCCTACTCCAGTAGTGACTTCTAACGGATTTGAAAATGCCCGAATTAAGTTCGGAATTTTCGTTTTCATGTTACGAATTTCTAAAATTCTCCATAGATAGCTACTGTCGATTTGAATGCTGCCCTGAGGAGCACTGCGGAATGCTACCTTGAACACTGCAGCATTGCCCATGGATGAGCTTAAAATTCTGAAAGTAAGGAGGTTACCTTCGGCAAAGATGACAGAGTTGTCTACTCCTAATTTAGCATAAGATGCTAAATTTATTGTGTTGAAAGTTTTGTTTGCTTTGTGGCGAATGATTCGTCTTATTGGCTTAGTTTTGCGTATTTCTCCGAAGAATTCCGGTAGAAATAGTTGTATACCACTCAGTATTTACAGTTCTGCTTTGATTAAGATAGAAAACTCCAGACCATACACATCTTTCATGAACCGACGAAAACTGAAAGAGCTTGTATGGAAAGCTTAAATGCATCCACCGTAAACATCGCCTTACTCTACTTCAAACTTCCCTCCTAAAGAAAAAATACATTTAAAAATTATAACATAATGAGAAAATACTTTTAGATTGTCCAAAATATAACTACGATTTCTTATAAACGAAATCCTTTCTTGCTCTAAACTTGAGCGTCTTAATATACTCCGATGAGTCTAATATAGCTTTTCTCTATTTAATTGTTATTTCTCTCTTTTTCTCTTCTAGACTTCAAAAACGACTCGTCATCATATCAAGCAGATCGACAAAAGCAGAGAAGAATGAGAACGACCTTCAGTTCGGCTCAAATTAAGGAACTGGAGAAAATCTTTCAGGAAACACATTATCCCGATATTTATACAAGAGAAGAGATTGCAACGAAAATAGATCTAACCGAAGCCAGGGTACAGGTAAGCCAAAGATATCACTTAAATATGAATAAATAATATTGAAGAGTAAGCTCAAACCAAAAGCAGTTTTCAGTCAGTTCTAGTTCAGACTCCAAAATTGCTTCTAGTTTAGATCCCAACTAAGTCCTAGTTAAAATTCTAGATCGATTAGGTTCTTAGACAGGCCTTAGTTTAGTTCTACTTCCTTCTTTTCAAAGAGGTTCTAGTTCAGGCTGTTTTGGTTTGTTTAGATCCTAATTGATTTCTCGTTTAGATTCGAGATCGGTTCCTAACAGATAGGCCTTAGTTTAGTTCTACATCATTATTTTCAGAAAGGTTCTAGTTCAGGCTGGTTTGGTTTAATTTCTGTTCAATTGAAGTTTGAAATTCTAGTTCAGATAGGACAGGACCATTTTCTATTGTAATTATAGTTATAGTTTAGATCCCAATTAAGTTCTCGCTTAGATTCGAGATCGGGTCCTAAAACAGATAGGCCTTAGTTTAGTTCGACATCCTTCTTTTCAAAAAGTTTCTAGTTCAGGCTGTTTTGGTTTAATTTTTAGCCCGATTGAAGTCAAAATCTAGTTCAGATAGGACAGGACCCCAATTAAACCTCCCAATCCCTTAGTTTAGTTATTTCTGCTTTGGTTTAATTTCTAGTCCAATTGAAGTCAAAATATAGTTCAGATAGGACAGGATCCAGTTAATTTTCTTTTGTAATTATAGTTCTAGCTTAGATCCCACTTTAAAACTAGTTTGGATTCTAGATCAGATTCTAAAACAGGCCTTAGTTTAGTTATTTTTGAAAAGGTTCTAAGTTCAAGCTGTTTTGGTTTAATACCTGGTCCAATTGAAGTTGAAATTCCAGTTCAAATAGGCCATGATCCAGTTAATTGTTTTTTATAGTTGTTCTTGTTGGGTGGCGACATCATCGGTCTCTATTTCTTTGAGAATAGCGTTGATCTCGCCAGCACTATCGACCGAAATTGCTATTGATCATGATGATAACCAACTTCTTTGGCCAGAATTAGATGCTCTGGACACCAATGACATTGAGTTTTTACAGGAAGGTAATATGTGCCGCACAGCTCATCAATTTGAATGCATTTTCATTTCATGTAAAGGTCATATGAACTGTCCACTAAGATCTTGGGATTTGACCCCATTAAACTTTATCTTGTAGGGTTTTCTTTAGCAAATCGCGGCGGTCCTCAAAGCCAACATAATTCATGCCATTGTTCACAGAAAATTGGAGATTTCGGTTGAGCTCCGCCAGAGAAGCGTTCAAGTATTTGCAGGGGCCAACGCATCTGAAGTGCCGATAATAACTTCGGCTCTAGCTCAGTTTTAGTTGAGATTCTATTTCAGGTTTAAGTTTAGGTTCTAGTTCAGTTTTAGGTCTGGTTCCACCTAGTTGTAGTGCTAGTTCAGTTTCTAGTTTAGGTTCTAATTTAGATTGTAACTCAGGTTCGAGTTTCGGTTCTAGGGTAGGCTCAAGTTCTGGTTCCAGCTCAGATTCCGGATCAGGTGTTTGTTCAGATTCTAGATTCTAGGGGCTAGTTCAGTTATAAATTAGGTTCCACATTAGGTTCTAGTGCTAGTTCAGTTTCTAGCACAGGTTCTATTTCAGATTCTAGAGTAGGTTCCAGCTCAGATTCCGAACCAGATGTTTGTTCAGGTTATAGTTTTGGTTCTAGTTTAGATTATACTCCATAGAAAATTGGATATTTCGGCTATGCTTCGCCAGAGAAGCATTCAAGTATTTGCAGGGGCCAATGCATCTAAAGTACCGATGATAACATCGGTTATAGCTCAGTTTTAGTTGAGATTCTATTTTAGGTTCTAGTTCAGTTCTAGCTCTAGTTCCACCTAGTTCTAATGCTAGTTAAATTCTTGTTTAGTTAAATTAATTCACATTTTAAATACAGAAATTCTAAAATCTTTTTTTCCGACTTTTATTTTCAAATCTTTCCAGGTTTGGTTCCAAAATCGAAGGGCTAAATTTCGAAAGCAGGAACGACATTCGATACATATCAGCAGATCAACGCCTTCATATTGAATATACCCCTATATTATAATATAATATTTTATTTGTAAGTCTAAAGTAGTTCTATAAATATTAAATGTAAAATTGGTAGTATTGCGTTAATTTTAGAGAGAAGGTAGGTCCTTAAGAAATCATGTTCGAAACTGGACCGAACATGATATTTTTGTCTTAATGAGACCGTCTGACGATGACGATGATTTAACGAATTTCTATTTTATTTTATCTTATTGGTAATAAATTGAAGTAAAAATTGTAAAATATATTTCAATAAAATTAAGTAAATACTTTAATTAAAATAAAAGTCTTGAGACTAATGAAATAATATAGAAATTTTGGTGGTAGTTTTTTCTTTTTCTTAAGAATTTAAATTTAAAAAAAAATTCTATAATTTTGTAAGGAAAAAATTTTTAAAAATAATTTTCTATAGAATTTTTTTTATAATTAAAAATTTGTTATAGGAAATAATTTTCTTTAGAAACATTTTTAATGAAAAAAATTTGAAATTTTTTTTTTGATCAAATATTTTCTATAGAAACATTTTTAGTGAAACATTTTTTATAAAAATTTTTCAAATAAAAAATTTTCTATTGAAAAATTTTGTCAATGAAAAATTTTCTATAAATAAATTTTGTGAATGAAAAATTTTCTATTTTCTATAAAAAAATTTTTCATTAATAATTTTTAATAAAAAAAAATTTCTATATAAAATTTTTCAAATTTTTTTCATTAAATATTTTCTATAGAAAATTATTTATTAAAAAAATTTTTTTATAGAAAATTTTTCTTTAAAAGGTTTTTTCTATAGAAAATTTTTCATTAAAAAGTTTTTTCTATAGAAAATTTTTCATTAAAATTTTTATATAGAAAACTTTTTATTAAAAATTTTTTTTTTATTTTAAGAAAATTTTTCATTTAAAATTTTTTTCTATAGAAAATTTTTCAATAAAAAATTTTTTCGATAGATAATTTTTCAATAAAAGATTTTTTCTATAAAAAATTTTTCAATAAAAATTTTTTTGTATAGAAAATTTTTCATTAATAAAGTTATAGAAAATTTTTTATTAAAAAAATTTTCTATACAAAATTTTTCATTAAAAAATTTTTCTATAGAAAATTTTTCTAAAAATATTTTTCAGTGACAAAATTTTTCTATAGAAAATTTTTCATTGACAAAATATTTCAATAGAACATTTTTTATTAATAAAGTTTTTCTATAATTTTTCTATACAGAAAATTTTTCATTAAAAAATTTTTTAAAAAAAAATTTTTATATATAAAATTTTTCATTAGAAAATTTTTATATAGAAAATTTTTTATTTCTTATAAAAATTTTTAATGAAAAATTTTCTATAAAGAAATTTTTCTATAAAAAATTTTTTCAATGAAAATTTTTCATTAAAAATTTTTTCTATAGAAAATTTTACATTAAAAATTTTTTCTATAGAAAATTTTTCATTGAACAGTTTTTTCTATAGAAAATTTTTCATTGAAAAATTTTTTATATAGAAATTTTTTCATTAAAAAATTGTTCTATAGAAAATTTTTTATTAAAAAATGTTTCTAAAGAAAATTTTTCATTAAAAATTTTATCTATAAAAAGTTTTTCTGTAAAAAAAAAATTCTATAGACAATTTTCATTAAAAATTTTTCTATGGAAAATTGTTCATTAAAAAATTTTTATATAGAAAATTTTTCATTCAAAAGTTGTTCTTTAGAAAATTTTTCATTAACAAAATTTTCTATAGAAAATTTTTCATTAAAAAATTTCTTTGGAAAACTTTTCATAAAAAAACACAAAATTTTTCATTAAAACAGTTTCTATTGAAAACTTTTCACTAAAAAAAATTCTATGAAAAATTTTTCTATAGAAATATTTCGTTTGAAAAATTATTCTATGAACATTTTTTTATAGAAATTTTTCATTAAAAATTTTTTTTATAGAAAATTTTTCATTAAATAATTTTTTCTATAGAAAATTTTTAATAAAAAAATTTTTTATAGAAATTTCTTCGATAAAAAAATTTTCTATAGAAAAGTTTTGATAAAAAAAATTTTCCGTAGAATTTTTTTGATATAGAATATTTTTCAAGTTTTTTTCAATAAAAAAATTTTTCTATATAAAATTTTTCGTTAAAAAATTTTTCTATAGAAATTTTAAATTAAAAATTTCTATCTATTTTAAATTCAATAAAAAAATTTTCATTGACACAATTTTTCTATAAGAAAATTTTTTTATTCAAAAATTTTTCTATAGAAAATTTTTCATTCAAAAATTTTTCTATAGAAAATTTTTCATTCGAAATTTTTTTTTATAGAAAATTTTTCATTCAAAAATTTTTCGTAAAAAAATTTTCTATTTAAAATATTTAATTAAAAACATTTTTCTATAGAAAATTTTTAAAATTTTAACGAAAATATAAAATTTTTTATTAAGAAATTTTCTTTAGAAAATTTTTCAATAAAAAATTTTTCATTAAAAAATTATTCATTAAAAAATGTTTCTAAAGAAAATTTTTCATTAAAATTTTTTTATAAAAAAATTTTCTATAGAAAATTTTTCATTAAAAAAATTTTAATGAAAAATTTTCATTAAAAAATTTTCTATGTGAAATTTTTGATTAAAAAAATTTCTATTGAAAATTTTTCAATCAAATTTTACTATAGAAAATTTTTAATAAAAAAAATTTCTTTAGAAAATTTTTCAAATGTTTTTTAAAAAATTTTTGATTAAAAATTTTTTTGTAATGAAAATTTTTTATTAGACAGTTTTTTACTAAAAATTTTTTAAGAGTTTTCATTAAAAATTTTTCAATAGACAATTTTTCATCAAATTTTTATGAAAAATTTTATATAGAAAAATTTTTTAACAAAAATTTTTCAATAAAAAAATTTTTCTATAGAAAATTTTGTATTAAATTTTTTTTTATATAAAATATTTTTCATTAAAAAATTTTTGATATATAAAAATATTGAAAAATTTTCGATGAAAAAAATTTTATAATGAAAAATTTCTATACAAAAATCGTTAAAACTTAGCCTGTAATTCAGCATACACAGTTACTATAAATTGGACATTTTGGTTGCGCCTCCATTTAGACAAACGATGGACATCAATAACAATCGACGAGGATAGCTATTGCTAGATGTTTCCATCTATTTAGGCCTGATTTGGATGATCTTGGCAACAACATTTGGTTTCAGCAGGACGACACTATGTGTCACACAGCTTATACCACAATGGATATTCAACAGCTGAGGTAAACTAGTCCTATCAAGTGATTAGCTGTGATCAGACAAGTTTTGGCAAACATTTACTACAACGACCACACACAACTGCTGCAATAAGGTCTTTCAGACGAAAAGATAATTCTATGATATCTTACACACACTTTGTTTTAATTAAATTTAAAAAAAAAAACATAATTTTTAATTATATTGAATTTTATATTTCTTTTTCTTATAGCACTTACACATTTCTCCGAGTGTAATTAGTTTTGTTTACCTTTTTCCACAACAGCCTGCCTCATATATAGAAATAAAAACCCTAAATTAACCTGTTTACCCTGTGTTGGGGGACAAAACTTCAACTTGACATTTCGTCAACTAAATTATTAAAAATAAACATTTTTTCATGTTTATTGCGAAGTGATACATAAATTTTTTATTTGAATGCTCTCGTTGAAAGATCCGTATTTAATAAAATTAATTCGCTGCAGTTGAAACAAATAATTGTTTCACGTTTTTTCTTCTTAAAAACCAAAACAAAATTTTCCCCCAAGGTATTTTTGTTGTGTGTGCGACAGTGTTTTGCCTGCCAGCAATATTTTACGGATGTATCTACTTTTTCGTTGTTGTTGCTGGGTTTTTCTTTGGTGTCGCAAAAAAAAAATTATTGAAGAATTGAAGGCAAAAGAAAAGAAGTCTTTGTTTAAAAAAAAATTGTCTCACAAAGAAAGTAATGAAGAAAGTGAATTTAAGATAAAATTAGTGTTCGTTCGTTTTGGTGTGTGACTGTGTAAATTAATTGTTTATTATAAATTTGTTAATTGTTGTTTAATGAAAAGTGTCTGCTTACATATGCTAGACTCTATTGCATTGAATTTATTATGTAGCATTGATTTTTTTTATGGCCCTGCAGTTTTAAAGATTGTGTGAGATGGCCGCGAGTAATAAGACATTTTGACTTTACAGAAGTAAAACTAAAACTGTTAAGACGTAATGTTATGTCCATGTTAACCAGAATATAACAAAAGTGGTCAGCAAGTAGTTTTAACATGGATGTTAGTTGTTATGAGTCTATCGTGTTGAGATATCATCGAAATTTTGAATGACCTATTGATGTCCTTACGTGTGGAAGGACATCAGTAAAAAAGACTGTTAAGATGAAATGTTATGTCCATGTAAACCAGAATTTAACGAAAGGGGTCAGCAAGTAGTTTTAACATGGATGTTTGTGTTATGAGTCTATCGTGTTGAGATATCATCGAAATTTTGAATGACCTATTGATGTCCTTACGTGTGGAAAAAAACATTGTTCAAATGTCTTGATAGATTACATCTGAAATATCTAATTTTCTATAATTCAGGAGAAAAAGTCAGCCTTAATTTGAGAACCGCTGTGTTTGCTGTACCATACGTTAGCTTACTATGCCCTCAAATCAGGTGGAATGAAAAATAATTCAAATGGAAACCATTTAAATTGCTAAATTTTTCATGACTCTGACGCATAAATCAGCTGTACTATATGATTTGTGTTCAAGTCATTCAATTCAGGCCAAGAAGATGGAAACCATCGACATCTGGAGCTCACCGTTTGCAGTGAATTTCTGCCAACGTCGGTCTTTAAGAAATATGGACCAATGATGCTGCCAACCCATAATGTACAGCAAAAAGTAGGCTTTTCGGAATGCATTTGACGATCGTGCATCTAAAATATGTCCAGCTTGTCCTATTCATGCTAAAGAAGATTGTAATCATTGACCTATCGCTAGCCGTTGACAGTGATTGCATTGCGAACGTCATTTTTAAAGAATCATGTGTCAAACTACACACCAAACAGTGACTGTTGCGTGATGTAAAATATTAAAATTAGACTATTTCGATTGTTCACATAGCCGGTTCATCAGCTTCATCACTAGAATTTTAGCGTGATACATGGCCCGAATGTGCGTCCATGTCATTGGAATCCAGATCTTTCAAATCAAGTTAAAAAAGTTGGTAAATATCGACATTTAGCGCTTATCGTTGAAAGTGATGCCCTGGCCATGTCTTTCTAAAAGAAATAGTTTAGGGTATTGTCTATGTTCTTGTCTATAACTAAGTTTATATCTTAATCTAAGTTTATGTCTATTATCTAGAGTATATAATAGGTCATGTCTAAGTCTATGTCCTAGTCTTAGTTAAGACATAATCTGTGTCTTCGTAGCGTAGGTCTTAGTCTACTTCTTAATTTATGTCTTAGCGTAGGTCTCAGTCAATGTTTTAGTCTATGTCTCAGTCTGTCTATGACATATATTAAGGCATAGGCCAATTATAGACTAGACATATACTAAGTATAAAATAAGACGAACTAGTTAGTACCTAGTCTATGTATTAATCAATGTCATAGTAGTCCCTGCTTTAGTCGATTTGGAGACCCCTTAAAACCTTTCAAACTGCCGGAATATTTTCTGTGTGTGCACACACATAAACTTAATTGATGTTGTTGTTGCTTTTGTTGTTGGTTAGTGTAAAATACTTAAGGGGTCATAAGGCAAATCCATAATAATGACAACATAGTATTACTAAAACATATAATTTAATTTTTCCTATTTCTTTCCCTTTACAGTCACTAGAAAATATTCAAATATGTTTTCTAATGGTCTTCCCTGCAACTTGCCGTTTCCCAGTTGCCTAGGCATATCGAAAGACAGTGGAAATGATGAATTGCTGCCCTCCAATACTGGCAATCGGGAGCCAGTTATTCTAAATGTATACGACATGGTAAAACTAAAAAAAACTAATCTTAAATCCTTAAATAAATAACTCATATATCTTTCTTCTTTCCAGTATTGGATTAACGAATACACAACGTCCATTGGTTTGGGTGTTTTTCATTCGGGCGTTGAGGTCTTTGGCACTGAATTCGCCTATGGCGGTCATCCGTTTCCATTTACGGGCGTATTTGAGATAACACCGCGTGATCATGACGAGTTGGGTGAACAGTTTCAGTTTAGACAAAGTATACAAATTGGCTGTACAGATTTTACGTACCAGGAGGTTAGACGTATTGTTGAAGAGTTGGGTAACCAATTTCGTGGTGATCGTTATCATTTAATGAACAACAATTGCAATCATTTCTCCAGTGCTCTTACTCAGGTAAAGGAAAAAACATAAACTCAAAAAAAAATCTATAGAAAAATTTGTCCTAGACCAAACTTGCTATAGAAAATATTGTCCCAAACAAAAATTTTCTATAGAAAATTTTGTCTGGTATAAAGTCTGGGATAAAGAAAACTTTGTCTCAAACAAAATTTTCTATAGAAAACTTCGTCTCAAACAAAATTTTCTATAGAAAACTTTGTCCCAAACAAAATTTTCTATAGAAAACTTTGTCTCAAACAAAATTTTCTATAGAAAACTTTGTCCCAAACAAAATTTTCTATAGAAAACTTTGTCCCAAACAAAATTTTCTATAGAAAACTTTGTCCCAAACAAAATTTTCTATAGAAAACTTTGTCCCAAACAAAATTTTCTATAGAAAACTTTGTCCCAAACAAAATTTTCTATAGAAAACTTTGTCCCAAACAAAATTTTCTATAGAAAACTTTGTCTCAAACAATATTTTATATAGAAAACTTTGTCCCAAACAAAATTTTCTATAGAAAACTTTGTCCCAAACAAAATTTTCTATAGAAAACTTTGTCCCAAACAAAATTTTCTATAGAAAACTTTGGTTGAAATTTGAATTTTTCTTTAGAAAAATTTGCTTGAAATTTGAACTTTTCTATAGAAAAATTTGCTTGAAATTTTAATTTTTCTATAGAAAAATTTGCTTGAAATTTGATTTTTTCTATAGAAAATTTTTGCTTCAAATTTTGAATTTTTCTATAGGAAAATTTGTTTTAAATTTGAATTTTTCGATAGAAAAATTTGATTTTGAAATTTTTGCTTGAAATTTAAATTTTTCTATAGAAAAATTTAAATTATTTTTCATAAAAAAAATTTTCTTTAAATCTGAATTTTTGTATACAAATTTTTTGTCTTGATTTCCTTTTTAAATTCTAAATTCTTCCTTTCTATTTCCAGATCCTTTGTGGCCAAGAAATACCCAGCTGGGTAAACCGTTTAGCCCATTTTAGCTCTTGTGTACCATTTTTGCAAAGATGTTTGCCCAAGTATATTTTCAATTTATTGTATGAACATGATTTCGATATTATTTGAACTTATTATGGAATTGTTTATTTTCAGAGAATGGTTAACTCCGAATGCCTTACAGCAAAGTATTACGGCTATACAGGAACGTGAGGACTCGGAGCATAGTCCGCTTTGAAATAGGTTGTGTTCTGGCCAACAACAATAATAAACGAACATCAGATCAGAACATTTATATGCACCAATTTGTACTATAAACATAAACAACAACATATACTCGTACAACCCAAAACAAACCCTTATCCTAATCCTAATCTCCTTAACATTTTTAACATACCCTGGACAAGATCAAACATTACATTAGACATATTTGCATGAAGAAAACAAAAGAAATTTTATTTTTGAACAAAAACATTTTTCTTATCATTTTGTATTTAGATTGAAATAAATTTTATTATAGTAAAGTAATTTGTTTAAAAATTAACGATAAAAGAAAAACAAAAATATAAAAAAACGATACGTAGATAAATAGTAATTAACAAAAAATTTAAAACTTTAAGTAAACAAACAACCAACGCATGTTGCATTACTTATGTTATATGTTTCAGATCTTGCAAGAAAATTTTGAAAAAAAGTTTTAGAGAACAAAACTTTATTAAGAAAGTTTAAACATTAACAAATAAATAAGCATTGCAATGACAATGAGCATTTATGATAAATTATTAAAACAAAAGAAAAAATATAAAATTAAAATTGTTATCAACTTTTTGAAATATTTTCAAAAAAAAAAGAAAATTTTAAATATTCTCAAAAAATAAAAAAAAATCCTGAACACAAATTGCAATTTAATAAAAATGTATGTATTTTAAAAAGTTGATTTATTTTAAACAAAATCAAATTATTAAAACCTGTCTCTCTCTAATTCTATTTATATAGATTTTCTATCATTTTAAAGCACTTGTATTGTATTACGAACCTGAAAATCATTCACATCATTTACATTTTAACAAAGAAAAAAAATCAAAAATTATATAGTTTTAGTAGATTTAAATCCCCCCCAAAAAAAACTTTTTAATTAAAACAAACCAATTTTGAAATTGTTTTTAAAATCAAATCTAACCTCAAAATTTTTTCTTTAATCAATCCAAACTCAAATTATTTGTTCCATTATTTCTTATCTCAAAATTTTTGTTCAAAATCTCATTTAAATCAAATCTTTTGTCAAATTTTGTTTAAAATTTAAGCCAACCTCAAAATTTGTTCCCCTCAAATCTAACCTTACTTTTTTTATTAATTTTTTTAACTTAATTTTTTTAACTTAATTTTTTTAATCAGAAACTCATTTACCCTTCTCCCCCCAGAAAGTAAAAGTATTCATTTAAATAAACTACATTTTTCATTTATTACGCACATTAAAAAAAATTATGATTAATTAACAAAATAACAAAACAATTTATTGTTCTTTATAAATAATTATAAATAAAATTATGTATTTTTATTTGATATTTACAACAAAAAAAAAAACATTTTTAGCATTGCTTCTCAAAAAAAGTAATGTCGTAATATTAAAAAAACAAAAAATATGTTTGAATTTATATTGTAAAATAGACGAAAAATAAAAAGATATTCTATTAGAATCATACAACAAATACAAGTACAAAAAGTGAATTCATCTCTTTGAAATCTATGTTTTTAATGGAGTTTTATTAAAAGGACAAGATCTGGAGTTGGCCGGGTTTTGAAACGATTTAACATTTTTCCAAAAAAAATTTCAAAAAAGTGTTTTAATAGTCCGAGGATACTTTTTCTATAAAAAAAAACTTAAATATGTCGGAAATTTTTTTAGAAAAATTCAAATTTGTTACAAATTTTTCTATAGAAAAATTCAAATTTGTTACAAATTTTTCTATAGAAAAATGCAAGCAAAATTTCGTAAGTGAATTGATTTCCATGTTTATAAATTTTTATATATTTAACCAAAATAATGAATGTGTGTCCAAATTTATTAAAAATAACCCACCGTAACACTAAAACAGGGTTGTTCCTTTTGTTTACATAGTTTTCCTCATCTACATGTCACCCTGTGTTGATGCTTTTTGCAAGACGCTTTGTTTTGACAGTTCAGAAGAAAAAAAAAACATTTTTGTTGCACATTTTGTTTATGCTCTGCAGAAAATTGTGAAAAAATATTGAAAATTAAAAAAATAATTAACTAAATGCGTTAGAAAAGTAAAGAAAAACTCTTTAGAAAATGGCACACAGTGAAAGTTTCCAGTTAAATACGTTTCGTAGCTATGTAACGATATTGGGTGACGCCAAAGCCACCGATGACAAAAAGTTGCGTGCCGCACAGGAGCTGAGTGAGCATTTCGAGGTGGTAGTACAAAGTTCTTCGTATCCCTCGTTTTTGGAACATTCCCTTAAGGCTTTTATGCATTTTTTGCAAGATGGAGAGCCTCAGTTTATACAGGAATATCAGGCACATCAGGTGGGTCTCATGAGGGGGCTTCTTAGGAAGTAGTGGTCATGGTGAAATTGCCTTAATAATATACCTATAAATGCTTTGTTTCAGGTGCGAAAATTGATATTGGAAATGATTCATCGTTTACCCATCAGTGAGAATCTTAGGCAACATGTCAAGTCTATTATATCGCTAATGTTGAAAATCTTGCAAATTGACAATGAGGAAAACGTGCTCGTTTGCCTTAGAATAATAATAGAGTTGCATAAAAACTTTAGACCCTCTTTTAACAATGAGGTATGGACTATTGACAAAATTAAAACCGTTTAAAACAAAGGACATATTATGTATTTTCTGTTTTCTTTTTTTCCAGGTCCAACAATTTCTGGCTTTGGTTAAGAAGATCTATACCGAACTGCCTAATCATATGAATAAAATATTTGAACCTGCTCAACAAATCAGAATTAAAGACCTAAAAGAACTTAATATGGAGCAGTTACTAGCTGAAACCTATGCCATTAAATCTATACACGTGGAAAATCCAACGGATTCCGTAACATTTCAAATGGTATGTATCAAATTTGTATAAAAAACTTGGCCCAACAATTTTTCTTTAAAACCCCTTGTCTTAAAACAATTTTTCTGTAAAAAACGTAATCCCAAAATAAATTTTCTTAAGAAAATTCTTTCCCAAAAGAAATTTTTTTAAGAAAACTTTATCCCAAATCTATCTTCTATAGAAAAAATGGTCACAGACTAGAAAGAAAGCTAGTCTATGACCACTTATAGCTAGAAGAAGCTAATTCCCGAACTAAATTTTCTATAGAAAACTTGGTTTCAAATAAAATATTCTATAGAAAACTTGTTTCCAAACCAGTTATTGTATAGAAAACTTGAACCCAAGGCAAATTTAAACTAAATTTTCTAAAGAAAACTTTGTCCCAAAGAAATTTTTCTGTGGAAAACTTTCCCAACTTTCCCAAACAAATTTTTCTTTAGAAAACCTTGTCCCAAACTAATTTTTGAATAGAAAAAATAGTTTTAAACAAAATTTTCTATAGAAAACTTTGTCCCAAACTAAGTTTTTTTTAGAAAACTTTGTCCCAAACTAAGTTTTCTGTAGAAAACTTTGTCCCAAACTAAGTTTTCTATAGAAAACTTTGTCCCAAACTAAGTTTTCTATAGAAAACTTTGTCCCAAACTAAGTTTTCTATAGAAAACTTTGTCCCAAACTATGTTTTTTTATAGAAAACTTTGTCCCAAACAAAATTTTCATTTCACTTCCTTTTTAATTTCTTTATTCATTTGTAATATGTGTAGCCTAATTGGCGAATATAATTATATTACAAGTTTAATAACTATGAGAAAAATATTTAATTTAAAAACTAAAATAAATCTTAACCCTACGACTCCTCTCAAAAGTAAAAGCATAGGTATAAATATTGATTACAATCTTAAAGTTAAGAAAAAAATTTTCTAAAGAAAACTTTGTCCCAAACAAAATTTTCATTTCATTTCATTTTCATTTCATTTCATTTTCATTTCTTTATTCATTTGTAATATGTGTAGCCTAATTGGCGAATATAATTATATTACAAGTTTAATAACTATGAGAAAAATATTTAATTTAAAAACTAAAATAAATCTTAACCCTACGACTCCTCTCAAAAGTAAAAGCATAGGTATAAATATTGATTACAATCTTAAAGTTAAGAAAAAAATTTTCTAAAGAAAACTTTGTCCCAAACAAAATTTTCTATAGAAAACTTTCTTCCAAAAACTTTTTTCTGTAAAAAATTTTGGCATATTCGATTTTTGTGTAAAAAAATTGTCAAAATCGATTTTTCTGTAGAAAAATTTGCTAAAGTTCAATTTTCTGCAGAAAAAATTATGTCAATTTAATCTGTTTTGTTTTTCTTTATAGTACAATCTTTTACCCCGAGGCATGTTGTCCTTAAGGGTTTTACAAGAATTACCCATAATTGTGGTACTCATGTATCAAATCTACAAAAACGCCGTTCATCAGGAAGTTTCCGAATTTATACCCTTAATAATGACCACAATCAATCTACAACCTTCCATGGTTCATAGGTAAGTTTAAACAAGATTTTTTCCGTTCGGTTCCAATACTTAATTATGTTCATTTATTTTAGAAATTCCCAATTTTTCAATAAAGAAATCTTCATAGATTTCATGGGAGCCCAAATTAAGACTCTATCCTTTTTGGCCTATATTGTAAGACTGTTTCAGGAAACCATTATGACACACTCTGCCTCTGTAACAAGCGGCATTTTAAGTCTTATGCACTTGTGCCCCAAAGAGGCGGCACATCTAAGGAAAGAGCTTTTGATAGCTGCCAGACATATATTTGCCACAGACTTGAGACAAAGTAAGAAGAAATGGTAACAAATTTAGCTATTTTCTATAATTAATTTAAATTTTTTTTAACAGAGTTCATACCCTCCATTGAACGTCTTTTTGACGAAGATTTACTAATAGGCAAAGGTGTTACCTTGGACTCCATACGTCCCTTAGCCTATTCCACCTTAGCTGATTTGGCTCATCATGTGCGCCAGAGCTTAAGCTTGGATGTCTTGGAAAAGGCTATCAAACTATTTTCGAAAAATGTTCATGACGAATCTTTGGGCACTGGCATACAGACCATGTCCTGTAAACTATTGCTAAATCTGGTGGATTGTGTAAGACATCACAGTGAAGTGGAACCGGTTAAGGCACGCAGTTTATTGACAACATTGTTGAAAGTTTTTGTTTACAAATTCCAGACAATAGCAAAAATAACACTGCCCAGCTTTACGCAAAGATTAAAAGCTCAAGCTACGCCTTCAGCTAATTCACCGGCATCCAGCTCTTCCTCCTCAACACCAGCAGTATTGGATAGTAAAGAAGCTATAACTGTAAGTTTTTGTTTATTATCTAAATGTTTCTAATAATAAAAATGAATTTTTATTATTTTTCATTTAGGACTCCTCAACTGATGCCATTTCCAAGTCCAATTTGGCTGGCAATCAAATGCTTAACTCTCTCATGGATTATCGCAGCTTAGTAAAAACCTTAGTGGGAGGTGTTAAAACTATAACCTGGGGCTTTCTTAGTTCTAAAGTTAGTGTTAGTGTTTATTTCCTGCTTAATTCTAGAAAATTGTCTAATTTATTTTTTTTATACTACAGTCTCCTTCTGTGGATATTACCAAAAACAAACAGGAAAAACTATTTCAACCTTATGAAGTTAGTATCTATATCGATTTGGTACACTGGGCCATGGAGGCCTTGGATATTTATTCGATTAATACCTCTCCGGCAAAAACATCAGGTATAATACCCAGAACCAAAGATGAAAAGGAAGTCTTAGAACATTTTAGTGGCATTGTAAGTTTTCTTGAAAAATCTTAAAGCTTAATTATTTAAACCTTTTTTTTCTTCCAGTTTATCATGATGCATTCCCAAAACTTCCAGGAAGTTTTTGCCACTACCATTGACTTTATGGTTGAACGTATACACAAAAATCCCTCTCTCCAAATAGTAGCCAATTCCTTTCTGGCTAATCCCACAACTTCACCCCTCTTTGCCACGGTTTTAGTGGAATATCTTTTGGGTAAAATGCATGAAATGGGCACCAATGTCGAGAGATCCAACCTCTACTTAAGACTCTTTAAATTGGTATTTGGCAGTGTTAGTCTTTTTCCTGTGGAAAACGAACAAATGCTTAAGCCTCATCTGCATAACATTGTCAATCAATCCATGGAATTGGCTTTGACAGCCGAGGAGCCATATAACTATTTCCTGCTCTTGAGAGCCCTATTCCGTTCTATTGGCGGTGGTTCTCACGATTTGTTGTATCAAGAATTTTTACCTTTGCTACCCAATTTGCTGGAGGGCTTAAATCGTTTGCAAAGTGGCTTCCATAAGCAACATATGAAAGATCTTTTTGTGGAATTGTGTTTAACGGTGCCTGTGCGTTTGTCCTCGCTGTTGCCCTATTTGCCAATGTTAATGGATCCCTTGGTTTCGGCTCTGAATGGTTCGGCTACTTTGGTCAGTCAGGTAAGTGGAAGTGGTAGAAGAACTTAATTTCTATACATTCAGGAGTAATAATGTGCACCCACGTTTGAAAATTGGACTGTCACGTTAAAAAGTATGGAATTCATAAAGACCCTTGACTGAAAATTGGGCTATCATGATGGAAACTTGAACCAAAGACTGTATAATATAATGATATTGCACTCCATACATTTGTTTTCTATTAAAAGTGAAAATGTGAAAAAACACATAAACGCACAAAAATACATTTCATGAGCACGTGTGTGTGCCTCAGCTTTCTTTCATTGGGTAAATGTCTCTATTAGTTGTTTCCAAATTAGAGTAAAAGCGCTTGTTTGTGCAACCTTTATATTACAGAGTCTTTGATTAGACTGCTACGATTGATTAAATATTGGACTACTAATAAAGAATACTTGAAAGTAGAGTCACGACTTATAGTCACGACTGAACATTTGATAGTGAGAATCAAAAAATAGAGATTACATAAGTTACGATTTAAATTTGCACAGTCTCCATTCAAAATTCTACCGACATGAGTAAAAATTGGGCATCTAAAGAGTAACGATTGATAATTCGTGATTAATTAAATCGGACAGGACAACCTTGGACAGTTTCAGGTTTAGACGGGACACAGTAGGGAGGGACGATCTAGACGAACAGACCCTTAGTGACGTAAATGACAACAGGAGAGACTTCTACTGACGGACTTAGTGGAAATGGAAAGAAATTTTGGATGATCTAGACTCATCTCATACCTCTGGAGCCACTCAGATACTGGCGGATGTCCCGATTCAGTCGGATTTGGAGCATTAGATCACCATTTTCTTCAGCTCCTTTCGGTTTCAATCGGGGGGAGAACCCTCAAGATCTTGGGCTTCAAGAGTTGATTCGAAACAGAGCGTTCCGACTCCACCTACTCCACCGAAGCTATCAAGACCTCAGCGGTTATCTCACTGTGATCTCAACTTCAAGTCAAGTCAAAGCGGGATTCCCTCCGATGTATTTCGCTTCCGTGGAGAAGGTGAGCCAGATCGACCTGATTCCGGCAACCTCTAGGTCAGATCAGACTAACTCTACATTCACCAACCACAGAACCATAGAATGCGGGATCCCCTCTGAGATCTCTGGCCTGATCTTCAATAACTGAGCATATTCCTTTTCTTTCAGGGCCTTCGTACTCTAGAGCTATGTGTGGACAACTTACAACCCGATTTTCTATACGATCACATCCAGCCTGTAAGAGCAGCTCTCATGCAGGCTCTTTGGAAAACTCTACGCAATCAAGACAATGCCGCTCTAGTAGCCTTTCGTGTACTCGGTAAATTTGGTGGCGGTAATCGCAAAATGATGACCGAACCTCAGAGCATACAATACACAAATAGTGAAATCCAGCCCACAGCCGTTATCACCTACTTCCAGGAGCATGAAAAATCTATAAACTTCCCCATAGATAAAGCCATAGAAACCGCCTTTGCGGCGCTCAGCTCTAATGCCACCGATTCATTTTATCGTCGTCAAAGCTGGGAAGTTATACGCTGCTTTTTGGCGGCCTCTATAAATTTGGATGATGAAAAGCATACATTGCAAAAGTTCTTCCTGCATCCCAGTTTTCTGGAGAATAATATCGTCAACATGTCTGTGAGCCAGAGTAAGATAGAGGACTTTCAGGCTCGCAAGACTTTACAGAATGCTTTAACGGGCATGTTTGTAGCCTCGGCCACAAAGGATTTGAGGGACTTTGTTTTTCCCGTAATGGTGGCAGTTGTAAGGCATTACACTATGATTTCTATAGCCCAACAGGCGGGTCCGTTTCCTTATAAACAGTACAATAATGCTCCTGCTTGTGGCATAGATCCTTTGGTCTTAATAGATGCCTTGGCTATTTGTATGGGTCATGAGGAGAAGGAGCTTTGTAAGCCGGGTCAATTATGTATAGGTTTGATTTTAGATACGGCGGCCAATATATTGGGTAGCAAGGAAAGGGCCTGTCGCTTGCCTTTAATGCAATATCTCGCCGAGAAAATGACTGCCTTGTGCTATGAAAGACCCTGGTATGCCAAGGTTGGCGGTTGCAAGGCCATACAGTTTTTGTATCAACATTTTTCCCTAAGATCCTTGTATCAACATTTATTTTCCTTTGTTAAGGCTTTTATGTTTGTTCTCATGGACTTGGAGGGCGAAGTGTCCAATGGTGCCATTTATATAGCCAAAACTAATTTAAGGTCGTTGTTGGATCTCTGCATGTCTCCTAAGGATCAGGAGAACGAGGATATTACCACAATTAAGAATAAAGCCATCTATGATGTTATACATGAGCTGGTAAGGCAGGTAACCAGTCCCAATACTTTGGTAAGACAAGAGTCCATGGCTTCTTTGAAGTATATAGCCACTCTTCAAAATCGTACGGTGTCAGAGGTAATGGATCCTCATAAAGAAGTTTTGGCCGATATAATACCACCTAAGAAACATTTGCTAAGACATCAACCGGTTAATGCTCAAATAGGCCTAATGGAGGGCAACACATTTTGTACTACCTTGGAACCCCGACTGTTTACCATTAATTTGACCAATAGTTATCATAAACTATTCTTTCATGAATTAATTACCTTGTCTGAGGCTGAGGATTCTACTCTAATGAAACTAGACTGCTATAAAAATGTTACCAATCTGGTGCCCTTGCGCATAAGTGCTTTGAGGGCCTTGGCTGCCTGCCATTACATCACAGATACCCAGCATAAGGACAAAATCATAAACATTCTATTCAAGCTGATGGAGCACAAGAAACCTGAGCTGCAGGAGGCTGCCTTTAAGTGCATGAAACGTTTTAATGCTGGCATTCAAATAGATAAAAATCAAATACACAACTGCATTAGACCTTTGCTATTGACCTTGGGTGATCATCGTAATTTGACTCTAACAGCCACCAAACGTTTGTCCTACTTCACCCAGTTATTCCCCCAAATGTTTAATGAGAAACTAAGCGAACAGATCTTACAGTTGTGCCGCAAACTTTTAGAGATTTCCATACAAATTTGCAAACAAGGCCAACAGGGAGGTAACTTTTTCGCTGCCATTCGCGGTGGAGAATATGAACAGAAGGTGGTATGCCTTATAGAAATGTTTCATCAAATCACAGCCGCCACTCCTAAGTA
The DNA here is from genome assembly GCA_933228675.1 of Stomorhina lunata. Classification (NCBI taxonomy): domain Eukaryota; kingdom Metazoa; phylum Arthropoda; class Insecta; order Diptera; family Rhiniidae; genus Stomorhina; species Stomorhina lunata. Next base: position 104,040,103 of record OW121744.1, on the reverse strand, counting down.
TATAGAAAATTTATGTCAATTGGTTTTGCAAACCGAGAAAAATCTTATGATAGAATCTTCGTCTCCCTATCGGGCTCCGCTTCTTAAATTCCTTTTGCGTTTTCCCAATGAAACTGTAGACTATTTTCTCTCGGATGTTTATATTATAGATGATCAATGGAATAGATTCTTTATACATATACTCAAACACAAGGATGGTCAGCCTTTCCATAATGTCTTGAAAACCCAGTCCTATATCAATTGTTTGATAAGACTTATAGCCGGATCCCAAATTGATAGCAGTGTCATGAATGAAACACAAAAACAAGAAGCCCAGGAACAGGCCATTAAGATAGTCTACACTGTAATGGAGAATGATGATCAATGGATTGCCACACAAACGGAATTGATAAATTGTCTTAAGCATTTGTGGCAATTTAATTTGAACAATAACTGCCAGGAGAATGTTATCAGCTATAAATGGCATTTGGTGGGCAAGATTTTACTGAAATACTTTTCACTCAACACCAATGAAATCGAACTGCTGTTCCAGTTATCACGAGCCTTGTGTTTGCATTTCATACCCGATTTCTATTTTCTAAGAGACTTTCTTCAAAACACTGTGGCCCAAAGCTATACTGTGTATTGGAAGCGTCAGGCCTTTTTCTATTTTGTAGAAAATTTCAATAATGTTTCCCTTTCCGAGGAGCTGAAAGCCAAAATTATAACCTCCATACTAGTGCCCTGTTTTGTGGCCAGCTTTGATAAGGGTGAGGGTAACAAGTTAATAGGGGCTCCTCCCACACCCTTCCAAGAGGATGATAGCAATATTGTTTCTGTCTTCATCAGCAAAGTGTTTGATCCCGACAAGCCCTATGCCAATGATGATGCTGTGAGAATAGCCTTACTACAATTCGCTTGTTTGCTGGTAGAAAGAGCTTCCCAACATATTCATGATGGAGATGCTAACAATAAGCGTCAGGGCAATAAGCTAAGAAGACTAATGACTTTTGCTTGGCCTTGTTTGTTAAGCAAGAACTCCGTAGATCCTACTGCACGTTATCATGGTCATTTGCTATTGGCTCATATTATAGCGCGTTTGGCTATACACAAGAAAATTGTCCTGCAAGTCTTTCATTCTTTGCTAAAAGGTCATGCTTTGGAAGCCCGACCTGTGGTAAGGCAGGCCTTGGATGTTCTAACACCTGCCATGCCTTTGCGCATGGAAGATGGCAATACCATGTTAACGCATTGGACCAAGAAGATTATAGTGGAGGAGGGACATTCTATGCAACAATTATTCCATATCTTACAACTCATTGTAAGACATTACAAGGTAGGAAGAACTCACCTCAAATAACTGCCATAGAATCTTTAATAAATTCCTTATACTTTCTCTAGGTCTATTTCCCCGTGCGTCATCAACTGGTTACCCATTTGGTTAACTACATGCAACGTTTAGGTTTCCCGCCCAACGCTTCGTTGGAACATAAAAAACTTTCCGTAGACTTGGCTGAGGTTATTATCAAATGGGAATTGCAACGCATAAAAGATGATGAAAGCGAGAATAAGCTTTTGGGCTCAAATCTAGATGATGAGATGGAGGATAAGACTTCGATTAAAAGAACTTCCAGTGAAGATTTCAATGAGTCGCAGAGAAAGAAATTGCAAACGGATAGTGCAAGAACAAGTAGTAAGTTTATAAAACTTTTTGATCTTAACCTTTTTTCTCTTCCTATAGTCAACTTTTCTATAGAAAAGTCTTCTATCGTCAACTTTTCTATAGAAAAGTCTTCCCTTCCTATCGTCAACTTTTCTATAGAAAAGTTCCCTTCCTATCGTCAACTTTTCTATAGAAAAGTCTTCCCTTCCTATCGTCAACTTTTCTATAGAAAAGTCTTTCCTTCCTATCGTCAACTTTTCTTTAGAAAAGTCTTCCTATCGTCAACTTTTCTATAGAAGTCTTCCTATCGTCAACTTTTCTATAGAAAAGTCATCCCTTCCTATCGTCAACTTTTCTATAGAAAAGTCATCCCTTCCTATCGTCAACTTTTCTATAGAAAAGTCTTCCTATCGTCAACTTTTCTATAGAAAAGTCTTCCTATCGTCAACTTTTCTATAGAAAAGTCTTCCTATCGTCAACTTTTCTATAGAAAAGTCTTCCTATCGTCAACTTTTCTATAGAAAAGTCTTCCTATCGTCAACTTTTCTATAGAAAAGTCTTCCTATCGTCAACTTTTCTATAGAAAAGTCTTCCTATCGTCAACTTTTCTATAGAAAAGTCTTCCTATCGTCAACTTTTCTATAGAAAAGTCTTCCTATCGTCAACTTTTCTATAGAAAAGTCTTCCTATCGTCAACTTTTCTATAGAAAAGTCTTCCTATCGTCAACTTTTCTATAGAAAAGTCTTCCTATCGTCAACTTTTCTATAGAAAAGTCTTCCTATCGTCAACTTTTCTATAGAAAAGTCTTCCTATCGTCAACTTTTCTATAGAAAAGTCTTCCTATCGTCAACTTTTCTATAGAAAAGTCTTCCTATCGTCAACTTTTCTATAGAAAAGTCTTCCTATCGTCAACTTTTCTATAGAAAAGTCTTCCTATCGTCAACTTTTCTATAGAAAAGTCTTCCTATCGTCAACTTTTCTATAGAAAAGTCTTCCTATCGTCAACTTTTCTATAAAAAAGTCTTCCTATCGTCAACTTTTCTATAGAAAAGTCTTCCTATCGTCAACTTTTCTATAGAAAAGTCTTCCCTTCGTATCGTCAACTTTTCTATATAAAAGTCTTCCCTTCGTATCGTCAACTTTTCTATAGAAAAGTCTTCCCTTCGTATCGTCAACTTTTCTATAGAAAAGTCTTCCCTTCGTATCGTCAACTTTTCTATAGAAAAGTCTTCCTATCGTCAACTTTTCTATAGAAAAGTCTTCCTATCGTCAACTTTTGCAGAGAAAAGTCTTCCTATCGTCAACTTTTTGAGCAAAATGATCTTTCCTAGAGTGTCAAATTTAAATATATTAACCTTATATGTACGTTTCACTATTGTTTTAGATGTTAGTGAAGCATCCTTAAGCTCGAAAGTCGATGAAAGCTGTCGGTCTATTGGCAAGGTACACTGTGACACAGTTTTAAATTTCCTAATACGTTTGGCCTGCCAGGTCAATGACAGCCAGCCAACAACACAAAATTCCGGAGATAATTTATCCAGAAGGTAAATTCAACAGACTTTTAAAAAATTATGTTTTGAAGGATTTAAATAACTTGATAACCAATATTTTCAGATGCATTATACTTCTTCGCACAGCCATGCGTCCCGATGTCTGGCCTCAACCTTTTGAATTGAAACTCAATTGGATGGATAAGATATTTGCCACCATTGAATCGCCTCATACGAATATCAATAATATTTGCACAGCCTTGGACTTTTTAACATTTTTGACTAACATCATGAAACCCGATCAACTATTGGCCATAGTAAGGCCCATACAAAAAGGCTTATCGGCCTGTATTATCCATCAAAACACTAAAATCGTGAGGCTTATGCATGTCCTGATAACACGGCTAATGACCATCTTTCCTCCGGATTCTCAGCATAAAAATGATGAGCTAGAGATTTTGTATAGCGCCATCAGCAAAATGATAGTTGATAATTTGACTTTGTATGAGAAAAGTCCCCAGCCTAATCCTTCCTCTTTGTTTGGTACTTTAATGATTTTAAAGGCCTGCTGTGCCAATAATCCCGAGTATATTGATCGTTTAATGCTGCAGTTCATACGGGTATTAAATCGTTTGACTAAGGAGCACATTGCCTTGCAAAATAATACCCAAACTAATATCAATCCTAGTACCGAAAATAATCATTTATCTTTGGAATTGTTGATTCTATCCCTGGATATGATCAAGAATCGTATAGTCATTATGAGCGTGGAAGTCCGCAAACTTTTAATAGGCAGTATTATAGTGAGTTTGATAGAGAAGAGCATGGATACGAAAATCATGAAATGCATTATTAAGATGTTGGATGATTGGGTGAGGGTAAAAGAACAAAATGCCTTAGTCCAGATTCCTTCGATTAGAGAAAAATCTGTTTTATTGGTTAAACTAATGCAATATGTGGAAAAGAAATTCTCGGATGAAAGTGAATTGCATACACAATTCTTGGAAATGATTAACTATATCTATCGGGATGAGCAGTTAAAGCAAACGGAATTGAGTGCCAAATTGGAAGGAGCCTTCCTAACAGGTTTAAGAAGTCAAAACCCCGCTATAAGATCTAAATTCTTTGAGATAATAGATGCCTCCATGAGAAGACGTTTGCATGATCGTTTACTGTATATCATTTGCTCCCAGGCTTGGGATTCCATAGGCACTCACTATTGGATTAAACAGTGTATTGAGCTTTTAGTATTAACCGCCAATACCATGAAACCTATAGAAAATTCCAATGGCATGCACAGAATTCCCAGTATAACTTCTATAATCAACATGGGTGACAATGAGGACAAGAGCCAGTTTGTTATTTATACCTCCTCGCAAACCGATTGCATGGATATTTCACATTCAATGGATGATAAGGATGAGGAATTTGATGTGGATGTAAATTTGGATTTCAACAATCAACCGGATCAAACGGATAGCGAGAGGTTATTGCCGGCCAGAAAAATGAAAATCTGCAAATTGATACACCGACAAATAGACTTTTTGGAAATAAATCGTAAAATAAGAACCGAGCAATTGCTGGTGGCTACTTCCCAATTGTGTCACATGGATACCAGTTTGGCAGAAAGTGTTTGGCTGGCAATATTCCCACGCATTTGGTCTATATTCAGCAGTGACCAGCAGCATACTATAGTCAAGGAGGTTATACCTTTTCTTTCATCAGGCACCAATATCATACAAAAGGACTGCTCTCCCAGTGCTCTTAACACCTTTGTCGAGGGCCTAACACAATGTAATCCCAAGATTTATATACCCCCAAATCTGTGCACGTATTTAGGAAAGGCCCATAATCTCTGGCATCGTATGACTTTGGTTTTAGAGGAAATGGTGGCCAAGCAAAATATTAATAATGCCGCCTCCCTAATGGACTACACAGATCAACAGCAGGATAGTAATGGCAATCAGACCTCAGTCCATGACTCTTTATCGCAAATGTATTCGGCCATGCATGAGGAAGACTTATGGGCTGGTCTCTGGATGAAATATGCTCAATATTCCGAGACTAATGTGGCCATTTCATACGAACAAATGGGTTTCTTTGAAGAGGCCCAGGGCGCCTACGATTTGGCCATGACAAAGTTCAAGGAGGATCTCTCAAATGGTATCTGCAATAGCCATATGAATAGTGAAATTATGTTGTGGGAAAATCATTGGATACGCTGTGCCAAGGAGCTCAATCAATGGGATATTTTATTGGATTATGCTCAAACTAATCGGGAACAACATGAGGTTCTGATAATGGAAAGTGCCTGGCGTGTACCAGATTGGAGTTTAATGAAAAAGGCTTTGCTCAAAATAGAGCAGGCCTATTCCAAGCAATTCGGCTATAAAGTTAATCTATACAAAGGATTTTTGGCTATCTTGCATCCCGAGGAAAGGCAGTTGGCTAATGTCGAGAAATATGTGGAAATCTCTTCCGGTCTTTGCATAAGAGAATGGGGTAGGCTACCTCATATAGTCTCCCACATACACCTGCAGTATTTACAGGCGGCTCAACAAATAATTGAGCTGCATGAGGCCAGTCAGATACATCAGGGTCTTTCACAGTCACGTAATACTTCTTTGCACGATATGAAGGCCATAGTAAAGACCTGGCGTAATCGTTTGCCTGTTATTGCCGATGACCTTTCGCATTGGTCCGATATCTTTACCTGGCGACAACATCATTATCAAATAATTACTCAACATTTGGAACAACAATCGGATACGGGCAATACCATGCTGGGAGTACATGCTTCTGCACAGGCTATAATCTACTTTGGCAAGATAGCCAGGAAACATAATTTGACAGGGGTTTGTCAGGAGACTTTGTCTAGAATCTATACCATACCCTCAGTTCCTATAGTGGACTGTTTCCAGGTTTGTAAAGATTTTTAATGAAAATTTCTTACAAAACATTTAAAATATTTCTTTCAATTTTGCTTTCAAACAGAAAATCCGCCAACAGGTTAAATGCTACATACAGACGGCCTCTTCTGCCGGACGCAATGATTTAAACGAAGCTTTGGAGGTTATTGAGTCCACAAATCTCAAATATTTTACCGCCGAAATGAATGCCGAGTTCTATGCTCTCAAAGGTCTTTTGCTAGCCAAGATCGGTAGATCAGAAGAGGCCGGTAAAGCCTTTAGTGCTGCCGTACAATTGCACGATGCCCTAACTAAGGCTTGGGCTATGTGGGGAGATTTTATGGAGCAAATGTTCTTGCGCGACAAACAAATTGCTTTGGGTGTTAGTGCTTTGACTTGTTATCTTCATGCTTGTCGCCATCAAAGTGAAAGCAAGACCCGAAAGTACTTGGCTAAGGTTTTGTGGTTCTTGTCTTATGATAATAGTACTAATACTCTGATGGGTACTTTGGAAAAGTATGTGGTGGGTGTACCGCCCTCATATTGGTTGCCCTGGATACCGCAACTGCTGTGCTGTCTGGTGCAATATGATGGCAATGTTATATTGAATCTTTTGAGTCATGTAAGTAGACAAAAATTTAGAAATACAATTGAAAATTGATCTCGTATAGAGAGCTAATATGGAAAATTGGCCGGATATAGAGACCTACGATTGAAAATTGAACAATGAAACTACCTATGATAAGAAATTAGACAATATAAAGAACTACGATTGAAAATTGCCCGGATATAGAGACTTACGATTGAAAATTGAACAATAAAACTACTTACGATTAGAAATTGGACAATATAAGGAACTACGATTGAAAATTGGCCGAATATAGAGACTCACGATTAAAAATTGGACAATAAAACTACTTACGTTTAGAAATTGGACAATATAAGGAACTACGATTGAAAATTGGCCGGATATACAGACCTACGATTGAAAATTGAACAATAAAACTACTTTCGATTAGAAATTGGGCAATATAAAGAACTACGATTGAAAATTGGCCGGATATAGAAACCTACGATTGAAAATTGATCAATAAAACTACTTACAATTAGAAATTGGACAATATAAAGAACTACGATTGTAAATTGGCCGGATATATAGACTTACGATTGAAAATTGGACGGATATATAGACTTACGATTGAAAATCGGACTATAAAACTACCTACGATTACAAATTGGGCAATATAAAGAACTACGATTGAAGAATGAAACTACCTACGATTAGAAATTGGACAGTATAAAGAACTACTATTGAAAATTTTGACAATATAAAGACATAAAGAGAATCTACGATCAGAAATTGGACCTTACTAAGACCTACGACTTGTAGTCGGACTATTAAAAAACATGTTTTAAAATTAGACTGAAACAATTGAAACTTAAACCAAAAATAAAAATGATCATAATTATTTCAGGTTGGCCGTTTGTATCCCCAGGCGGTTTACTTCCCAATACGTACTTTATATTTGACTTTGAAAATCGAGCAACGTGAGAAACACAAGACTGCTGAGCAGGCTTCAGGCAGGCCTCAAAATCATGTAAGTTTTCGCCAGAACTTTATATTTTCTTAACAAATCGTTATCTACAAATTTTGTTGCCTTTAAAATCTAGCAAAATCTGGAAAATAATATGAATCAGGTCTTCACCAATAGTAATGCTACACCAGCCCCCGCTGGTCCCACTTCAGTTAATCCCATTAAAGCCACTCCACCCATGTGGCGCTGCTCTAAAGTAATGCATGTCCAAAGGGAGATTCACCCCACCATACTTAGCTCTCTGGAGGGTATTGTTGATCAAATGGTTTGGTTTAGAGAAAGCTGGACAGAAGAGGTCTTACGACAACTGCGTCAGGGTTTGATTAAGTGTTATGCTATAGCCTTCGAGACCAGAAGTACGGTAAGTGAGGCCACTATAACGCCGCACACTTTGCATTTTGTTAAGAAGCTGGGCTCGACATTTGGCATAGGCATTGAAAATATACCCGGTTCAGTGGCTTCCTCTTCTTCGAATTCTGCTGCCTCCGAATCCTTGGCTCGTAGGGCGCAGGTTACCTTCCAAGATCCTGCCTTCCAAATGATGAAAGAACAATTTACCAGAGATTTTGATTTTAGCAAGCCGGACTCTATGAAATTACATAATTTGATAACCAAACTCAAGTCCTGGATTAAGGCTTTAGAGATTAAAGTCAAAAAGCTGCCTACATCCTTCCTGATCGAGGACAAATGCCGGTTTTTGTCTAACTTCAGTCAAAAGACAGCAGAGGTAGAGTTGCCGGGAGAATTTCTAATACCCTCCTCTTCTCACTATCACATTAGGATTTCCCGTTTTATGCCTCGCGTGGAAATAGTGCAGAAAAATAATACAGCAGCTAGACGCTTGCATATAAGAGGTACTAACGGCAAAATTTATCCATATTTGGTGGTAATAGATACAGGTTTGGGTGATGCTCGAAGAGAGGAAAGAGTCTTACAGCTTTTGCGAATGTTGAATTACTATTTGGAAAAGCAAAAGGAAACTACCAGACGTTTTCTCAATATTACAGTACCCCGCGTAGTACCCATTTCACCACAAATGCGTTTAGCCGAGGACAATCCCGCCAGTATTTCGTTATATGAAATCTATAAGAGTACTTGTGCCAAAATGGAGGTGGAACATGATTTGCCAATTATGAAGTATTATGAACGTTTATCGGAGATTCAGTCTCAAGGGGCACAAATCACTCACGCCATGTTGCGTGATATATTCCAGGAGATACAAAACAAAATGGTGCCCAAGACACTGTTCAAACAGTGGGCCATTAAGACATTTGTCTCAGCCACCGATTTCTGGCAATTCAGGAAAATGGTAAGTTCCATGCACATGATATCTATCATAACTTCTATACTCATACACTTTTCCTTTACATATAGATGACCCTACAAATGGCTTTGGCCTTCCTTTGCGAATATGCTCTTCACTTAACCCGCCTCAATACCGATATGATTTATATTCACCAGGATTCTGGTCTCATGAATGTTTCCTATTTCAAATTTGACATCAATGATGAAAAGGAAGAGCTAGATCACAGTCGCCCGGTACCTTTCCGCCTAACGCCCAACATTGCCGAATTCCTTACGAATATAGGCATCTCAGGACCCCTGTCCGCCGCCATTATAGCCACCGCCCGCTGCTTTGTCCACCCCAACTACAAACTCTCCTCAATTTTAAGAACTATACTGCGCGATGAAATCATTGCTCTGCACAAAAAGCGTATGCGTGACAATAAGCCCATTGACGCCATGGAAGACGGTACCACAGATGCAAATATTACTGAGAATATGATTCGTTTAGTGAATAAGGCCGTCAATGCAATATTGACTCGTTTGACGACAATCTCCTATTTCGATAATATAGAATCGAAGAAAATTTCAATACTCCTGCAACAGGCAACAAATCATGATAATTTATGTCGCATGGATCCGGCATGGCATCCATGGCTTTAAAGTGTGAGATAAAAAGGACGAAAAGAGAAAATATAGTTTTAAGTTTTTTTTTCTTCATTTTTATTTTTCTTTGAATTCAATAAAATTTTTGAAAAGTTTTAAACATAAGAAAATGGTTATAATTTGGTAAAAGACGAATGGGCTAAGAAAAATGTTGTTTTCATTGAAAAAATTATATTTAGGCCATTATTTACATAGTGTCAACAATGTAAAGAATTGAAAAATTCGATCATAATGTTAAAATTTCAATGTTTTCATAGAAAAATTATATGAATGAAATTGTTTACATCATGTTAACAATGTAAAGAATTAAAAAATTCGATCATAATGTTGATCTCGGCTTCAAATATTAATGTTTCGATAGAAAAATCATATGACAGCAATTGTTTACATCATGTCAACAATGTAAAGAATTAAAAAATTGATCATAATGTTGATTTCGGCTTCAAATTTCAATGTTTTCAAAGAATAATTTAATAAAATAATACAAAGGCAATTCTTTACATCATGTCAACAATGTAAAGAATAGGAATATTGATTTAAAAACACAATTTTGGCTAAAAATTATAAAGTTTTCATAGAAAAATCATATTTAGGCAATTGTTTACACTGTGTCAATAATGTAAATAATTGAAAAATTGCCTCACAATTATGATTTCAGTTTCACATTTTAGTGTTTTCATACAAAAATCATATTGAAGCAATTATTTACATCATGTCAACAATGTAAAGAATTGCAAAATTGATCCACAAACAAAACTTCGGCTTAAAATTATGAAGTTTTCATAGAAAATTCATATTTAGGCAATTGTTTACACTATTTTAATAATGTAAATATTTGAAAAATTAGCTCACAATTATGATTTTAGTTTCACATTTTAATGTTTTCATACAAAAATCATATTTAAGCAATTATTTACATCATGTCAACAATGTAAAGAATAGAAACATTGATTTAAAACACAACTTTGGCATAAAATTGTAAAGTTTTCATGGAAAATCCTATTTAGGCAATTGTTTACACTATGTCAAGAATGTAAATAATTGAAAAATTTCCTCACAATTATGATTTCAGTTTCACATTTTAATGTTTTCATACAAAAATCATATTTAAGCAATTATTTACATCATGTCAGCAATGTAAAGAATAGAAAAATTGATTTAAAATATAACTTTGGCTTAAAATTGTAAAGTTTTCATAGAAAAATCATATTTAGGCAATTGTTTACACTATGTCAACAATGTAAATAATTGAAAAATTAGCTCACAATTATGATTTCATCTTCTTATTTTAATATTTTCATAGAAAAATCATATTTAAGTAATTATTTACATCAATGTCAACAATGTAAAAATTGAAAAAATCGATCATAATGTTCATTTTGGCTTCATATTTTAATGTTGTCATAGAAAAATCATATAAGAGCAATTGTTTACATCATGTCAACAATGTAAAACATAAAAAAATTTACCCAAAAACATAACTTCGGCTTAAAGTTATGAATTTTTCACAGAAAAATCATATTTTGACAATTGTTTACACTATGTCAATAAAGTAAATAATTGAAAAATTAGAGCTTACAATTATGATTTCAGCTTCTCATTTTAATGTTTTCATAGAAAAAGGAATTATTTACATCATATCAACAACGTAAGGAATTAAAAAATCGATCATAATGTTGATTTTACACCGTACAATGTAAAGAATTACAAAATTGAGTCAAAATTATAATTTTGGCTTTAAATTTTAATGTTTTTATAAAAAAGTCATATTTTAGCAATTATTTACATCATGTAAACAATGTAAATAATTGAAAAATTTACTTTCAATACTAATTTCGGCTTTAGAGTTTAAAGTTTTCATAGAAATATCATATTTGAGCAATTGTTTACATCATGTCAACAATGTCAAGAATTGAAAAATCGTCTTATATTCTCTATTTCGGCTTTAAATTTGAATGAAAACCATATTAAGGCAATTATTTACATCATGTCAACAATGTAAAGAATTGAAAAATCGTCTCATAATCACGATTTTGGCTTTAAATTTTAATGTTTTTATAGAAAAAATATATTAATGCAATTATTTACATCATGTCAACAATGTAAAGAATTGAAATATGGTCTTATAATCACGATTTCGGCTTTAAATTTGAATGTTTTTATAGAAAAATCATATTTTTGCGATTATTTACATCGTGTCAACAATGTAAAGAATTGAAAAATTGACTCATAGTAATTATTTCGTTTCAAACTTTTAAAGTTTTGATTGTAATATCGTATTTATGCAATTGTTTACATCATGTTAACAATGTAAACATTTTTAAAATTGCCTAAATTTGGATTTCGGCTTCAAAGATTTCTATTTTCTTAGAAAACTTATATTAAAACAATTATTTACATCATGTCAACAATGTAAAGAATTAAAAAGCGGACTAGTTATCATTATTTTGACATGAAATTCTAAAAGTTTCATAGAAAAATTATATTTAAGCAATTATTTACATTATGTCAACAATGTAAAATATTAAAAAATTGGAAAATTGACTTATAATCAAGATTTCGTCATTGAATTTTCGTAAAAAATGTAAAGAATTAAAAAAATTGACTCATAATCATGATTTCGGCTTTAAATTTTAATAGAAAATTCGCGGCTCTTTGTAAAGCCTAATTGTGTTTTTTATAGGGTCTAATCATCTTAGCGTGTTTCTTTATAAAGCCCAACTATTATTCTTGATTTAGTTGTTTTCATATACCAAATTCCAAAACAATTTAAATTATTTATTTAGAGACATTATTTAAAAAGATTAAGCAATAAAAAAAAAAATAACTACCAACGATCGATCGATCGATGGCCGTGTAGTATAAAACTTTTCTATAGAGTGTGAGAGAGAGCGAGCCAAGACAACAAAATAATATCAGACCATTAAAACCCAAGGAAAACCCCTATTACTGGTACAAGAAATACAACAATGAAATCTTAATGCATTCAGATACTTTTGTACTTTAATACATAAATATTTCGTAGTTTGTGTTACTTTTTCTTAAGTTTTTTTATGTTTTCGTTTTTTGAATAATTTTTTTTGTCTAGTTTTGGCTACAAAAATTTTTCTTTACGAAAACAAAAAGCTTTTTTTATTATTATTATTTCTTAAGTGATGAAACGACGAAAAAAAAAACAAGTTTTGACCACCTTCACTTTAGTTAAAATTTATGCATGAAATTTACTCAGTTATAGAGGACAGGGATGGAAATTGTGATACAGATCTACTTTTACCATTGTACTATTTAAAGAAATGATCATTAAATCGTGACTTGTGCGAAAACTGAGACAATTTTTGAAGAAAAGTCACATTTCAACAATTGTGTACATCATGTAAACAAGGTAAATTATTGGAAAATTGGCTCATAATCATTATATCGGCCTTAACTTTTAATGTTTTAATAGAAAAATCATATTTAAGCAATTATCTACATCATGTAAACAATGTAAATAATTGAAAAATTATCTCATAATCATTATTTCGGTATTAAATTTTAATGTTTTTATAGAAAAACAAGATTTAAGCAATTATTTACATCATGTAATCAATGTAAAGAATTGAAAAATTGTCTCATAATCGTTATTTTAGCTTAAAATTACAAAGTTCTCATACAAAAATTATGTTTAAGCAATTATTTACATCATGTCAACAATGTAAAGAATTGAAAAATTGACTGATAAACATTATTTTAGCTTAACATTTTAATATTTCTTAGAAAATTCCTAATCAAACAATTATTTACATCATGTCAACAATGTAAAGAATTGCAAAATTGACTCAAATTCATTATTTTGGCTTCAAATCTTTATGTTTTCATAGAAAGTTCCTATTTAAACAATTATTAACATCATGTCAACAATGTAAAGAATTAAAAAAATTGACTCGGAATCATGATTTCGACATTAAATTTTAATGTTTTCATAGAAAAATCGTATTTAAGTAATTGTTTACATTATGTAAACAATGTAAATAATTGAAAAATTGACTCGGAATCATGGTTTCGTCTTTAAATTTTAATGTTTTGATAGAAAATTCCTATTTAAACAATTATTTACATTATGTCAACAATGTAAAGAATTGAAAAATTAACTCGAAATCATGATTTCGGCTTTTAATTTTAATGTTTTCATAGAAAATTCCTATCTAAACAAATATTTACATCATGTCAACTATGTAAAGAATTACAAATTTGACTCAAAATCATGATTTCATATTTAAATTTTTATGCTTTCATTAAAAAAACGTATTTAAGTAATTGTTTACATCATGTAAACAATAAAAAAAATAGAAAAATAGACTGATTATCATTATTTCGGTCTTTAATTTTAATATTTTCATAGAAAATTCCTATTTAAACAAATATTTACATCATGTCAACAATGTAAAGAATTGAAAAATTAACTTGGAATCATGATTTCGGCTTTGAACTTTAATGTTTAAATCGTTACAATTTTTAGGTTTTCATAGAAAATTCCTATATAAACAATTATTTACATTATGTCAACAATGTAAAGTATTGAAAAATTGGCCCACAATCATTATTTCGACATTAAATTTTAATGTTTTCATAGAAAAATAGTAATTAAGTTATTGTTTACATCATGTAAACATTGTAAAAAATTAAAAACTTAACTCGGAATCCTAATATTGGCATTAAATTAAAATCTTTTCATAGAAAAATCGTATTTGAGTAATTGTTTACATCATGTAAACAATGTAAAGAATTAAAAAATTAACTAATAATCATAATTTTAGCATTATAATTTAAATTTCTCTTAAAAAAATTATGTTTACATCATGTTAACAATGTAAAAAATTGCTTAATTGACTCAAAATTATTATTTTAGCTTAAAATTTTTATGCTTTCATATAAAATTCATATTTAAACAATTATTTTCATTATGTCAACAATGTAAAGAATTGAAAAATTGACTTGGAATCATGATCTCGGCTTTAAATTTTAATGCTTTTATAAAAAAATCGTATTTAAGCAATTTTTTACATTATGTTGACATAATGTAAAGAATTAAAAAATTTACTCATAATTATGATTTTAGCTTCAAATTATAAAGTTCTCATAAAAAATCATGTTTAAGCAATTATTTACATCAGGTCAACAATGTAAAAAGTTGCAAAATTGACTGGTAATCATTATTTTGGCTTTACATTTTTATGTTTTCATAGAAAATTCCTATTTAAACAATTATTTACGTTATGTCAACAATGTAAAGTATTGATAAATTGGCTTATAATCATTATTTCGGCATTAAATTTTAATGTTTTTATAGAAAAATCATATTTATGCAATTATTTACATCATGTAAATAATGTAAAGAATTCAAAAACAGACTCGGAATTATGATTTCGTTTTTTAATTTTAATGTTTTCACGGAAAATCATATTTAAACAATTATTTACATCATCTCAACAATGTAAAAAAATTAAAAACTGGCTTGAAATCTTGATTTCGGATTTATATTATATTGATTTTATAGAAAAATCGTATTTAAGCAATTATTTACATCATGTCAACAATGTAAAGAATTGAAAAATTGATTTTTAATCATGTTAACGGTTTCAAATTTAAATATTTAATATTTAAAGAATTGAAAAATAAAGGAAATATTCAAATTTTCTATATAATTTAACTACAAAGTCCAGATGTCTAATTTCCATCTCTGTTATAGAGTAAAAAGTCAAGTCAAATAGTGGATCGTAGTAGCAGAAGCAGCAGCATAACTTTTGTTTGATTGCTAAAAAGTGAAGAGTAAATACTAAAATACAAAAAAAGATCGTACGTAGTATAATCGGGCTATAGTAAATTTACTAACACTTTTGAATAACTCAACTTACACTTATGCAAGTTTTCAATGACAATCTTTTTTTTTTATTTTTTGAGTTTAAATGATGGTAAATTCCCCAAATTTGAATTAAAAATAACAAAATATAAAAATAAAATTTTAAATAAATTAAGGCAAACAAAGAATATTAAAAGAATTTGGATATGAGTTAAAGGTTTTAAACCTAAGAGTTTCGAGACCTTCAAACTCTTTTTTTGAAATACTTCCTCTTCAGACTTTAAAATTTAAATCATAAACCAAAGAAGACGGCGTAAGACTTTCTCTTCTTTCGAAAATTTCTTTCTAAAAATAAAAGAAAAAAAAAAGAGTTTTGCAAGATCTGAAATTTCAATTCAATTTAATTTCGCAATTTTTTTTTCTTGAATTTCTCTTTGTAATTTCAGTTGATTCTTTGAAGCTTCTCCAAGCAGTTGTTCACCTTCATGGTTTGATAGTTGATAGTTTTACCTGTATTTTCCAATTTCATACTTTATAGTCTCTTGTTGGTGTTATGAGTTTTTTACACAAAATTTTCAAGAATTTCAACAAGAGTTTTGTAATATTATTAATATGTTGTTGTTTCAATGTTTGTCCAACATCAGCAAAACTTATGAACTTTGACATTATATCTCGCTTTAATAATAATACGGAACTAGTGGAAAAATGTATTCTACCCTCTCAAAACTGTTCCTTTGCCCCCTCCCGTACAAGTCGAGTTCTTTCTTTGGGCAAAAAAAGAAATTTTCAAGATTCTAAAGAGAATATGCAAAAGAATTTGAAATTTATATACTACAAGTAGGTATTGAAAATCCGTTGAATTGAGTTCAAAAATGATTATCTCAAAAAAAAGAAATTCAAAATCTTGTCAAAATTAGGTAGAAAAAAATTAAATCTATTCAATAAAAATTCATCAAATCTCATATTTTATTCAAAAACTTTATATTAAATGTTTAGCTCTAGATTTTTTTTTGTACTAAAGGTATTGCTCTAAATTTCCATTTTATTATAAAAGACTATAATATAAATCTATTAATTTAAAACTCTTTAAATCTCTTCTTATTTCAAAATAATTTAAGACTAAAAATATTTGAATACTAGAAGAATCATTAAATTTCTTTATACTAAATATATTGCTCTAGATTTCCATTTTTTACAATGTTTTTATTAAAATCGTTGTAAAAACTTGATTCCTTTAATTATTTTTTAAATTTTATATTTCTCAAAACTTCTCTTCTCCTCAGAGATAACAAAGTCCTATTAACCTATTCCCCGGGTCTGGAGTCAGCTTATGACTCGTATTTGGAACTATCGAAATCTTGTGTGAATGAGAAAATATCGTTTATATTTCATGGCTGGACTGAGGGCTGTTATACCACCGAATGGATACCACAATTAATAGAACGTAAGTTAATATTAAAACAAAGTTTTAATCAATACAAACGAAAAAAAATTTGACTCGTTATCACGATTAAAGCTTTAAATTTTAAAGTTTTCAAGAAAATAACATATTTTACCAATTGTTTACATCATGTCAACAATGTAAAAAATTAAAAAAAAATACTCGAAATCATGATTTCGGCTTAAAATTTTAATGTTTTTAAAGAAAACCCACTTTTAGGCAATTGTTTACATCATGTCAACAATGTAAAGAATTAAAAAATTGACTCAAAATCATGATTTTAACTTCAAATTTTCATGTTTTCATGGAAAAATCATTTTTTAGCAATTATTTACATCATGTCGACAATGTAAAGAATTAAAAAATTGACTCATAATCATGATTTCGGCTTCAAATTTTCATGTTTTCATAGAAATATAATATTTAAGCAATTATTTACATAATGTCAATAATGTAAAAAATTAAAATATAAATTCAAAATCATTATTTTAGCATCAAATTTTAATGTTTTTATAGAAAAAAATAATATAAGCAGTTATTTACATCATGTCAACAATGTAAAGAATTAAAAAATGAACTTATAATCATAATTACGTCTTAAAATTTTTATATTTTCATAGAAAAGTCATGTTTTACCAATTGTTTACATCATGTGAACAATGTAAAGAAAAACTTGACTCATAATCACGATTTCAGCTTCAAATTTTGAAGTTTTCATAGAAACATCATATTTATGCAATTGTTTACATCATGACAGAAATGTAAAGAACTAAACAATTTACTTTTATTCGGTTTTACGGTTATACGGTTTCAAATTTTCATAAAAAAAATCATATTTAAGCTATTTTTTATAAAAAAATAACATAAGCAGTTATTTACATCATGTCAACAATGTAAAGAATTAAAAAATGAACTTATAATCATAATTACGTCTTCAAATTTTTATATTTTCATAGAAAACTCATATTTTACCAATTGTTTACATCATTTCAACAATGTAAAGAATTAAAAAATTGACTCATAATCACGATTTCAGCTTCAAATTTTGAAGTTTTCATAGAAATATCATATTTATGCAATTGTTTACATCATGACAGCAATGTAAAGAACTGAACAATTTACTTTTATTCGGTTTTACGGTTATACGGTTTCAAATTTTCATAAAAAAATCATATTTAAGCTATTTTTTACATCATGTCAACAATGTAAAGAATTAAAAAATTGACTTAAAATCATAATTTTGGCTTTAAATTGTAATGTTTTCATAGAAAAATCATATTTAACCAATTATTTATATCATGTCAACAATGAAAATAATTGAAAAATTTACTTTTAATCATAATTTCTTATTCAAATTTTAATGTTTTTATAGAAAAATCATATTTAGCATTTATTTACATCATGTCAACAATGTAAAAAATTTTAAAATTTACTTTTAATCATAGTTATGGCTTCAAATTTTAATGTTTTCATAGAAAACTAATTTTTAAGCAATTGTTTACATCATGTCAACAATGTAAAGAATTAAAATTTGACTCAAAATCATGATTTCGGCTTTGTTTTCAAGGGAAAATCATATTTAAACAATTATTTACATTATGTTAACAATGTAAAGAATTAACAATTTGACCCAAATTTATGATTATGGCTTTAAATTTCAATGTTTAAAAAAAAAATAAATATAAGGAATTATTTACTTCATGTCAACAATGTAAAGAATTAAAAAATTTACTTTTAATCATAATTTCGGCTTCAAATTTTAATGTTTTCATAGAAAAATGATATTTAAGCAATTATTTACATCATGTCAACTATGTAAAAAAATTAAAAAATTGACTCAAAACCAGGTTTCTGCTTCAAATTTTCATGTTTTCATAGAAATAACATATTTATGCAATTGTTTACATCATGTAAACAATGTAAAAAATTTTAAAATTGACTAATAATCATGATTTCGGTATACAATTTGTATGTTTTCTTAGAAAAATCATATTTAGACAATTCTTTACATCATGTCAACAATGTAAAGAATGTAAAAATTTACTGATTATCATGATTTTAGCATAAAATTTTAATGTTTTCATAGAAAACACATATTTAACCTATATTATGAGCTACATAAAAAGCTTTAACTGGACGATTTTGTGAACTCTATAAAGATCTACTATTGGACTATATTCTGACCTATTTTAAGATCTTTGAGTATATTCTTAGATATAAAGGGCTACGTTTAAGCCATCTTTTGATTAAAATAGAATTTTTATTTTTTGTTTTTTTTTTCAGGTCTTTCCTACCATCGAGGAGGCTGCATAGTATGTGTGGATTACAGTCCCTGGTCTCAAAAGGCCTATATGGAATTATTGCAGAAATTTGTGCCGATAAGTGATATCTTATATGAAGAAGTCTATCAGCTAATACAAATTGGATTTGAGCCGAGCAAAATATTTATGTTTGGTTTTAGTTATGGCGGGCAAATAGCATCACAAATCGGCAGGAGATTGAAACCCCAATATAACATCAAGAAAATTGATAGTGAGTTAAAAGGGGACCAAAAAAACACCCGACCACGTCAAAATAAAAATATAAATCTCTAAATATTTTATGATTACAGTTTGCGATATGGCTGGTCCCGGTTTTGATTTCCTTAGTTTCCTGAATCATAGTGAGGCCGCCGAAAATGTTCAATGCTATTATTCTAGTCTGGACAAGGGCTCTTTGTTTCACAGCTGTCATCAAAATATCCGCTTGGGTCAGTGTGGCTTCAGCCAACCCGCAATTTTGAGTCAACCCTATTTTAGTAGTCATGGCTTGTGCGTTCGTATCTATATAAATGCTTTCGATTATCCGTTCTATGCCTTTCAAAAGGCACCCACCTGGTGTAAGAGTGGCAAGACGGTGAATAATTTACCCTTGTGGTTTACAGTGGGCTATAGAGAGGGAGGTTATGAGTAAGTAAAAGGCGGAGGAATATATTTTTTGGTATAAATAATGAAATTTTTTTGATTTTATCGTTGCAGCAACATGTTGGGTGAGATTTTTGTACCGACCTCTATGAATTATCCTTATAATTTGTCGAAAAGAGAAATGATTTTGTATGAAAAGTATTTGGAAGTGAAATAAATAAATGATTAATTGAAAAAATGTGTTCTTTTTTATAAATTAGAGTAAATAAGAAGGCACTCTTATAACTTTGACTCTTTAGACAACCACGATTAAAACAAGTAAGAAAGTTCTATAGTCGGTCAAGCCCGACCATATGATACCCTTCAACACTAAGGTCAAATGTTTGTTTTTTTCGTGTATAGTAAATTTTTCTTATTTGTATAGGAATTTTTTCAAAAAATTTTTATTTTCATATGAAATTTATTTTTTTTTTTTTTCTTATTTATATGAGAAATTTTTCAAAAATTTCTTATTTTTATAAAAAATTTTTCAAAGTTTTATTATTTTTATAGGAAATTTTTTAAAAAATTTCCCATTTTTATAGGAAATTTTCAAAAATTTCTTATTTTTATAAGAAATTTTTCAAAAATTTCTTATTTTTATAAGAAATTTTTTCAAAAATTTCTTATTTGTATAAGAAATTTTTCAAAAATTTCTTATTTTTATAAGAAAATTTTCAAAAATTTCTTATTTTTATAAGAAATTTTTCAAAAATTTCTTATTTTTATAAGAAATTTTTAAAAAATTTCTTATTTTTATAAGAAATTTTTCAAAAATTTCTTATTTTTATAAGAAATTTTTCAAAAATGTCTTATTTTTATAAGAAATTTTTCAAAAATTTCTTATTTTTATAAGAAATTTTTCAAAAATTTCTTATTTTTATAAGAAAATTTTCAAAAATTTCTTATTTTTATAAGAAAATTTTCAAAAATTTCTTATTTGTATAAGAAATTTTTCAAAAGTTTCTTATTTTTATAAGAAATTTTTCAAAAATTTCTTATTAATTTTTGAAAAATTTAATATTTTTATAGGAAATTTTCGAAAAAAAAATGTATATGAAGTTTTTCAAAATTTTCTTGTTTTTATTGGAAATTTTTCAAAGTTTTATTATTTTTATAAGAAATTTTTCAAAAATTTCTTATTTTTATAAGAAAATTTTCAAAAATTTCTTATTTTTATAAGAAAATTTTCAAAAATTTCTTATTTGTATAAGAAATTTTTCAAAAGTTTCTTATTTTTATAAGAAATTTTTCAAAAATTTCTTATTTTTATAAGAAATTTTTCAAAAATTTCTTATTTTTATAAGAAATTTTTCAAAAATATTTTTATAAGAAATTTTTCAAAAATTTCTTATTTTTATAAGAAATTTTTCAAAAATATTTTTATAAGAAATTTTTCAAAAATTTCTTATTTTTATAAGAAAAATTTTCAAAAGTTTCTTATTTTTATAAGAAATTTTTCAAAAATTTCTTATTTTTATAAGAAATTTTTCAAAAATTTCTTATTAATTTTTGAAAAATTTAATATTTTTATAGGAAATTTTCGAAAAAAAAATGTATATGAAGTTTTTCAAAATTTTCTTGTTTTTATTGGAAATTTTTCAAAAGTTCCTTATTTATATGAGAAATTTTTCAAAAATTTCTTATTTTTATAGAAAATTTTTCAAAGTTTTATTATTTTTATAGGAAATTTTTTAAAAAATTTCCCTTTTTTATAGGAAATTTTCAAAAATTTCTTATTTTTATAAGAAATTTTTCAAAAATTTCTTATTTTTATAAGAATTTTTTCAAAAATTTCTTATTTTTATACGAAATTTTTTAAAAATTTCTTATTTTTATAAAAAATTGTTCAAAAAATTCTTATTTTTTACGAAATTTTTAAAAAATGTCTTATTTTTTTACGAAATTTTCCAAAAATTTCTTATTTTTTTACGAAATTTTCCAAAAATTTCTTATTTTTATAAGAAATTTTTCAAAAATTTTTTATTTTTATAAGAAATTTTTTAAAAATTTCTTATTTTTATAGAAAATTTTTCAAAAATTTCTTATTTTTGTTGGAAATTTTTCAAAAATTTCTTATTTTTGTTGGAAAATTTTCAAAAATTTCTTATTTTTTTACGAAATTTTTCAAAAATTTCTTATTTTTATACGAAATTTTTATAGGAAATATTAAAAAATTTCTTATTTTTATAGGAAATTATTCAAAAATTTCTTGTTTTTATAGGAAATTATTCAAAAATTTCTTATTTTTCAAAACTTTCTTATTTTTATAAGATTTCAAAAATTTCTTATTTTTATAAGAAAATTTTCAAAAATTTCTTATTTTTATAAGAAATTTTTCAAAAATTTCTTATTTTTATAAGAAATTTTTCAAAAATTTCTTATTTTTATAAAAAAATTTTCAAAAATTTCTTATTTTTTTACGAAAATTTTCAAAAATTTCTTATTTTTAAACGAAATTTTTCAAAAATTTCTTATTTTTAAACGAAATTTTTCAAAAATTTCTTATTTTTATAGGAAATATTAAAAAATTTCTTATTTTTATAGGAAATTATTCAAAAATTTCTTGTTTTTATAGGAAATTATTCAAAAATTTCTTATTTTTCAAAACTAAAAATAAATGATCGCCACTTAGAATTTTTGAAAAACTCTAAGTGCGTTTAATTTGGTAGCGCTGATAAAAATATTTTTTGATAAAAATATTTTCTTTAGAAAAATTTTCGATAAAAATATTTTTCTTCAAACAAAAATATAGAAAAATGTTTGATAAACAATTTTTCTATAGAAAAATTTTTTATAAACTTTTTTATAAAATTTTTTATAAACTTTTTTATAAAATTTTTTATAGAAAAATTTTCTCTAGAATAATTTTTGATAAAAAATTTTCTATAGAAAAATTTTCGATAAAAAAATTTTTCTATAGAAAAATTTTTGATAAAAAAAATTTTCTATAAAAAAAAATTTCGATTAAAAATTATTTCTATAGAAAAATTTTCGATAAAAAAATTTTTCTATAGAAAAATTTTCGATAAAAAAATTTTTCTATAGAAAACTTTTCGATAAAAAAATTTTTCTATAGAAAAATTTTCGATAAAAAAATTTTTCTGTAGAAAAATTTCGATAAAAAAATTTTTCTATAGAAAAATTTTCGATAAAAAAATTTTTCTATAGAAAAATTTTCGATAAAAAAATTTTTCTATAGAAAAATTTTCGATAAAAAAATTAGAAAATTTTTCGATAAAAAAATTTTTCTATAGAAAAATTTTCGATAAAAACATTTTTCTATAGAAAAATTTTCGATAAAAAAATTAGAAAAATTTTCGATAAAAAAATTTTTCTATAGAAAAATTTTCGATAAAAAAATTTTTCTATAGAAAAATTTTCGATAAAAAAATTTTTCTATAGAAAAATTTTCGATAAAAAAATTTTTCTATAGAAAAATTTTCGATAAAAAAATTTTTCTATAGAAAAATTTTCGATAAAAAAATTTTTCTGTGGAAAAATTTTCGATAAAAAAATTTTTCTATAGAAAAATTTTCGATAAAAAAATTTTTCTGTGGAAAAATTTTCGATAAAAAAAAATTTCTATAGAAAAATTTTCGATAAAAAAATTTTTCTATAGAAAAATTTTCGATAAAAAAATTTTTCTGTGGAAAAATTTTCGATAAAAAAATTTTTCTATAGAAAAATTTTCGATAAAAAAATTTTTCTATAGAAAAATTTTCGATAAAAATATTTTTCTATAAAACAATTTTCAATAAAAATATTTTTCTATAGACAAATTTTCGATAAAAATATTTTTCTATAGAAAAATTTTCGATAAAAATATTTTTCTATAGAAAAATTTTCAATAAAAATATTTTTCTATAGAAAAGTTTTCGATAAAAATATTTTTCTATAGAAAAGTTTTCGATAAAAATATTTTTCTATAGAAAAATTTTCGATAAAAATACTTTTCTATAAAAATATTTTTCTATAAAAATATTTTTCTAAAGAAAAACTTTCGATAAAAATTTTTGATAACAAAATTTCTATAGAAAAAGTTTTGATGCAAAAATTTTCTATAGAAAAATTTTTGATAAAAAAATTTCTATAGAAAAAATTTTAGTAAAAAAATTTTCTATAGAAACATTTTGATAAAAGAATTTTCTATAAAAAAATTTTTAATAAAAAAAATTTTCTATAGAAAAAATTTGGATAAAAAAAATTCTATAGAAAAATTTTTGATAAAAAAAATTTTCTATAGAAGAGTTTTAATAAATAAAAATTTCTATAAAAAAGTTTTTGATAAAAAAAAATTGATAGAAAAATTTTTGATAAAAAAATTTCTATAGAAAAATTTTTGATAACAAAATTTTCTATAGAAGAGTTTTGATAAAAAAAAATTTTCTATAAAAGAGTTTTTGGTAAAAATTGTTAGAAAAATTTTTGATAAAAAATTTTCTATAGAAAAATAATTGATAAAAAAAATGTTATATATAAATTTTTGATAAAAAGTTATCTATAAGAAAATTTTTGATAAAAAATTTTCTATACACAAATTTTTGATAAAAAATTTTCTATAGAAAAATTTTTGATAAAAAGTTTTCTATAAAAAAATTTTTGATAAAAAATGGAGTTAAGTTTTATTGTTATTAGCATCTCATTGATATGATACCATGCTATCATGGCCTAAGCTATTTTTGAAGTTATCAGAAAGCCCACATCCCTACTATGCTCATCGCTCTCCGGGCGACCGAATGATGTTCTGTCCATCTTACTTCCTGCACTGCCAACAAGTCAATTTTATAACGCGACATTTCACGCATAGATTAGACAACTCCAAAATCCTTGTGCCAGCTGCCGTAGAGTAGCTAATGATTCCAGAATTGCCCTGTAGGCTGCATTTTTGTCAGCGGTAGCATTGCGGCACTCCTCGTCATACCAAGAGTTTTTAGGAAGAGGGTTGGAACCCTAATACAGATTTCACAGCAGTCTTTGTGGAGTTGGCAATATGTTGCCATACCGTGCAGATGTCGTTTGAAACGGCAATATCTTCTCTGAATAATTAAGCTATTTGTTGCTAGTAATCCGCGGCAACTTGGTGAGATTGTAGCTTGGTGACGTCAAACTTTCTTTGTGCTTCTGTCTGTAGGTTCCGCGCCACGTCTGAGTGTGTTCTCACCTTTGCTTCAACAAGGAAATGATCGGAGTCCATATTAGCTCTCGAGTTGAGCGTACATCCAATAAACTTAAAGAGTGTCTTCCGTCAACTACAACATGATCTCTCTGATTCTTTGTTTTCTGGCCAGGAGATGCCCATGTTGCTTTATTGATTTTAATGTGTGGAAACCAGGACACTCTACTCACTACCACAGTGCGCTCCGCCGCAAAGGAGATCAACCTCATACGTTTGACCGTGAAGACTGAATTCATCAACATTAGGCTCAAGGCAGCTTTCCAGTCCTAACTTTGCGTTATAATCACATTTTAACATCATGATTGGGCGTCTATCATAGACTTCCTCAAGTGGGTCATAGAAGGATTCTTTAACGTCATCATCTTTTTCCTCTGTGGGTGCTTGAGCACAAATCAGGCTCAGATGAAAGTATTTAGCTTTGACGCGTATTGTCGCTAACCTTTCACTAACTGGGATAAACCTGGAAACCAAATTTGTGCCTAGTTTCATGGCAGCTATAATACAGGTCACCTTTTGGTGTCTTGGCGACGCCGTGGAATTCCACCTTAACTCCTGGACGAAAGTCACATTACACTTATATGCATCAAGAGCATCCACTAACTGTATCAAAGCATCTTATTTGTAAAGGGTTCGGATGTTTCTGATGCTGATGCTTAAATCAGGGCCCTTTTCTCGTTTTCCATAGTCGTCAACATTAAGGGGGTCGTTTTACTTTTTCATAGTAGATATTTTTGCTTTATCGTAGTATATTTTCTAGGAGTGGGTTACTATCCCGACGTCCCAACTAGGGTTGCCAGTCAGGCTGGATTCGACTGGATTGTCCAGCTTTTTTAGTGCTTGTCCAGTGTCAAGCTAAAATTAAATTTGTCCAGCTAAAAGGTGAAGAGTTGAATTTTAAAGAAAAAGTATCTTTATGATAATGAACGCAAAAGTTTTTTTTTCCTCTTTTTTACTTAGTGATTTATGCGTTGATTAATTGATTACTTGATCAAGTTAATTTTGCAATAAAATTACTCTCTATCGAATTTCCCCATTGTATTTACTTTACTTAAATGGCCTATATTACAACCTGTTAAAGCCAAAGGTCGAGCATATTTTCGAATTTTAATTCTTCAATTTCGTAGGTCAAGCTTTAAAAGATTTTCCTCTACTTCTACTTGGCCTTTGCGTCGAATTTTCGTACGTCCTCTTTTACGAGTTCATTCTTTATCGGTTTTAAATACTTTTCGTGCAGGAGTATTTTTATCCATTCGCCCAACATGTTCTAACCAACGCAGCCGCTGCAGTTTGATGCTTTGTCGATATTCATGGTTTATTCGATGTCGATATTCATTGTTGATGCAAACTGGTCAAGATTTTTCGTAGAATCTTTCTCTCAAAAACTCAAAGAATAGCTTCATCTGCTTGTGCAAGTGCCCATGATTCAGCACCATATAATAACACGGGTAGTAAAAGCGTTTTATAGAGCGTGTCTTTAGTTCTAACAGAAAGAGCTTTATTTTAACTGCCTGCTTAGACCAAAATATAATCTGTTTGCAAGCATGATTCTACGTTTGATTTCGAAACTTATATCGTTATTTATGTTGACGGCTGTACAAGGGTAAATAAATTCTTTTACAACTTCGAAGTTTAAGTTCTCAAGGATCACATGTGGTCCAACTCTTGTGAACTTCCTGTTTGTAGAAACTATCAGTTTTATTTTTGATTCATTGACAACTAGACCCATTTTATTAGATTTCTTCTCAACACGTGAAAAGGCGGCAGCTACCTCGTGCACGATTTACGATTTCAGGTAACACAATATTGAAGAGATCGCATGACAAACTATCGCCTTGTCTGAATCCCCGTTTAGTTATGAAGGACTCCGAGAGGCGCTTACTTATTTTAACTGTTGAGGTTGTATCCGTTTATGTCATCCTGCATAGTCTCATTAACTTCCTAGGGTTGCCAAACTCAGACATTGCATTAAACACCTTCGTTCGTATCGGGCTGTCAATAGCACCTTTGTAGTAAACAAAGAGATGCTATGTATCAATTTGTTTCTCTTGTGTTTTCTCCAGGATTTGATGTAGCGTGAAGACCAGTGATAGATTTACCCGGTCTAAAGCCACATTATTGGGTTCCAAATATTTCGTTAACTTTGGCTTTTACCTTTCACACAATATGGTCGATATTATCTTATATGCAATTGAAAGAAGACTTTTACCTATATAATTGGCACATACAGTTTTATCTAATTTGTTTGTGGACTGAACAAAGAACACTGAGACTCCAATCGTCCGGCATACGTTCTCTAACTATATGGTTTTTATAAGCTGGGACATAAGTGATTATCAACTCCCACCTCCTGCCTTAAAAAGCTCTACCATTGGCACTCGCAGATTTATTACTTTTCAGTTATTGTAATTCTAACCTCATTTTGACTTGTTCGGGCATGTCATCCTGTCCACTTTCACTTGGTACTTATAATTTGCAAAATTTATTAATGTCCAGCTAATTTGTGGGTTGTCAAGCTTTTTTTTTGTCTTATGTCCAGCTTTTTCCGGGTTTGTGTCTGGCAACCCTAGACCCAACCCATATTTTAATCGTTTTTTGACGGATGTTAACCAGATGATACCACGAGGAGGTCAGTGTTTAAAGTTGGGATGAAGGATAAACCAAGATAAGTCTGGGCTTATCAAGTTTAGATCGATCAAACCCCTTGTTTGGTAACCAACATCCCCTACATCACTGTAATATTCCCTTTTATTTTTGAAATTTTCGAAATATGCTTAAGAAAAAAGCTTATAGTCAAGTTCCGTAGGCCTCTACTATTTTTTTTTTTTATTATGTGTCACATTTCTCCTTTTATTATTAGCTAATTTGGAAATATGTTAATGTAACTTTTTTAAAGTTGTGTTTTTTTTTTCTTTATTTTTTGTAAAGGGTGTTTTTTTTAGAGGTATAGAACTTCGAATTGAAATAAAACACAAGAAAATCGTTTTAATGTCCATTAATTTGGCTTTATTGGAAGGATAATTTTATGCCATTAATGTTTAAATCTGATTTCGGGCATGTGGCCGCCGCGGCTGGCTCGAATAAAGCCAATTCTACAGGTCCAATTTTCAACTACTTTTTCGAGCATATGGGGCCGTATGTTGGCAATAACGCCACGAATGTTGGCTTCCAAGTCCCCTAACGTTTCTGCTTTGTTGGCATAGACGAGCGACTTCACATATCCCCAAAGAAAATAATCCAGTGGTGTCAAATCGCACGATCTTGGTGGCCAATTGACAGGTCCATTCCGCGAAATTATGCGCTCATCGAATGTTTCCTTCAATAAATCAATTGTGACGTGCGCTGTGTGGCATGTAGCGCCGTCTTGTTGGAACCACAACTCATCCACATTCATGCCATCCAATTGGGGAACAAAATAGTCGGTTATCATGGTTCTATACCGGTCTCCATTTATGGTAACTGACTCTCCAGCATTATTTCGGAAGAAGTATGGCCCAATGACTCCACCAGCCCATAGAGCACACCAAACAGTCAGTTTTTGTGGATGTAATGGCGTCTCAAGGGTCTCATGTGGATTCTCTTCACTCCAAATGCGGCAATTTTGCTTGTTGACGTAGCCATTCAACCAAAAATGAGCCTCATCACTGAACAAAATTTTGCGATGAAAATCAGCATCGAGATCAATCTCATTTTCGGCCCATACACCAAAATCACGACGCATTGCATGGTCTCGCGGCTTTAATTCTTGCACAAGCTGGATCTTGTAAGGTCGCAAGCCAAGATCTTTGCGCAAAATCTTCCATAAAGTTGATGGACAAAGCTTTAATTGCTGTGCACGGTGGCGAATCGATTCATTTGGGTCCTCTTCAACACTTTGCTCTACAGCGGCAATTGTTTCTTCGGTGCGCACTGTTCGACGTCGCTGCGGGTGCGTATTATCACATAGAGTAAACGTAGTGCGAAAACGATCCATGGTTAACCGAATTAATTGCTCTGACGGACGATTATGTCGACCATAAAATGGACGGAGCTTGCGGTAAACTTCGCGAACTGATCCATTATTTTCGAAATAAATTTGCACGATTTGCAAGCGTTGTTCTTTTGTCAACCTGTTCATGATGAAATGGCAAACCAAACTAAATATTAATCACTTGACAGCTGACAAAAAGGCCGCCAGTTAAAAAAGTGATGCCAACTTAAAGTTCTATACCTCAATAAAAAACACCCGATATATGGTTTTTATAAGCTGGGACATAAGTGATTATCAACTCCCACCTCCTGCCTTAAAAAGCTCTACCATTGGCACTCGCAGATTTATTACTTTTCAGTTATTGTAATTCTAACCTCATTTTGATTTGTTCGGGCATGTCATCCTGTCCACTTTTACTTGGTACTTATAATTTGCAAAATTTATTAATATCCAGCTAATTTGTGGGTTGTCAAGCTTTTTTTTTTTTGCCTTATGTCCAGCTTTTTCTGGGTTTGTGTCTGGCAACCCTAGTCCCAACCCATATTTTAATCGTTTTTTGACGGATGTTACCCAGATGATACCACGAGGAGGTCAGTGTTTAAAGTTGGGATGAAGGATAAACCAAGATAAGTCTGGGCTTATCAAGTTTAGATCGATCAAACCCCTTGTTTGGTAACCAACATCCCCTACATCACTGTAATATTCCCTTTTATTTTTGAAATTTTCGAAATATGCTTCCTAAAAAAAAGCTTATAGTCAAGTTCCGTAGGCCTCTACTATTTTTTTTTTTTATTATGTGTCACATTTCTCCTTTTATTATTAGCTAATTTGGAAATATGTTAATGTAACTTTTTTAAAGTTGTGTTTTTTTTTTCTTTATTTTTTGTAAAGGGTGTTTTTTTAGAGGTATAGAACTTCGAATTGAAATAAAACACAAGAAAATCGTTTTAATGTCCATTAATTTGGCTTTATTGGAAGGATAATTTTATGCCATTAATGTTTAAATCTGATTTCGGGCATGTGGCCGCCGCGGCTGGCTCGAAAAAAGCCAATTCTACAGGTCCAATTTTCAACTACTTTTTCGAGCATATGGGGCCGTATGTTGGCAATAACGCCACGAATGTTGGCTTCCAAGTCCCCTAACGTTTCTGCTTTGTTGGCATAGACGAGCGACTTCACATATCCCCAAAGAAAATAATCCAGTGGTGTCAAATCGCACGATCTTGGTGGCCAATTGACAGGTCCATTCCGCGAAATTATGCGCTCATCGAATGTTTCCTTCAATAAATCAATTGTGACGTGCGCTGTGTGGCATGTAGCGCCGTCTTGTTGGAACCACAACTCATCCACATTCATGCCATCCAATTGGGGAACAAAATAGTCGGTTATCATGGTTCTATACCGGTCTCCATTTATGGTAACTGACTCTCCAGCATTATTTCGGAAGAAGTATGGCCCAATGACTCCACCAGCCCATAGAGCTCACCAATCAGTCAGTTTTTGTGGATGTAATGGCGTCTCAAGGGTCTCATGTGGATTCTCTTCACTCCAAATGCGGCAATTTTGCTTGTTGACGTAGCCATTCAACCAAAAATGAGCCTCATCACTGAACAAAATTTTGCGATGAAAATCAGCATCGAGATCAATCTCATTTTCGGCCCATACACCAAAATCACGACGCATTGCATGGTCTCGCGGCTTTAATTCTTGCACAAGCTGGATCTTGTAAGGTCGCAAGCCAAGATCTTTGCGCAAAATCTTCCATAAAGTTGATGGACAAAGCTCCAATTGCTGTGCACGGTGGCGAATCGATTCATTCGGGTCCTCTTCAACACTTTGCTCTACAGCGGCAATTGTTTCTTCGGTGCGCACTGTTCGACGTCGCTGCGGGTGCGTATTATCACATAGAGTAAACGTAGTGCGAAAACGATCCATGGTTAACAGAATTAATTGCTCTGATGGACGATTATGTCGATTAAAAAATGGACGGAGCTTGCGGTAAACTTCGCGAACTGAACCATTATTTTCGAAATAAATTTGCACGATTTGCAAGCGTTGTTCTTTTGTCAACCTGTTCATGATGAAATGGCAAACCAAACTAAATATTAATCACTTGACAGCTGACAAAATGGCCGCCAGTTAAAAAAGTGATGCCAACTTAAAGTTCTATACCTCAATAAAAAACACCCGATATTAAAAATTTAGCATACATACACATTAACAAAAAGTACAAACTTTTGTTGGTAGTTACAAAAATGAAATGATCAAAAAAAAAAGAAAAAAAAAACATTGAAGTATTAGCAGAAGAATAGTGAAGTGATTATGATTCACCAGCAACAGCAACAACCAACCATCCAACAACGAACCAACTAACAACAACAACAGCAATAGCAAAAACAAACCAAGAAAACCAACCATCATTAAAATGAGAAATTGAGAAAAGCTCTTCTCCATTAACGAACTAAAAATTCTTCGTGTGTGTGTGAGATCATAATGAACTTTAAAAGAAATAATAATAATAAAAAGTAAAGTTAGAGTTTGTGTGTTTGTTTGTTTATGAGGCGAAAAAAAAAAACAAGAAATTAAAAAGTGAGAGCTTTTTTGGACAAGAGAGGGAAAAACATAAATGTTGTTGAGGCTCTTCTTACGAAAGTTGAAACAATAACGTTTTTTTGTTGTGCTTGAAAGTATCTGTGTGAGAGAGAGATTATTTGTAATGTTTTAGATTGGATTGTGAGAGTTTGGGAGTGTGTGTGTGTGTGTGTGTGTGAATGGTGTTTTGGAAAAGATCTTTTGTGTAGAAAAACAAAAACAACAAGAAAAAGAAGAGGAGGAGAAAATTATGTGAAAAAATAAAAACGTATCTAGTACAAACACAAAAAAAAACAAAAAAAAAAATAACAAAAAACACACACAAATTGCATTGAAAAAAGAGATGGTGAAACCAAAGTATGAAACTTGGAAACTGAACTAAACCGAAACTAAAAATTTGAAAGCTAAAGTATTGTGAAGTTTTCGCTGCATTCAGTCAAGTTTTAGACCACGAAATGTGTTTACTTAAAAGTTTCGGCACAGTAAGAAAAGTGATATTTAAGCAAGCAGATCGGAGAAAAACCTGTTGGGTGTTGGAAAGTGTTGTCGTTGTTATTTCTGTTGTTGTTGTTGTTTTTGTCGTTTGCTGATGTCTTTATTTTTTCATAAATGATTTTTCTTCTTAAAGTTTTTGTTTTAAATTAATACAAAAAGCGAAAAAAAAAATTACAAAATGAGATTTTTGTAAAAAGTGAGTGGATTTTGCCAGAAAGAAAAAAAAAAGAATTTAAAAAAGAAAAAAAAGTTGAAAGAAGATTTTTTAATACAAGATTTTGAAAATTCTTTTAATGAAATTGAAAAAGAAAAAACCAGGATTTTGATTAAAATAAAACAAAAATTTAAAAATCTTCTAAAATTCTCTTAAAAAGAAAAAAAAAACAAAAGAAAGTTTAAAAAAAAAAATTCCCCATTAAAAAAAAAATCAAACTTTTTATTCCAAAAAAAAAAAAAAAATCATGGATTTATGACAAAAAATCCTCATACTCCAGATATAAAAAAAAACCTATAAAATTTAACAAAATTTGAAAAAAAAATCAAATTAATTTAAATTAATTAAAAAAAAAAACAACACAAAAAAAATTTGTAATAAAAAAGTGTTAATAAAACTTAAAATATTACAACATCTTTAATTAACCAAACGTCGCTACATACAACAAATACAAAGAAAGAGAGAAGAAGAAAAAACCTAGAGGATTATTTCGAAATTTTTTCATATTTGGACGTTAAAAACAACAAAAAAAATTATTGTAAATGAAAGAGGTAAGTTTTTTTTTTCTCTGTAGTTTAAAGTGAATAATTTTCTTTTATGTAGGTCGGGTATACACATACCCAGGCAAACATACACACACACACACACACACACACATAGACAGATAGACATACAGACGGACAGAAATTGTATTACATCTTTCTTCATACTCTCAAACTCATACATTCAGAGCTAGAGATACACTAGCGCGAACACATAAAAACAAACATTATACCAACAACAATTAAGAATGTCTAATAGGTCGGAAGCGACCTTATCATATCCCTACCTTCATCCAGAAAGTTTTCAAGTTCGAACGAACTCTAAACTTAAAAACCTAACACAATAATTCATAATCGTATAATAAAATTATCAAAGCTTTATAGTAGAAAATTTGATTTATAAGCTTGGGGTTCAAATTTTACAATGATCTGATCCCAATTTAATTTATAAGCTTGTCCTATCATAATTTTTCGTTTATGAATATAGGGTTCAAATTTTACAAAGATTTGATCCCATTTCTAGAGATTTCGGGGAAGATTTTTTATAGGACAAAAATAGAATTGGCATTTTATTTCAATGTTAATTAGCTTAAAGTTTAATATGTTATTACATCAATCATTTATGTATACCCGAGAATTTTATACTACACCTATCAAATTTTTTCAAAAATTATGTATATTTTCAAAATTTTCGAAAATGAGACTTATAAGCTTTTTAGTCATTTTAAAGTCATTCCAAAGTTTAGAATTTTTAATCTGTTTTTTTAACCCTTTAACCTTATAAATGAAAAAGTACCAAAATTGTGTTTGGTACTTTTCGAAAGATATACAAGGGTTAAAGAAACAGTATCCCTTTTACCTAATAGTTACAAAAAAGTACCAACATTAAAAAAAAAGTACCTGCACATGTTTGGTACATAAATGGTTTAAAAGACCAAAGGCTAAAGAAAAGTACTTAAGAGTTAAATTCAGGGTCCAAACTTTTTTAGATTAATCCAAAGTTTAATTTTTACCCTGTTCATTTACCTAATAAAAATAAAAACCTAAATTCTGTTTGGTACTTTTTCAATTTTAATCAATTACAATATAAATTTGTGTCTATATTTAATGGTTTGAAATATGCAAATGTATTGAGGAAAAAGTACTTAAGAGTTGAATCAATGGTTCAAACTGTGTTATTTTAATCCCCATTTTTTATCCCTTTACGCTAATAAATGAAAAAAGTACCTAAATTCTGTTTCGTACTTTTCGAAAAATACAGGTCGAAGAAAAAGTACTTAAGAGTGGAATCTATGGTCCAAACTGTGTAAGATTAACCCAAGTTTAAGACTTTTATCTCGTTTGTTATCCCTTTTACCTAATAAATCAAAAAGTACCCAAATTCAGTTTCGTACTTTTTGAATTTTAATCGATTGCGATATAAATTTTTTGTCTATATTTAATGGTTTTAAAAATACACATGGCTTAAAGAAAAAGTACACAAAAATTGTTTACTTAAAAAAAGTTTCGAAAGTTTTTTCCCCTTTTTTACCCTTTTAACTCTTTTAACACGAAGTTTTAATCTGGTTAGTTGATAATGGCTCAAATAATATTCCTTCAGGTGCGTCTAAGTAAAGGATAACCAGGACAAGAAAAATTTCCTAGGTAAGGGTTGTCCCATCAGTAAATAACTATGGAACACCGACGTCCCAATAGGAAAAGTAAGTACAAAATAAAAGAACTCTAATCGTATAATTTGGAAAATTAAATTATGTTTTCATTCCATAATTCAAAAAAAGGGATCGAACAGTTTATTATTTTGTTAGTCTTGATCGATTTTTAAAGGTGCTATGACTTGACTAGGCTAAATAAAGTGTAATGATTGGGCTTTACTCAAAACTACGATTGAACCCTATTTTACTCTATAATTTGAGTACATATTATACTATACTTCAGTCTATATATTCTAGACTACAATTGGAGTATGTTCTAGGTTGTACAAACTTCCCTGATTATAATGGGTGTTTTTTTATAGGTATAGAACTTCGAATTGAAATAAAACACAAGAAAATCGTTTTAATGTCCATCAATTTGGCTTTATTGGAAGGATAATTTTATGCCATTAATGTTTAAATATGATTTCGGACATGTGGCCGCCGCGGCTGGCTCGAATAAAGCCAATTCTACAGGTCCAATTTTCAACTACTTTTTCGAGCATATGGGGCCGTATGTTGGCAATAACGCCACGAATGTTGGCTTCCAAGTCCCCTAACGTTTCTGGTTTGTTGGCGTAGACGAGCGACTTCACATATCCCCAAAGAAAATAATCCAGTGGTGTCAAATCGCACGATCTTGGTGGCCAATTGACAGGTCCATTCCGCGAAATTATGCGCTCATCGAATGTTTCCTTCAATAAATCAATTGTGACGTGCGCTGTGTGGCATGTAGCGCCGTCTTGTTGGAACCACAACTCATCCACATTCATGCCATCCAATTGGGGAACAAAATAGTCGGTTATCATGGCTCTACACCGGTCTCCATTTATGGTAACTGACTCTCCAGCATTATTTCGGAAGAAGTATGGCCCAATGACTCCACCAGCCCATAGAGCACACCAAACAGTCAGTTTTTGTGGATGTAATGGCGTCTCAAGGGTCTCATGTGGATTTTCTTCACTCCAAATGCGGTAATTTTGCTTGTTAACGTAGCCATTCAACCAAAAATGAGCCTCATCACTGAACAAAATTTTGCGATGAAAATCAGCATCGAGATCAATCTCATTTTCGGCCCATACACCAAAATCACGACGCATTGCATGGTCTCGCGGCTTTAATTCTTGCACAAGCTGGGTCTTGTAAGGTCGCAAGCCAAGATCTTTGCGCAAAATCTTCCATAAAGTTGATGGACAAAGATCCAATTGCTGTGCACGGTGGCGAATCGATTCATTCGGGTCCTCTTCAACACTTTGCTCTACAGCGGCAATTGTTTCTTCGGTGCGCACTGTTCGACGTCGCTGCGGATGCGTATTATCACATAGAGTAAACGTAGTGCGAAAACGATCCATGGTTAACCGAATTAATTGCTCTGATAGACGATTATGTCGACCATAAAATGGACGGAGCTTGCGGTAAACTTCGCGAACTGAACCATTATTTGCGAAATAAATTTGCACGATTTGCAAGCGTTGTTCTTTTGTCAACCTGTTCATGATGAAATGGCAAACCAAACTAAATATTAATCACTTGACAGCTGACAAAATGGCCGCCAGTTAAAAAAGTGATGCCAACTTAAAGTTCTATACCTCAATAAAAAAACACCCGATACTATATTTTAGGGCTACTTCTTATATAATTAAACTATGATTAGTTATATGTAATGCTACGATTGGGCTTTATTCGGAAATTGAGCTTATTAGACTATACTTTGAGCTATATAAAGAGCTGCGATTTTGGACTATACTTTAGTCTATATACCACCAAGATTTAAAGATATCCTAGGCTACAATTGGAGTATGTTCTAGGTTATACAAACGCCTTCGATTGCACTATATTTTGGGACTATTTAGATTATGTAAAGTGCTAGGAATGAAGAGCTATGATTAGACTATATTCAGAGCTGTATTCAATGCTGCAATTGGTCTTAGTTTGGAACTACTATATGTCAATTACTACTAATATTTCAGCCTATAATTGGAGTATATTCTGGGTAATGTAAAAGGCTGTGATTGAACTACATTTCAAAATAAATGAAGCGTTATAATTGGACTAGGCTTCAGGCAATATATATATATATATATATATATATATATATATAGTGCAATGGGGACTTTAATAAAGTCGTTAGGATAGCTGTAGCGTAGATTACATAAGTTTGACAGTCTTAAGCGAACAACTTGTGATCTTTAACCTTTATGTGCTCGGCGGTCTCAATTTTCGAGAGTATGGAGCCTTATCTCGGCAATGGCATCTATAACGTTGACCTATAAATGCTAAATAACCTCCGTTTTTTCGGCATAACACTGTTATTTAACATCATTCGTTGGGATAAATTTTCGAGTGCATGGGGTCGAATCTGGGGAATAACATCATTAATATTATATTGGCCTATAAATGCTCAATTGTCTCTGGTTTGACGGCATAAGTCCAACGGTGTCAAATCGTCAGCATCTTGGCGGTCAATGGACATCACCATTTTATTTGTGAAAGAATAAAAAGACATAAGTATTGTCAGTTTCTAAATAACTCGAGATTCAAATTTAAAACCATAGATGGCGCTTACTTGGCAGCATCTTGTGCAGTTTGAGCCTAGTTTTGCAAAACGATAGTATCAAGATTATCGTAAAAACGACTAAGAAATTTAATTCAAGATCTTTGGAAACACTTTAATGGGTGGGTGTCAAAATTTGATCTTTTGCCTTAGACGGACTTTACTTAATAATATCTGAAATAGATAATTTTTTAGAAAATTATACGAAAGAAAGACATTTCTATAAAAAAAAGGTGATGATTAATCGTATGATAAATAGATAAATTGAGTTTTGATATTAATACTTTTGGTGTAGCGCAAAATTTAAGTATTTTGCGCATAAGGTTTATATGACTAACAGGCTCTTGGACATATAAACAAAGAAATAAGGGGCAGATAGTGCTTAGATAATCAACACCACGACTTAGAAATTGTACTTTTGAGGTTAGGAATCAAAACTTTATGTAAATTGTACGAACTTTATTGATTGATATTAAAAAATTAATAGATTGAAGGTTAATTAACATTCTAAGACGTTCAATGTTCTTAAATTTAGGTGTAGCGCAAAATTAAAGTATTTTGCGCATGAGCTTTATATGACTAACAGGCTTTCGGGCAT
Organism: Stomorhina lunata; assembly: GCA_933228675.1. Lineage (NCBI taxonomy): Eukaryota > Metazoa > Arthropoda > Insecta > Diptera > Rhiniidae > Stomorhina > Stomorhina lunata. Next base: position 104,002,462 of record OW121744.1, on the reverse strand, counting down.
AAAAGCAAAGAAATAAGTTGCAGATTTTGGGAAGATAATCAGAAACACGACTTAGAAATTGTACTTTCGAGGTTAGGAATCAAAATTTTATGTAAATTGTACCAACTTTACTTATTAATATTAAAAATTAATAAATCGAGTATTAGTTTACATTGGGAGACATTTCATTTTCTTAAACTTAGGTTAAGCGCAAAATTTTAGTATTTTGCGCATGATATTCATATGACTAAAAGGCTCTCTGACATATTAGCAAAGAAATAATGGACAGATTTTGGGAAGATAATCGGAAACACGACTAAGAAATTGTACTTTTGAGGTTAGGAATCAAATTTTTATGTAAATTGTACGAACTTTATTTATTGATATTAAAAAACTAATAGATTGAGTCTTAATTAACATTCTAAGACATTAAATGTTCTTAAATTTAGGTGCAGAGCAAAATTACAGTATTTTGCGCATGAGCTTTATATGACTAACAGGCTTTCGGGCATAAAAGCAAAGAAATAAGGCGCAGATTTTGGGAAGATAATCAGAAACACGACTTAGAAATTGTACTTTCGAGGTTAGGAATCAAAATTTTATGTAAATTGTACCAACTTTACTTATTAATATTAAAAATTAATAAATCGAGTATTAGTTTACATTGGGAGACATTTAATTTTCTTAAACTTAGGTTAAGCGCAAAATTTTAGTATTTTGCGCATGATATTCATATGACTAAAAGGCTCTCTGACATATTAGCAAAGAAATAAGGGGCAGATTTTGGGAAGATAATCGGAAACACGACTAAGAAATTGTACTTTTGAGGTTAGGAATCAAATTTTTTATGTAAATTGTACGAACTTTATTTATTGATATTAAAAAATTAATAGATTGAGTCTTAATTAACATTCTAAGACGTTCAATGTTCTTAAATTTAGGTGTAGCGCAAAATTAAAGTATTTTGCGCATGAGCTTTATATGACTAAAAAAGCTCTCTGACTTATAAACAAAGAAATAAGCGACAGATTTTGTGAAGATAATCAGAAACACGACTTAGAAATAGTATTTTTGAGGTTAGGAATCAAAACTGTATGTAAATTGTACGGACTTTATTTATTGATCTTAAAAATTGATAGATTGAGTCTTTATTAACATTCTACGACGTTCAATGTTCTTAAATTTTGGTGTAGCGCAAAATTTAAGTATTTTGCGCATGAGCTTTATATGTCTAAAAAGCTCTTTGACATATAAACAAAAAAATAAGGGGCATATAGTGCTAAGATAAACGGAAACACGACTTAGAAATTGTTTCTAAAATATTTGAACTAAGTTTGGTGGGTGTTAAGACATTTATTACCATTAACACCCGTTTTCCTACTGATGTAGGGTGCATTTATGAAAATATTTACGATCTAAATATTGCATACAAATAAACTTTCAATCAAACTTATACATTTACAATGAAAAAAAAAATTTACATGAAATTGTCTTTATTACACTTATTCCGACATTCATTTAGTTTTAATTTTCAAACACAAACAGACGGACGGACAGGCGGACAGACACACAAAAAGACTGACAGACAGACAGACAGACATATACATATCTCCAACCAACCATCGAGAGATCCAATCCAATTTATTCCATCTATCCATTCCATTTCATACTTCCATACATTAAAATGTATCTACGACCTTCACTTCAAGTTTCTTCTTTTAATTTTGAATTTTTTTTTTTGTTTGTATTTCTTTCGTTTTTTTGTGATACGCAGAAATGTTGCTTGTTGCTTTATTATTTTAAAGTTTTTTCTTTTTTTTTTATTTAACATAAATAGTTTCTTTGTTTTAGTTATTTCTTGTGTGAGAAGACACACACACACACACACACTCAGGAAAACACACAAAAAAAGTTTTCTTGAAAGACAAAAAGCACAACAACAATGAAATTACACTCGAAAAAGAAACGAAATGAAATAAAAACAAGAAATACGAAACAACAACAGCAACAACAATAATAATAATAGCAACCACAATAACAACAAATAGTTGCCATAAATATTACCACTTTTTTCACAAACCAAAAAAGAAACAACAAAAAAGTTTCACAAACAGCAACAACAACATTCACAAAAAAAAAAAAAATAACAAAACTTACGAAATTGTTGAGCTTTTTATTGTTGCAATCACATCTCCCATACTCACACACACATACACTCACTTACAAATAAACAGTAATTCCTCAATTTAGGTGATCATTAATTTCAAAATCTTATTTCCGTTTGACTTTCTTCCAACTGTCCTTTCTTTTTTGTCGATGTTTATTAGGAAACCCCTAGTCATGTAAATCTTGTGCGCAAAATAAACAAATATTGCGCCAAATCCTTTTTTGGGCATATCTATCCATTTTAAGGCAATTTTTATATGAAAAGTTGATGATAGCTCAACATTTCTATAGAAAAGTTGACGATAGGCCAACATTTTTATAGAAAAGTTGACGATAAGTCAACATTTCTATAGAAAAGTTGACGATAGGCCAACATTTTTATAGAAAAGTTGACGATAAGTCAACATTTCTATAGAAAAGTTGACGATAGGCCAACATTTTTCAAGAAAAGTTGTCAATAGGCTAAAATGTCTTAAGAAAAGTTGAGGATAGGCCAACATTTCTATAGAAAAGTTGACGATAGGTCAACATTTCTATAGAAAAGTTGTCATTTAAATAGAAAAGTTGTAGAGGTCTCGCTGGATTCGGACGCGGAGGGCGATGTCAAAGTGACACCGACTTCCAATCCAAAATCTGATAAGCATAGTTATACGTATAGCTTGCAGATGTGATTGTCAAATCTGGTTTCATATGGCTCAGGTTTAGGGCTAAAAGGTATTTGTAGTTTAGTCGATGATCTAAAATATAATAATCATACATAGCCATCAGATAGGGATGCTAAATCTGGCTTTATATGCCTCAGGTTTAGGTCTGAAACCTGTCTAGCTCCTGATATCTGGCTGTTTCATTGCCTTCGATGTTGCCATGACCTGGGAGCCAGCAGAATCTAACCATATACTTGACCGTTTTGAAAATTAGAGCTACACTACATTCACTATCCCTAGCTATACTGTTAAAAATTAATTCGGTTATCTTCAGCTTCGCGAGAATTTCTGTGTAGGAGGCATACTGATATCTAGTTCTAGAAGGTACACGTCAGAGCCGGTGCTATTTTACTGTTGTCAATGGACCAGCCAAGATTTAAAACCTAAATAGATCATCCGCCAAATTTATCTGAAAATGACTAAAATCCCATTGAAGATCTATAAGATTCAGTAGTCTAGTGTTCATTATACCCTTCACCACCATAGGTGGAAAGGGTATTATAAGTTTGTGCTGATGTTTGTAACGCATAGAAATATTTGTCTTAGACCCACCTTTTAGTATACCAATAGGCTTAGAATCACTTTCTGAGTCGATTTAGCGATGTCCGTCCGTCCGTCCGTCTGGCTGGCTGGCTGGACGGCTGGCTGGCTGGCTGGACCCCCATGTAAACTTTGTAATCAAACTACAGGTCGCAATTCTAAAGATAATTTGATGAAATTTGGCACAGATCATTTTTTTGATAATGGGACCATGGCTATTGAAATTGGTCAAAATCGGTCCATTATTTATGGTACCTCACATAGGTCCCACTTCCCGGAATTGATATATTTGCCACAAATATCAATATTTTTTCGTGAAATTTAAATCAAATACTGCTTATGTCAATTAAAATCACTGTACCAAAAAAATCACTGTACCACATTTGACCATAGCTCCCATAAAAACTTTTCTGGGAATGGGAATTTTAAGTTTATTTTTTACATACATAATTTTTGTAACAACTGTAATCAATTTGCCAAATTTCGAGATAATCGGTCCACAATTGACCCTAGCTCTCATATAAGTCCAAATGTCGGAAGCAGCTTAAATATAAAAGTTTTGATAAAATGTTTGTATGATGGCAAAATTTAGCAAATATTTATCTTTATACAGAAAAAATAACACTTTTGACCTTAGTGGTGAAGGGTATCGTATGGTCGGGCTTGACCGACTATAGCACTTTCGTACTTCGTTTTAAAGTTAAGTCTGTTATCGCAAGGATTTCTGTATGGAAGGAAGTATCCTGATATATCGTTCTACAAGGTACACATCAGAACCGGTGCCATCTTTTAGCTGTCCCAACCGTCGGTCTTAAAGACCCATAAGATTAAGTAGTCTAGTATGTCCTTTCTCGTTGTTGTCAATTAGCCATAGAAGACTTCTTCTATCTGCCACTAAATTTTTAAAGTATTTTATAGGGAATAAAATCAGAATGATGTCCAGGAATGTCTGTGGAGTGAACCTAAAGAAAAAGCGGGTCTAACTAAAGATGTGTAAGTCCAATATACTACTCTAGGTCCTAAATTCCAACTCTTACGTTCCTGCAGAAGTAGTAAGCGTAGAGTGACTTTCATGTAAATCTAGGGATTACTGTATTTACGAACATTTGTTATTATTATTATTGTTGTTGTTGCTATAGCAGTAATACGATGTCGGTCACATCGTTACCGACAACGTCGACGTCGTTGACGATCTGTTGTCGAAATCAAACACATATTCACACTCTCTGCACACACAAAACAATAAAAATTTCATAGTGAACAATAACAACAACAACCAACAAGAGCCAAAGCCATCAGGCAGCAAAAAGAGCTTTTTGTGAAAGGCAGACTTTATTTATTATGATTTGGTTTTTTTGTTGTTGCTGTTGTTAATAATCTCTGCGTTTTGTAAAAAAGTAGTAGATTGATCATACAAACTCTTTCATCAGGCAAACGCTCATATACATACTCTCATTCGACATACATTCGTTTGTAAGTACGTACGTTCATACATACGATATGTATGTAAGTATCTACTACACTCGCATATGCTTTAAGTTAATGACAAACTTTCGAAAAGTTGTTGTGCTGTTGATATTGCGCTACTACTTTTGCTGTTGTTTCGCTTTTTGGGATTTAGTATTACCACACATTTTTTTTTGTTGCTGTAAAACCGATCTCCTCGTCGTTGGGTTCATAATGTTATTTTAACATTCATTCATTTTATTTCCCAGTCAACCAAAAAATGTGAAAACTTTTTCACGCCTCTCTTAACATTTAGGCATTAGCATAAGTTTTGGATAATCGTAACAATTTTTTTTTATTGTTGATATTACATTACATTCGAGATATCTATTACTTTTTTTTTAAACCGCTTTTTTGTTTTACTTTCTTTTCAAAGAAATTTCAAATTAGCAACAAAAATAATGATAATTAAGATATTAAATGTTGCAAGCAAGCGGTGATTTTACTTTGAAAGTAATATCCACAATCAGTCGGTTAATTTAGGAGTTCAAATAAAGGAAAATTTTATAGGGAGTAATCACAAAGAAGTGAGAAAAGACTCGTATTTCATGTTATACACTCATTTCCACTTGAATAGGTGCACTTATTTAGTAATAAATTTAAGCTTGCTGCTCTTAAGATACATCATGAATAGAATAGTGATATACTTTTTGTGAAAGGCTGAACAGTTAAGAATAAAAGTGTAAGCAAAGAAAGCTCGAAAAAGATTTGATAGTTTAAATATGGGCCTCTTTTCGAAATTGGTGCAGAAAAATATGCGTTTTTTTTTTGCGTCACTTGAATAGGTGCACCACATTAATTTCAGTTTTGTAGCCATTTGTTGAAGTTTTGACCACAAAATAGTTTAGCATTTACTAAAGTAGAACCCTAGAAAAATTTTCGATCGGTTTTTATTAAATTTGGTCCAAGGTAATTCATAGGATTTGGAAGAGAAATCAAACATTAATGCCAGCGGAGATTAAGGCCTCTACTTCCGTGAAATTTCTACACAAAATTAAAAAAGTGATTGCGTTGTAATGATTCGCTCAAGAAGTAACAAAAAATGAGGAAAAAATTCTAAGCGAAGGCAAACTTTGGCCCCAAGAGTCATCAAACGGCAAAATGATAGTGATTTTCGTGGAAAAATCTTAGTAAAAATTGGTTTCCGTTGTAGTATTTCTGCAGATAGAAACTAATCAATGGACCCTAACACCTAATACCACTTAAACTTCGGAAAAAATCATAATAAGTCCAAAAAGACAAGGATTTACGGTTGAATTTTTGCAAAAAACATTTCGGTAAAAAATGTTTAGGAGCAAGGTAGTGTAGCAATGAAAAAAAAAGATTTTTAAGGATGCGATGGTTTGAACTACCATTTTTATGATTTGAGATGGGGATAATATTTTTTAATTCTGCTCTTTAAACTTAAAACTAACGGGTTCATAAAAATCGAACCTTTTTCACATGAAATGACAGCTTTGCTCCTAACCATTTTTTTTTACCACATGTTCTTTGCAAAAATTCGACCGTAAATCTGTATTTTTTGGACTAATAATGATTTTTTTCCAAAGTTTAGGTGGTATTAGGGGTTTAGGTCCATTCATTAGTTTCTATCTATAAAAATACTACCACCTACGCCAATTTTTTCTAATACTTTTACAAAAAAAACACTATATTTTTGCCGTTTGGTGACACTTGGGGCCAAAGTTTGCCTTCGCATAGAATTTTTTTCCTCAAATTTTGGTATTCCTTGAGTGAATTATTAAAACGCAATCACTTTTTTAATTTTTTGTAGAAATTTCACGCAAGTAGAGGCCTTAATCTCCGCTGGCATCAATGTTTGACTTCTCTTCCAAATCCTATGAATAACCTTGGACCAAATTTAATAAAAACCGATGGAAAATTCTTCTAGGGTTCTATTTTAGTAAATGCTAAACTATTTTGTGGTCAAAACTTCTACAAATGTCTACAAAATTGAAATTAATGTGGTGCACCTATTCAAGTGACGCACTATCACTATCAAATCTTTTTCGAGCTTTCTTTGCTTACACTTTTATTCTTAACTGTTCAGCCTTTCACAAAAAGTATATCACTATTCTATTCATGATGTATCTTAAGAGCAGCAAGCTTAAATTTATTACTAAATAAGTGCACCTATTCAAGTGGAAATGAGTGTAATCAAGTCATAAAGAATCATAGCCCGTAAAATCTTAGCATATGTTACCCTACACCATTGTGACCGCTCCTTTGCAACTGCATTGTGTTACTACTTAAATTAGCAAAATGCATATCTTTGGGTTCCCCCAAAACATACTTCACTCCCCAAAACATACTTCACTCCCCAAAACATACTTCACTCCCCAAAACATACTTCACTCGACTTAATAAAATTTTTAATTGTTCCTCTTCTTCGAAGGTCTAGAATTCTTCTTCGACTTCTTCAGCCGGAACTGTTTAGATACAAGTTGCGGATGAAGAAGTCGAATCATTAGGCCTGGGGTCAGGTCGAGTCTTTATTCTACCCAAATCGGCTGATAACAGATTTGGGTTAACCTCTTCTCGATTCAAAGCGAATTATAAGTTAAATTTAATATAAAGGGACAATAAGGAGGATTTCGTAATTTGAAATAGAGAAAAGTTAAAAGGTATATGGTCAAATAAGAGTTGATTATTAGAAAGATTCGAACGTTAAACAAGTTCTTAACATTTTAAAGACTGCACAATTTCGGTCTTTTCCATATCTAAGTTTGACTATAGGGCCCTATTTACTCGACAGGCCTTTGTGTTGTACCAGACTTCTGTGGTTTTCTAAATAATCTAAAATCTGATATATATGTACGTCTTGCAGATGGGGGTGTAAAATCTGGCTTCATTTGGCTCAGGTTTAGATATCTAGCTTCTGATATCTGACTTTTTCATTGCCCTCGATGTTGCAATGACCTGGGGTCTAGCAGATTCTAGCTTTTTACTCATCGATTGGCCAACTAGAGCTGCAAAAGATTTCACAACTACCTATGGTGCCTTGATGCCCATGTAAAACTTTAGGTGATCCTAGCTTTACAGTGGTTTTCTTAATAGTCTTAAATTTAATTTATATACATAGCTAGCACATGGGGTGTTAAATCTAGCTTAATCTGGCTCAGTTTAAGGTCTGAAACCTGTCTAGCTCCTGATATCTGATGCCATTTTACAGTTGTCAATGGACCAGCCAAGAATTTAAACCTAAACACACACATATTTCGTAATCGCTTAAAAAAGCTTACTTGCTTACCTAAATGGCCTATATTTACAATCTGTTAAGGTCAAAGGCCGATCATATTCTCTAATTTCTTAGGCCAAGCTTTCAAAGATTTTCCTCTACTTGGTCTTTCCATCCAAGTTTCGGACGTCCTCATAATTTTCGAACATTTTTCTTGCTGTATTTTTTTCATTCATTCACACAACATGTCCTAGCCAACGCAGCCGCTGCTGTTTAATGCTTTTAACTAGGTCGACATCAGTTCATAAAGCTCTTGGTTTATTCGATGTCGATATTCATTGTTGACGCAGATTAGATCTTTGGGATTTTCCGTAGAATCTTTCTCTCAAAAACTCCAAGAATTGCCTGTGCAAGTGCTATTCTCGGAGAAAGACTCGTATTTCATGTTATAATCAAGTCATAAAGAATCATAGCCCGTAAAATCTTAGCATATGTTACCCTACACCATTGTGGCTTCTCCTCTGGAAGCACACTGCATTACCACGGAAATTAGCAAAAGGCATATCTATATGTTCCCCCAAAACATCTTTTCTAATCGCTTAGAAAAGCTTACTTGTTTTTATTTACAACTTGTTGAGGTCATGTTCCGAGTATATACTTCAATTTCTTAGGCCAAGCTTTTAAAGATTTTTCTCTACTTGGTCTTTCCATCCAAGTTTCGGACGTCCTTTTCTACGAGTTTCCTCGTCAACACTTTCGAACACTTTTCTTGCTATAGTATTTCCATCCATTCGCTCAACATGTCCTAAATAGCCAACTCAGCCGCTGCTGTTAAATGCTTTTAACTATGTCGATGTCAGCTTATAACTCATAAAGCTCATAGTTCATTCAATGTCGATATTCATTGTTGACGCAGATTGGATCTTTGGGATTTTCCGTAGAATCTTTCTCTCAAAAACTCCAAGAATTGCCTGTGCAAGTGCCCATGATTTAGCACCATATAATAACACAGGTAGTATAAGCGTTTTATAGAGCGTAATTTTGATAACTTGAAAAAGCGGCAGTCACCTCAAGCAACGTGCATCCCAGGATATCATACAGATCTTAGTCTCCAAAGAAATAAAATCCCATAGATATTCTCCTAATGCACGACAGAGGAGGCTAATTCAGAGAAGATATTTTATAGTCTCCTCCTCGCTACCACAGCTTCAACTGGAATCTGCAAAGAAGTCCCAACTCCTGCTAACTATTCTGCTCTAAAGTTCCATTGATACATTCCTGTGAACTGGTGCCCATATAAGATGGATACTGAACTGTTGATCGATATCGTTGAGAGATCAGCGGCAATCCAGTATAGAATAGCTTTTAGTGCTTTCGAAGTACAGCCGTGATAGACAGTCTTGACATGCGCTGGACCCTTTCGTGTATTTTACGCTACGTAAAATTCTAAAGAGGCGTCCACCTTCAATCGTAAGAAGTGAAAGGCTCTAAAAAGTTTTTATGACAGCATCCAGTTCAGAATAGCTTTTAGTACATTCAAAGAAGTGATACGAAGTGCAACCTAGATGAACAGTCTTGTCACGAGCTAAACCCTTTCGAGTACCTTGCGCTACGTGAATTTTCAAAAAGGCGTTCTTCTTCAATCGTAAGAATTGAAAGACTTTGGATAAATTAAATGACAGTATCCACTTTCTGTAGGCCTTGAAACCCAACTTATTACATTTTGATTATAGAATTCGAGTTATAGAAGTTCAAGTAACCCAAATGAAGAGAAGTACCATAGACGCAAGAGTAGACCGAAAAGCACGGATTATTATGAACATCTGTAAATTGCTGAAGTATTCCATTGCCTGAGCTTCATTTTCTCAATGTCAAGATGCTCGAATTTAACAAAAACTGCATTGATGGAATTACGTATTTGGAGGATTGAAGAAAGTGCCGCAGACGCAAGAGGAGAATCAAAAGATTGGATTCTTTCGTACATCTAAAAAGTATCCAATTTTTCTAGTACCTTCGCCTATTTTTCTCAATGTCAAGATGATTTTACCAAGAATGCAGTGAAGAAATTGTGTACTGGGAAGATTGAGGAGAACTGCCATAGACGCAAGAGGAGACTGAAAAGCTAGAATTTACCAAAAAAGCATTGACAAAATTTCGTATTTGGAAAATTGAAGTGGAGTACCGTAGACGCATGAGGAGAATGAAAAGGTTGGATTCTTTCGTACATCCAAAAAGTATCCAAGTTTTCCAATACCTTCGCCTATTTTTCTCAATGTCAAGATGGTCGAATTTGCAGTGAAGAAATTGTGTATTCGGAAGATTGAAAAGAAGTATCATAGACGAAACCGAAGATCGAACAGCTTGACTTCCTTCGAACATCTTAAAAGAATAGAAGTTTTCCAATGCCTTCGCTTCTTTTTCTCAATGTCAAGATGGTCGAATTTAACAAGAATGCAGAAAAGGAAATGCGTATTCGGAAGATTGAGAAGAAGTGCCATAGACGCAAGAGATTACTGAAAAGCACAAAATGTCTCGAATTTATGAAAAAAACATTGAAGGAATTACGTATTCGGAAGATTGAAAAGAAGTGTCATGGGCCCAATACAAGACCGAAAAGCTTGATTTCTTTCGTAAATCTTAAAAGTACTGAAGTTTTTCAGCACCTATTCGGAAGGATGGAATGAGCTATGTTTTTCAGAAGCTATGAACCTTTATCCAGTTGTTTTTTTTTCCACGATTTAGTACTCGTGTTAAGAACAAGGGCATTACATGAGGAATGAGTTATGTTTTTCGTAAGCTCTGAACCTCTTTCCAGTTGCATCTTTTCCGCGATTAGTTCAAAATATGGTACGTTACTCTAACTTAATCTCAAACTTTTAGATATTTCAAAGATTTAAAGTTCAGAAACAAGAGACTGACTTGACTAACACGAACTTCTGCAACTGAATTTTGCTGCGGAAGTCTTACGATGCTTTCCGCTTCTTAATCTCAGAGAAAAGTGGCATATTCGGAAGATATAGAATTGCGCGTTACTCTAACTGAATCTCAAAGTTAGTTTAGAACTCTGGGATATTTAAAAGATTTGAAGTTTAGAAACAAGACACTGAGTTGACTGACACGAACTCTTGAAGCTGGATCTTGCTGCGGAAGTCTTACGATGCTTTCCGCTTCTTAATCTCAGAGAAAAGTGGCAAAAGAAAAGTGGCATATTCGGAAGATATAGAATTGCGCGTTACTCTAACATAACCTCAAAGTAAGTTTAGAACTCTGGGATATTTAAAAGATTTGAAGTTCAAAAACAAGAGACTCAGTTGACCAACACGAACTTCTGCAACTGAATTTTGCTGCGAAAGTCTTTCGAATTACATATTCGGGAGATTGAGAATTGGTGTGGACGTAGGAGAAATTAAGATCTGGGGGTTTACTGCGTATTTCAATTCGAAAGAAATTATTTTCGAAACACAATGCTTTAAGCATACAATTTCGAACAGTTTTATTTTCGAATCGAAATACGCGGTAACGACCCTGGATTCAACACGATTGGATCTTCCCAATTAAAGTTTATGTAAAGAATCAAATTCTTAGATATAAAATAAGTTAAGACATGAAAGAACATCTCTCAGCGACATTGAATTTTTCCATGAAAGTAGCGTAGAACTGTAAAATTATGATTTTTAAATTCTTTTAAATATCCCGAAGCCACTTGACGGCTTCATCAAAAAAAAAAAAACCTTTTCAATGCCTTTGCTTTGAACGACGGTCAACCTTTCACATAAATCATCTTAAAAATATGCATATGAAAGGAAATTTTCCAGAATACTAATGGTATTTATAATTAATATCGTTTTTCAAGGCTTTCTTATGGTATTTTTATTTTTTTTTTTTGTATTTAACTGAATCATTAATTTAACTTTTATAATTAGCGCCACGAAAAATATCTCAAATAAACTGGTTATAAGTCTATGTTTATTAATCAATATTTTGAAATTAAATCAAGGTTAAAATATTATGTAAAATAAAAATAAACTTTTATGTGAATTTCAAATTTCCAAAATAAAACAAAATAGATAAGTGCGTATTAGTTTTAATCAGACTCTCTCTCTCTCTCTTTGTGCCTTTATGAGTTGGGAGTTAATAAAATTTCGTTTTCACTTTCTTTCACTTCGACTTAACTTTAAAATTGGCCAAAATAATTTTGGGTTTAGTTTTAATTTAGTATTTAAGACAGAAACTTTGAAATGCTTACAATAATAAAATCGTAAGAAATTCTGACAGTTCACTAAAGAAATCCTAGGGAAGCTTAAGAATTTTCTTATCATTAGGCAGATCCCCCAGTTATCCACTAGCCAATACTATAATTTTTTTCCAAATACTTTTGACACAAAGCTCCGATTTTAATACTTATCTATCCCTCTGATTTTTTTTGTAACCATCCCTTTTTTAATCCTTGTAGAATCAATGCTAAGAGGGAAATCATCATTGTCACGCTACATTCCGACCTAATTAAAGTCTCCAAATGGGGAAGTTTAAACGTGGTTGATTTTTATGATCGTAAGACCCAAAATTGTTTTATCTGTAATTATGGGTGGTATAAATATTGTTGAATCAGAAACTCTTGATGTTCTGAGCATGAAAATTCAGTGCGATATCCGTTGGACGAGAGAAGTTTTCTAAGTGTCGAAAAAAGCATTTAGTGTCTCGGCTTTCTAAAGCGTTGTAGGACATACTTCTCTCCAACTGATCTCCTTACTATTTATACCACTTATATCCGACCAAAAATGAAATACAACTCCCATGTATGGCCAGTGCTTCAAAGTATACTTCGGAGCTTTTCGATCGTGTACATGAAAGGTCGAAGGTGCTTATCGGTGATAGTAGGGTAGACAACTCTATTCATTGAAGCATCGTCGTAATGTGAGTTGAGTTTCGCTGTTCTAACGCTACTATATCTGACCGAAAATGAAATACAACTCTCATGCATGGCCGGTGCCTTAAAGTCTATTTCGAAGCTTTTAGATCGTGTACAAGGGAGGCCAAAGGTGCTTATCGGTGAATCTATTGATTGGAGCATAGTCGTAATATCGCTATCGTTTATCGCTACTATAATGATATGTGATCAAACGAAATTAGGAATATTGTTCTCGAAACCCTTACATTTCTTTGTACCACACGAAATTTAACAAGCGCCAATTCCTTTGTAGTTGATTTTCCAGTGCGTCTTGGTCACGACGATCTTTAGAGAAAACTCGGCTTTTTAACCGCAAAGCACGTATAAACTTCCTGCATTAGTCTTCCCTCCTAATTATGATATCCAAAGGTTCAAATCGAATATCCATAAACACAACTTCCTCTATTCTCCCTCACACATCCTTTTTTGCTAGTTTCAACACAATACATAGGCATATGTAAGGGTCATCCCCTGAGTGTTGATCCAAAACAAACAAAAAAAAAAAAAAAAATGGAGTTAAAGTAACAAACGCTCCTTCTAAATCCAGAAATCTTATATACCCACCAAAAAAAAAAAATATTCTTCTTGTTATCTTTGACTCCCAGTGGAGCATAGGGTCTCATAAAATAATATACTAAATGGTATTTTCTTAAAGCTTCTTTGTGCAAAATTAAGTGGCCATAGCTGTCAACGTTTATAATTTATTAGCGTTAACAGGCTTTCTTGGCATTTTAGAGGTTTCCGGGAGTGGTATATAAAAACGATGGTTATATATAAACCGATTAACGCTAAATTTTACACACTGCCTGATAGCCACAAAAAACTGATCAATACTAAATTCTGCTTTTCCGAGAAAGGGTTTATACTGGAGCTATAGTAAAATTTGGACCGATTCGCAAATAATTTTACACGCTGCTTTACAGTTAAAAAAACTTATTCGTACTAGATTCTAGCATAACATCTACTATAATTTGATATTTATTAACATTTCACTGATTTCCGAGGGTAGATTTATGTGAAAGCCATGGTTAAATGTGAACCGATTTCCATAAAATTTGACATACTAACCAATGGTTTCTTAAAACTTCTCTGCTCCATATTATGTTGTCATTTTATTTAAGTCTAAGTTATATGTGAACCGCCGTGGTATAGCAGGTTTGTCATTCGCCTAGCATACCAGAGGTTTCAAGTTCAATCCCCGGCCAGACTCACTTGAAAAAAATAAATTTTCAAAAAAGCGGCCGTTCACCCCATAACTCAGCTAGCCACTGGTTATTGAGTATTAGGCTATGTAAAACTTCTTTAACTAATGCATTTGCAGTTCGGAGCCGGCTTTAAAACGTAGGTCCCTTTCAATGAGTCTAAAAATAGAATAGAAGTACCTCTTGTTACAATTGGAATCTTGTCGGGGAATTATATATATAATATATATACAACCGCCGTGGTATAGCAGGTTAGTCATCCGCCTAGCATACCAGAGGCCCAAGTTCGATCCCTGGCCAGACTCACTTGAAAAAAATTTTCAAAAAAGCGGCGGTTCACCTCATAACTCAGCTAGCCACTGGTTATTGAGTATTAGGCTATGTAAAACTTCTCTAACTAATGCATTTGCCGTTCGGAGCCGGCGTTAAAACGTAGGTCCTTTTCAATGAGTCTAAAAATAGAATAGAAGTACCCCTTGTTACAATTGGAATCTTGTCGGGGAATTATATATATAATATATATACATATATTATATGGGAGCTATAATCAAATGTGATCCGATTTCGTCCAATTTTAATACCAAACATTTTGGTATTCTCGCTTTAGACAGACAGCTAGAAACCCCTATACTTTTTAGTAGTTTTTCTGTTTCCGCAAGTTGTTTATGTGGCTGCTATAGCCAATTGTAAACCGAGTTCGCCCAATTTCAATACCAACATTTTCCAAAAAATGTGGCTGCTATAGTCAATTGTAAACCGAGTTCGCCCAATTTCAATATCAACATTTTCCAAAAAATAAGGAATATTCTTGTCAAATTTTATTGACCTAGCTTTTTTCGTTCAGGCATTATTTATTACGGAAGATTCAGTTTTAAATCGTAACAGATCCTTTCATATACCAAAAAAAACAGTCACTTTTACAAACCTTTCGCAATAATTGTTTCAAAAAAACCACCATAAAGACACAACATTTTCCCCTTCTTAAGATTTTCATGGAAAGTAATAAGAGAAATACAATAAAATACCATGACCTAGTTTCATTTCTACGCTTGCAATATAAATATATACCTCTACGAGTATAATCTTCACACTTCACAATCTAATCTCTAATATGAATGTAATGACTTTTACAATTTCCTAGGTTTGCTGGGTAATATCTCAACTTCTTGCATTGAAAACAATAACATATAAACAATACAAGCAAACGACGTAGTATGAATTTAACAGTGATGTTAATGTTGTTGTTGTAATATAAATGTATGCCATGCATGAAAACGAAAGGTATGCCAAATACATTGAAACAACTGTAAAAAAAAAACAGTGAATGAGAGAGAGAGGAAGAAAGAGAGCTTTGAAAAACCTAACCAGACCTAACATATTATTTCAGCAACATTTTCAAAGACAGACACGAGATCTCAATAACATACTTTTTTGTTATGTGTGTGTAAGTGTGTATGGATCTATGCCTAAGTCTGTCTGTTTTACTGGTATGACGTATTTTTGATACATTTGGGGGCCTAATTATAATGACGAAATTTTTCTTTTTTTTGTCTGAGTAAAGGGGAGAGAGTGGGATTTGTTAATTTGTTGGATTTTGTTGGCTATTTTCTTTCTTTCTTGCCAAGATTTATGATGTTTCAAATACACTCAATCGCATAAATTTGCGTACAAAACTATAATTTGAAATTAAACCTTGTAATTTTCTATAAAAATAAAAGATTTTTAGTTCAACTTTTTCTTAAAGAATGCATGACTTAAAACAAACTTAAAAACTATAAAATGGCTATTTTAAGAGTGTGCAAAAGTTTGTTATAAAAGTTATAAAATATTTTTGTCATACTAAATAGTAAAGGGTGTCCCAACTAGATCGCAATTTTTAAATTTTAAATATACATATGTTGTTAACATTGTTACTATTCTAAAAATAGCATCAAACCAAGAAAGTCTTGTTCTTCTCTACATGCCAACGGCAAGTGAAAAGATCGAGCAAAACAAGTAATAGGAGAATACACAATCAATTAAACGTAGTGATGTTCGATCAAACTCAATGAGTTAAATTGATGATTATCTCTGCAATTTGACAACTCGACTGTGGTCGAGGGCGCTAAGTGCTGATGACGTCCTGTGGCGGGACAGAAATTGCAATCCACTAGCCGCGTTCAAAAATAATTTTTTTCAGTTTTTCTCCATAATTTACTTTCCAATTTTCAAAATTAATAATTTGAAAATTAAATGAACTCAAGCCTGATGAAACCTAATTTTTCAATTAATTCTAAAGTTCGAATAATTAATTCCCAAATAAAATACAGATATTTAAAAAAAAATCGTGAAACTTTATTACATCGTAAAGTAGACAGAATGAGGTTATGTATGGAACAAGATATCGTGCAGATGGCCGCTGCGGCTTTGCTGGCACACACGCGATCTTTTAACCCTAGAACGTCTTCCTTCGTCAAAATGACTACGGAAAATTTTATTTTCAAATTAAAACAAAAAAAGAGGGTTATAATATGTTAAGTTTTTATTAATAATTAAGAAATAAACAAACGAATTTCTTTAAAAATTTATTAAAAAGAGTCTATTAATACATAAGAAAACTATTTTGGTATCCATTTTTGCTCACGAAGAGTTTTATAGTCTCTTGAAGTATACGTAGTCAAAATGACGAAGGATGACGTTCCAGGGTTAATAAAATTTTCAATGACCTTTTTGCATAAATGCTGTGGTATTTCATTAATGCAGCGTTCAATTTCCTATTTTAAGGCTTGATTAGATTAGATTAGATAGGAGGACCTCACAGAAAACTGTAAGATTATGCACAAGACCATAGGTGTTGATCCATAGTGCGTCCTCGATTAAGAAGCTTCATTTCGAGAAGCATTACCAACATTTAGCACATTTTGTTTTCCTCCTTTATCAGTTCACATAAAGCTTCGACAATTTGATATATTTTATCATCTTTAGAGGATGCACGTTCCTTAGATCTTCTAGATTCTGAAAAAAGTAAGAATCAAAACATTTAAATCGATTGTTAGATAGTGCAACACATTGACAAAGGAAGTGGTATGTATCTTCTTCTTCTTCGTTGCACCATCTACACATATCGTCATTTCTTAAGCGTATTTTTTTTTCAAGAAGTACCTTAAGTTATTATGTCCAGTTATGATACCTACCTATGATACCTATGATATATCCTTAAATCATTTTTATCCATATTTAATATAGTTTTTTGTGTGTTAATATCTCTTGTCTGCCATAGAGCTTTCGTTTGAGTACATTGCGTTGAGTTATTCCACAATACATTTGATTCAGATTTAAATTTGCTTCTTATATTCTGATAAATTGAGCAGAGCCCCAGGCTTGAACCCCAAAAAGAAAAAAATCTAAAGGTGTTAAATCGCACGATCTAGGCGGCCAAATCTGGTCTCCAAAATGCGAAATAATACGACCGGGAAATAACTGATTTAGCAATTGAATTGTTTCTCTGTCTGTATGACATATGGCGCCGTCTTGTTGAAATTCTTCAATTATAGGCAAGAAAAACTGGTTATCATTTCACGATACCGAACATCATTGACTGTTGCTCTTGACCTGCCTCATTTTCATAAAAAAAAGGTCCAATGATTCCTCCAGCCCAAAAACCACACCACACAGTGACACGTTGAGGATGCATTTGCTTCTCGTAAATCACTCGAGGATTTTCCTCACGCCAAATGCGACAATTCTGCCTATTGACGAAGCCATCAAGATGGAAATGGGCCTCGTCACTGAAGATGATTTTATCGGCAAATCAGCATTTTCATATTGTCTCTAAAATACCCAATTAACAAACTCCCTTCGCTGTCCATGATCATCTGGCTTCAGTTCCTGAGTCAATTGATCTTTGTATGCATGAAGATGCAAATCTTTCGTCAAAATTCGCTGCTTAGTGGATTTGGAGACACCAATTTGCTGAGCTCGGTGTCGAATTGAGGTGAATGGTGTTTGAGTGACATCATCACTTACAGCTGCGATATTTTCGGTCGATCGACCTGGTCGAAGGCGGGTTGTTGTCTTTACATTACTAACAGGCCCAGTTTCGGCAAATTTATCTATTAATCTCTTTACAGTTGATTTTTTTGGAGCATTATTGTGACCCCAAATTGATCGCAATTTGCGAACTGTAGCCGCAAAACTTTCACCATTTTGGCAAAACAATTTTACAATGAGAATGCGTTGTTTATTCGTGTAGCGCTTTATACCTTCTACTAGCAAGCAATAACAATTGTTCAAATGTCAAATAATAACACTTCGAATCGCGCCAAACGTAAAAATTGCATTCTAGTTGGGACACCCTTTATATTATATTTTAATACGACGTTGGGTATCCACGGAGTTTTACAACCTCATTTAAGAGTTTTGGCATTGAGGCGACCAGTTTTGCAGTATATTCAGCACTAATATTGTTTCATTCTTCGACTAGGACTGTTTTCAGCGTTTCCTTTGAGGTTATTACGTGGTTTCGAACGCGGCGTTCCAGCAAATCCCATAAATGCTCTATAGGATTTAGGTCTGGGGACTGCGGTGGGGTTTTGAGCTGATTTTTTACGTTATACAACAACCAAAGCTTTGTATTGTACGCCGTGTGCTTTGGGTCATTATCTTGTTGGAAGATATAATCATCCTGAATGCCCAATTTACTTACACTTTCTTGAAAATTTCGTTTTAGAATATCCAAATAGGCCCAATGATCCATCGTTGAGTCAATAAACTCCAAGCTACCCACACTATTTACTACTGTTGGCTTCAAATTTTTGGGATTTGTACTCAAACTTATGCTGTCGAGTGTAGTTTCAAAAAAGGTTGGCCCTTTCTGTTTTAAATTTCATAGATTACTTAATAAATGTGTGTTGTTGTTGTAAGCGTTTGTGTGTGAGTGATGGATTTCATGTCTTTTACTTTTATAAATTTCTTAAGTTTTTGTTCGGGTTTTTTTTTCTAGAGTCTGTCTTTTGCTGAGTTTTTATTTTTAATATCTTTTACGCATACGTAATCGTTAAAAATGCTAAAGCTTTTGTTGTGGCCACTTTTGGATATTGTGAAAGGAATGAAAAGAGAGCCGATATTGTTGCATTACTTTGTACTTTGTTGTAGATACGATTTAACAAAAAAAAATCCAAATACGTAGAGATAGAAAGAAGTTGAAACGGAAGAATAAGAGAGTTATGTGAAACAAAAAGCTTTTTTGAAAAAGAAAAAAGCTGTCAGTTTTTCAAAGAGGAGAAATGAAGAAAAGGAATGGAAGGACGGACGGACGGTTAGACGAACAATTTAAAAAGTAGGAAATTAAGACGGAAAGATGGGAAAGACGGATTTAAAGTTTGATGGTATAGGAAAATTGGAGATTTTGCTAAAGTGAGCAAGAAATAATGGCACAAACAGACATTACGAGGGTAGCTTTTTATGTTTTAGATCAAGACATACATACATAATTCCCAGGACATTCCAACTGGAGCAAGGGGTACTTCTCTCAGACAATGAGCTGCATCCAATTCTATTTTTAGACTCATTGAAAGGGACCTACATTTGAACTCCTGCTCCGAACGGCAAATGTATTAGTTAGGGAAGCTTTAGAAAGCCTAATACGCAATAACCAGTGGCAAGCTGAGCTATGAGGTGAACCCCTTTTTTGAAAATTTTTATTATTCTAGTGGATCTGGGCGGGGATCGAACTTTGGACCTTTGGTATGCTAGACGGATGACTAACCTGCTATACCACGGCGGTTTAGATCAAGACGCTTTTGCTTAAGTTTGAACTATTGTAATATGCCAAAACTTTTTTCAATCCGATCAAGGTAACTCCAAAAGATAAATTTTAAACACACAACCGCTTCGTCGGATTTTTAAATCTTTGGCCCCTCAGTTGATTTTGTATGTTGTATGTTAATTGGTTGTCAAATCATAACTTGGCCGCTGATGTTTGGAGTTCTCAAAAAGCCCTTTGCCTGAGCCGATATGTGTGAGCTAACACTATGGTGATAAATAATATGTCTTTGGCGATTGGGTTTTGAGGACTACACGGCGGATGAGTCATTAAAAACACCTTTGAAGTGCTCAAAAAGCTCCTCACATTGACGTAAGAATGATACATCAGCGGTTGGAATTTCTGGACTACATGGCGGATGAGTTATTAAACATATCTTTGGTGTGCTGAAAAAGCCCTTGTCTGAGACGTTGTCTCTGGGCTCACATTGACTTGAGAATGATCCATTTTTGGCGGTTGGGTTTTTAGGACTGCTACCTTTGGAGTGCTCAAAAAGCGCCTTGTCTGAGCCGTTGTCTCTGGGCTCACATTGACTTGAGAATGATTCATTTTTGGCGGTTGGATTTTTAGGACTGCTACCTTTGGAGTGCTCAAAAAGCCCCTTGTCTGAGCCGTTGTGTGTAAGCCCACATTGACGTGAGAATGTGTGGCGGTTGGGGTTTCAGGACTACAAGGCGGATGACTCATTTAAAATACCTTTGGAGTGCTCAAAAAGTCTCTTGTCTGAGCCCTTGTGTGTGAGCTCACACTGACGTGAGAATGATCCATCTCGGGCGGTTGGGTTTCCATTAAAAATACCTTTGGAGTGCTCAAAAAGCCCCATGTCTGAGTCGATGTGCTTGAGCTCGATTTGTGGTGGTGGTAAATGAACCCTCTTTGACGTTTAGGTCTTTCTTATTTCCGCAAAGACTTCATGCATATATCAAAATGCGCCTTATCTGAGTCCATGTGTGTAAGCTCACATAGTCATTATGAATGATCCATCTTTCTCAATTGAGTTTTCAGGACGGTGATACGGCGGATGACCCATTAAATCTATCTCTGGATCCCCTTGTCTGAGTCGATTTATATAAGTTCACATTGCCATTGAAATGATCCGTCTTTGGCTGTTGGTTTTCGCTAGACTATACGGCAGATGACTCATTAAATCTATATTTTGAGTATTCAGAAAGCTCTTTGCCTGAGTCGATGTGCGTGAGCTCGCATTGTCGTGGTGGGGAAAGAAATTTCTTTGGCGTTTAGATTTTTCTTGTCTCACCAAAGACTTCTGGTAAAGAAATAGCTTACCATTCAAGACTATTACATGCATTCAAGACTACACGCCGGATGACTCATTAAATCTACCAATGGAGTGCTCACAAAGCCTCTTGTCTAAGTCGCATTGTTTTCAGGACATTTGGAAGGACGAACAAATGAGTAGGAGTAAACGGAAACTTAGACGAACGATATCTCGAGACTGTTGGTTCTACAGACCAGAATGATTCGATTTATCTAGAAGAAGGACTGTCAACTTCAGCAACATCATACAATAATAGAAATAAAACTCCTGGCGACGACTATACGAAAAATTCAAACTAACGAAACATCGACGTAGTAGGTTCTACAAACTAGAATAACTCGGTATATCTAGACTAAGGACTGTCAACTTCAGACTGAAAGAGCGAACAAATGAGATGGAGTAGGCGTAAAGTCAGGCGAAAGAAACCTCGAGAAATATGGTTGTACACACTTGAATATATCGACCAAATACTGTAAGATTCAGCAACATTATATAACAATAGATATAGAAGTTCTCCTTAGGAAGGCAGACGTTATTTAAACCAAATGACTAGAGATATCTGCGTTTAAAAGTGCCAAGTTCAGCAACATCCAACGCTATGGAAAAATACTACTAGACGGAAAAGATAGACGGTATGATCAAACTGAATCTGTAGAGATTTGGATTAACTAAATTGGTCCGATGGTCAGAACAACTGACAAATGGCATGAACATGCAAAAAGTTTTAAGGAAGATCAAATTGAAAACACGGACAGATGAGAAATACAGTCGGATGTTTTAGAGTATAAGGGGATGAATTTTTGAAAGGTAGACATGTGGAAAGTTGAGAGAGTAAATGAAATTTAAAAAAAAACTATAGAAAGTGAGGTGAACTAAGGTGAACCTATTGCAAAAGTGAGGGACGGTATGAAAACCCAGGAAAATTCCTTTAGAAAAATTAGGTCCGGATGGAAATTGTGGACGAAAAGTTAGACATCTTAAAGGGACGAAAGGGAAAGACTGAAGTTATAAACAGACGGTTATAGATTTGGGATTTGAAGTGATACACACATACATAATTCCTACGGCACTCCAATTGGAACAAGGGGTACTTCTCTCAGACAATGAGCTGCATCCGATTCTATTTTTAGACTCATTGAAAGGGGTCTACGTTTTAACTCTGGCTCCGAAAGGCAAATGCATTAGTAAGCGAAGTTTCACTAAGTCTAATACTCTATAACCAGTGGCTAGATGAGTTCAAGTGGGTCTGGCCGGGGATCGAACTTGGGATCTCTGGTATGCTAGGCGAATGACTAACCTGCTATACCACGGCGGTTTTTGAAGTGATGAAAAGATTTAAAAAAAATAATAAATGAGAATGCCGGACGTGGAAGTTGCTGAGGCACGGACAGATGGAAAGACAGTTTAAACAGATGGATGGGAAGAGACACGGGGAAAAGTTGGAAAGGCGGACGAAAAATAAGATGGAAAAGTCAGACTGAAAGTTAAAGTTGTAGGAGTTTAAAATGATGGGAGATAGCGCAACGGTTCGGAAGTAAAACAGACAGGGAGAAGTGTAGGACTGAGTCCGAAGCACGGAAGGTATAAACATTTTTTAAGTCTGACATTTATCTTAAAAGATGGGGAAGTCTAAGGTTATGCATAGGGGAAAAAATTAAAAATGTAGGAGTTTAAAATGAATAGCAGATGGTAAAAAATTCACAGTTGGAATGCAGAGCAAATAAGAAAGAACGGTTAGAATTGTGGGACTAAGTTGGAAAGACGAGAGTTATACAAATTCAGACATTTTCCTGAAAAAGCTTAATATGATCTGAAAGACATTGGGAATGGACGGACAGATGAGAAAAGGACGAAAGGGAAAGACATAAGTTATACACAGACGGTTTTAGTTTTGGGATTTGAAGTGATGGAAAGATAACTAACAAAAATTTGATGCAGAACAAATGAGAAAGGCGGACATGGGGAGTATTCTAACTAAGGCACGGGAAAATGGATAAATGGATGAAAAGACAGTTTAAACGGATGGATGGGAAGAGTTGGTTAGGCGGACAAAAAATAATATGGAAAAGTTAGACTGAAAGTTAAAGTTATAGGAGTTTAAAATGATGGGAGATAGAGAGACGGGTACGGAAGTAAAACAGACAGGGAGAAGTGTAGGACTGAGTCCGAAGCACGGAAGGTATAAATATTTTTAAAGTCTGACATTTATCTTAAAAGATAGGGAAGTCTAAGGTTATGCATAGGGGAAAAAATTAAAGATGTAGGAGTTTAAAATGAATAGCAGATGGTAAAAAATTCACAGTTGGAATGCAGAGCAAATAAGAAAGAACGGTTAGAATTGTGGGACTAAGTTGGAAAGACGAGAGTTATAACAATTCAGATATTTTCCTGAAAAAGCTTAATATGATATGAAAGACATTGGGAATGGACGGACAGATGAGAAAGACGGACTTAAACTTAGACATTTGCTCAATGTACATAAATTTAAACATATTTAGCAAAAAACTATGAAAGAAAAAATGAGCATGCGCATGTAGTAATAGTAGTAGTAGTATTAAATAAAAAATTAAATGCTTCAGATACACACACTGACAAACAAAGATAAAATTATTGCTCAATAGTGAATTGAACGAATTCAAGTTTTTTTTTTTTGCTTTTGAAAACTCATCAAAATTTTTTAAAGAACGCTTTCCATTTCGTTTCAAACTTAAAGGCTTTCGAGAGAGGGGAGCAAAAAAACAAGATCATTTAAATGAATGTTAACAAAAAGAGCTAAAAGAGCGAATAACAAATTAACTCCTACTCCTCTTTGTTTTAAGAAAAGAAAAAAATTGCATGTATCTACTTTTAAATTTCAAAAAACACATGCAAACATGATCCGCCGATCCCGCTAAAGATCATGAGTTTGTGTGAACTTAATAAGTGAGTGTTGGATAACAAAAAAAAAAGAGTTTTCAAAAAAGTGAGAGACAGAGAGAGAGGCAATAAAAGGGAAGCTTATGCGAGAGTGAGAGAGTGTGTAGAAGAAGAAAGAGATGTAAACCATTTTTAGAAAGTAGTTTTAAGCAAGTCTTTCGAACAGACAAAAACTTTATAAGAAAAATTTTTAAATAATTAAAAAAAATATATGAAAAAAATACAACAAATCCAAGGCCTTCTCTTTTTATAACTATCTACAATACAAATTAACTGGAAATTATTAAACACGGATTTTATATACATATACTCGTACACTTATGAAGTTTGTGAAATGTTAACATTTTTTTATACTTTATTTTTATAGCCCAGATGATTTCATAATAATTTCTTTCTAATCTCAAGTCTTTTTTTAAACATTTGTTTCCATTCCAGGTACCGAGAATGTTGATGTTGCAATATAGCAAACATGGCGAATGTATACTTAAAGAAATTGGTGCAGCCTTTCGGGGAGAACATCCGGCAGATTTGACCATAGTCTGTGAGAATAAAGTGAAGTTGCATGCACACAAATTGGTCTTGGCGGCAGCAAGTCCTTTAATAAGGTATTTTTCTTACTTTAAATAACTTATATTTTACTAATTTTTTTTGTTTTCCTATAATTCTTAACCAGGAATCTGCTGGAGGATACTCAATTTTATGACTGCATGACCACGGTCTATTTTCCGGATGTTAATGCCACTTACTTTAAATTCCTTTTGGATTTCCTGTATTCCGGCCAGACTTGTATAACCTCGCGAGATGTTAATTATTTGCATGATTTATTGCTATTGCTGCAAATTAAATCGGATAACTGGAAGACCACAGATACTCCTTTGGCTGGTGGAGGGGTAGCTGGAGGAGGAGGAGGTGGAGGAGGCGGTGTTGCTGGCCTGGGTCTTAATACACAAAATGATCATATTAACGATACCGAAACAGCAAGAAAACTACCTTCAACTGGCCTTAATACTAATGAAAATGAACATAAACTCAAATCTGAACAAAGCCCGGATATGATTAAGAAAAGTCCCGCCTCCTCGGTGAGTTCGGAAAAGAATATCTCAGAGGATCGCGAGGATGATGAGGATGAAGATCAATTGAATATAGACAGCGATAGTACAGCGGATTTGAGTAATAAAAACAAGGAACTGCAGGATATAGACGAGGCCTTAAACGAAGCCAATCTGGGTGGAGGGCTTAATCCTGTTAATCTATCCCTGGGTATACGTCCTAAAACCGAGCATAGTATGAAGAATATATTCCGTGGCAAAAGCAGCTATTCCCCTGACTATGATACCCTCAATATAATGGAAAGTGCCAAGCGCAAGACCTTATTCTCGGACTCTGGCAAGGATTGCCTGAAACCCTTGTCGGATCATGGTGATTTGAATAGCTCGCCCGATAACTATGTGGTAACGCCTCATCGAAAGCGTAGACCCGGTTTTCATTCCTCGCCCAGCCACAAGCCTTTTGTCTCATATCAACAGAACCTTTTAGATGAATTTAGGTCCGCCAAATCAGCCCTCTCGCCCATGGGCGGCTATTTGCCGGAAAAGAACCTCTTACTGCCCCTGGAGGAAAGTGTTTTAAATCCTGCAGACATCTTACCACCACAACAGCGCCAGCTACTCGATAAGAATATTTCCAGACATGACAATAGCCCTGAAAAGACAGTACAACTGCCACCACAATTGGTTTACCAATGGCAATCTTCACACAACTCGAATATGTCCTCATTATCTCATCTCCAGCCCGGCCTAACATCCATTTCCGATATCAGCCTACAACTAGAAGCCAACAGCAATCAAAATAGCCCCAATACCGGCCTTTGCAATAGCTCACAGAATTCGGTGCGCGAATATCGCTGTGAGTATTGTGGCAAACAGTTTGGTATGTCCTGGAATTTAAAGACCCATCTACGCGTTCATACCGGGGAAAAGCCCTTTGCCTGTCGCCTCTGTATAGCCATGTTTAAGCAAAAGGCTCATCTCTTAAAACATTTGTGTTCAGTTCATCGTAATGTCATCACCACCAATGGCAACGACAATGACACCCGTTATTGTTGCTGCTTCTGTTCAATGTATTTCGAATCAGTACAAGAGTTGGTCCGACATTTGTCGGGTCATCATAACAATTTATTGTTAGCGAAAAATTTACGCGATTAGTACTTTAATAAAAATTAAAATCTTAAACTCTAAAAAATCTAAAAATCTTAAATATAGTTATGTTATATATATACATATAGTTCTTACACTTTGTGTAATAAAAACAAAAAAATCGAAAATGAAAAACCTATATACAATATTTTTACCTATTATTTACACACATTCAGCAAAAAACAAACAAACAAACAAACAATTTTTTATATCTATATATAAATATATTTATGCATTTTTGTTAATTTTAATACATTTCCATCTTCTTTTTTCTACTTTTAAATATATAAACTTTTTTTATTATTATTATTAAATTTTTTTTGTATATTTTACACTATAAATTTTTTTATTGTATACATGAATTTTATTTTTTTATTTTTATTATTATATTATAATTATTATTTTTATTTTTATACATATTGTATGATGATGTATGTAATGTATAAAAACAACAAAAACAAAAAAAAAACTGTAATGCAACATTCAAATTTTTAAATATTAAAGAAAAACCAACATAAAATTCAACAAATGAATACAGAATATTTTTACATTAAAATTTTTGTTATACATACAAACAAATTATTATTTTGTATGTAAATTGGAATTGTTAAAGAGTCGATTTTATTTATTCAAATTATAGATCAGGTGGGTATACGGAATTAAGTCTTAAAATTCTAAAGATTTTTTATAAATTCGAATTCAATTAGCCAAGACAAAAACCAAATATTTTTAGCAGAGACAATTTTGTAGTCAAATGAATGCTGTAACAGAGTAACAGTGATGTTAAATAATAGAGTAACGGCAGTGCAAATATAGGAGTAACATTAATGTTAAATGTTAGAATAACAGTAATGTTAAATACAGGGTGTCTGATAGCAGATATTTTAAAACTTACGTATATAAAAAACGCAATCACCCCTATCGCGAATATCATCTCCCATGGGAATCGTGTTCCCAAAACTTTTTTTCTTATATGTTTTGCAGTGTAAAGAGCCTTTACTAATGTATGGTGCGCTGGTTTGGTGGCCTGCACACACTAAGGAAAACCAGAGGCACTATTTAAACAAAATCTTAAGATCTTCCGCTCTAATGATTACCGGTGCCTTAAGAACTACTCCATCTAAGGCGCTCTTCGCCATGCTAAACTGGCTACCAGTCGAACTAATAGCAATGCAAATTGCCCTTAACCTGGTCCCACTCACAAACCGGACATTCCACTATTCTGGACAAAATTACTAATATCCCTGACCTTTTATAAATTCGAATTCAATTAACCAAGACAAAAACCATACATTTTTAGCAGAGACAATTTTGTAGTCAAATGAATGCTGTAACAGAGTAACAGTGATGTTAAATAATAGAGTAACGGCAGTGCAAATATAGGAGTAACATTAATGTTAAATGTTAGAATAACAGTAATGTTAAATACAGGGTGTCTGATAGCAGATATTTTATCGCGAATATCATCTCCCATGGGAATCGTGTTCCCAAAACTTTTTTTCTTATATATTTTGCAGTGTAAAGAGCCTTTACTAAAGTATGGTGCGCTGGTTTGGTGGCCTGCACACACTAAGGAAAACCAGAGGCACTATTTTAACAAAATCTTAAGATCTTCCGCTCTAATGATTACCGGTACCTTAAGAACTACTCCATCTAAGGCGCTCTTCGCCATGCTAAACTGGCTACCAGTCGAACTAATAGCAATGCAAATTGCCCTTAACCTGGTCCCACTCACAAACCGGACATTCCACTATTCTGGACAAAATTACTAATATCCCTGACCACATAGGTTACTGCATATCCCACCCCTATCTTTGATAAATCTTTTACTGTGACTATCTCTGGTGACCCCCCCATCTTTAGATGACGGCTGTCTGGAGGTATACACTGACGTTTGGAAGTCAAAGATAGGCGTAGGGGGGGCTTCTTCATCCCACTAGGGAAGAAAATTTGCTTTAGGCTCCCTGATCAATGTAGTGTTCTCCAATAGGAGATATCGGCTATACATAAAGCAGTCAAATGGTTGTGATACCACAGAATATACGACAGGGATATTCGTTTATGTATCGACAGTCAGGCTGCCATAAAATCCCTATCTAATGTCCATACGACATCTGTTCTTACCCGCGGATGCCATTGCAAGATCGAACTCTTCTGGGTACCCAGGCACAACAACATACCTAGTAACTCCACCGCGGAAAAACTTGCTAAATCCGATGCTCTCCTGAGTCAGAATAACATCGACCAATTTACGGGCTTACCGCTATCTGCCTGCAAATCAATAATTAGGCAATTTCTTTTTGCGTCAGCGCAGAGCAAGTGGTCATTGGAAACCACTTGTTCTATATCTAGGCAAACATGGCCCACTTACAATACTAAACGTTCAAATTGCTTGGTAACTCTACCTCGCCACAGACTCCGCAGCCTTATCTCAACCCTAACAGGTCATTGCGCTTTTGGGCTGCATGCCAGAAGACTTAATCTTTAATTTCATGACTACTGTCGTAGTTGTCATAACACAGAAGAGGAGGAGACAGTACCTCATCTTCTCTGCCACTGCCCCACCCTTTCAATTTCAAGGACTCTCTATCTGGGGGCACCTTTTATGCATGATCTATCAGATCTAGCGAGTATTGACATTGGTAAAATAGACTCATTTATCAGGGCTTCAGGATGGCTTGATAAGCCTATCACTGACAGCATGGAATAACTATCTTTGTTCTTTTCTTCCAGTCTATCCCTTGCAGGTACAAGAAAGGGACCGCTTTTAGGACCCAAGTGACGCTGACCTAACATCGGCTGCCTGCCTAACCTAACCTACAGTGTAAAAAAAGTTTGGGAACACGATTTCAATGGAAGATGCTATAAGGGACCGCTTTTAGGACCCAAGTGACGCTGACCTAACATCGGCTGCCTGCCTAACCTAACCTACAGTGTAAAAAAAGTTTGGGAACACGATTTCAATGGAAGATGCTATTCGCGATAGGGGCGAATAATTGACACAAAGTTTTATTAAGAGCATTAAACGATAGAATGGAAATACGGATTTTATTTTCTAAAGAGTATATAATCCAAATGTCTTCCATCGAGTTAAACAAACTGTTAAAAACGGAGCCTTCTGTTCTGCGTCACACGATGCCGTAGACTTGGTTCTATTTAGCTGATTTCTCGACGAATAGTTTCCTTTTAAACCACAAGAGTTTGAGGTAGCACTTTAAAATAATCCATGGGAGTTAGAGGATGTCCCCAAAGTTACTCAGTCAGTTTTTAATGGAAATTTTCCCGAAGCAAATTCATTGAAGCTACGGCTGTGTTCAGTCCTGTTAAAACAACGTGTGTGAAGAGTACGGTGGATTAGCTAGCAAGTTTGGCAAAAAAAAAAATCCGCAATCATGCGTCCTATAATTTTTATCGTTTACATTCGTCACCTAGAGGGGTTACTCCGTATTTCGATTTTAGAGATTATCTTTTTGATATGCCAACGAATGCTGAAATATACACCTCTACTTTTGCAGATGATACAGCGTTTATTAGAAATTCATTCCGATCCCCAAAATTGCATCTGCATTAATGCAGTCCCATATTCGTGAGCTTGAAGTATGGCTAAATAAATGAAAAAATAAAGTAAATCCGAGCAAGTGTGTTCACGTAATGTTTACTCTAAGAAGAGACAACTGCGCACTGCAATCAAGATAAACAACGCGAACATCCAGTGAGTTTCCACGTTATGTATCTTGGTATACATATAGATCGCTGCCTCGCATGGTCCCATCACATTTACAGCAAAATAAATCAGATAGAACTGAAATCCGCTAACCTAAACTGGCTTATTGGCCAGGTATTCAGTTATGGGGAACTGGGTTTTACAGTGCGAAAACACTCCAACATTGTTTCACAAAATTTTTTGCGTTAATCAAAATCACTTTCTTTCAGTTCTTGAACAATTTGAATTTTAAAAGGATGGAACATCAAATCCATGAATAATCGGTCTTGGAAGTCCCAGTGAGGCTGGTCTTTTTCGTATTGAAAGTCGTAGATTTCACGTAAACTGCTTTCAGTTGCGTGGAAGAAAAATGTATTTAAGGTCAATGATTAATATCGCTAAACATTGGCCTTCGTTAGATAAAAACATCGATATATTACACTTTAAGATCCGACAATAAATGGCGAAGATATAACGAAAAATGTATTTTGGCGATCCCTATGTGCGGCAAAATAAGAAATTCCTTGTTTGTAATAGATCGGTTTGAAAAATCGAAAAACTTCCTTAGTAAAAGTTTAACGATTTTTTAAGAGCTTTAATTTTCTGATATTAGGGTGGTACATTAGGGTGGTAGGAACAGGGGTCTGATAGATAAATACTAGAACCGGATACCTGAGAATAATGGCTATGAAAGAAAAATGTTGGCCTCCTAGGGACAAAAACATCGATATATCACACTTCGAGATCCGACTGTAAATGCCGAAGATATAATGAAAAATGTATTTTGGCGACCCCAATGTGCAACGAAAAAAATTAAAAAAATTTTTTTCGAAACTACCTCATAGCAATGCTTTATATTCGATGGTGTACGGCGAACTTTATTTTTTTCCCATGTAAGTCGAGACGCTCTAGTAGACACGGTATCCTTTAAACCCTTTAAACAACTCGATGACTTGGAATACGCTGATTAAGTATGTCTTCTAAGCCAAAGCTCAGGTCACCTTCAAGAAAACACTAACGCTATCATTGCTGAAAATCAATATTTCCAAGACAAATATTATGCCTGGAGGCTATGGCGAGGTTACTGAATTTGTAGGTATCTTTAATTACACTGCTCTGCAAAAATTCATTTTTTGTCTTTCCTTTTAATAAAACTATGCGGACTATATGGATCTTGATGCGCTAAACTCAGATACGTTGTCGGTTTTTTTCCATCAGATCTGGATTTTTTTTATGGGCGTGGCAAATTTTTCCCCTTAAATTAGTCAGGTACAGAGACCTATTTCGTCCTAACTCGAGAACGACTCATCCGATTTTCAAAATTAAAACACTTGAAGATGCACAACAAAATTGCATTTATTTTAGTCTCTTATCGTTTTGGAGTTATTTAGAAATTAATGGAGAAAAAATTTTTTTTCGTGCGAAATTCGTAATTTTTTTCAGATTAAAAATGTAATTAAAAAAAATATAAAGTAAAATTTTAACATTTTAAACATTTTTCTAAGAGCCAGATCTGATGGAAAAAAACCGACAACGGATCTGAGTTTAGCGCATCAAAATCCATGTAGTCCACATAGTTTTATTAAAAGGAGGATTTGGCTGCAGAGCAGTGTTATCTTGGTAGTTTGGTATCTACAAAAGGTGGCGCCGACGAGGATATTAACTCACGTGTTAATAAGCCAAAATCTTCATTCGACATTATCTGCACTTTGAGAATGACATGTACTTTTAGAATGACTTGCACTTTAAAAATGACTTGTACTTTGAAAATGACTTGCACTTTAACAATGACTTGTACTTAGGGAATGAATTGAACTTTACGGATGACTTGCACTTTGATAATGACTTGCACTTTAAAAATTACTTGTGCTCAGAGAATAAATTAAACTTTGAGAATGACTTGCACTTTTAAAATTACTTCTACTCAGAGAATAAATTGAACTTTGAGAATGACTTGCACTTAAAAAATTACTTATACACAGAGAATGACTTGAACTTAAAAATTACTTGTACTCAGAGAATGATTTGAACTTTGAGAATGACTTGCACTCTAAGAATGACTTGCACTTTAAAAATTACTCATACTCAGAGACTGAATTGCACTTTGAGAATGACTTGCACTTCAAAAATTACTTGTACTCAGAGAATGAGTTGAACTTTGAGAATGACTTGCACTTTAAAAATTACTTGTGCTCAGAGAATAAATTAAACTTTGAGAATGACTTGCACTTTAAAAATTACTTATACTCGGAGAATGAATTGAACTTTGAGAATGACTTGCACTTTAAAAATTACTTGTACTTAGATAATGAATTGCATTTTGAAAATGACTTGCACTTTAAGTATGACTTACACTTTAAAAACTACTTGTGCTCAGAGAATGAATTTAAGTTTAAAAATGACTTGCACTTTGAGAATGACTTGCACTTTAAAAAATACTTGAAGTCAGAGAATGAATTGCACTTTGAGAATGACTTGCACTTAAAAAATTACTTGTACTCAAAGAATGATTTGAACTTCGAGAATGACTTGCACTTTAAACATGACATCTATTCGACAAAGACTTGACACTTGGTTTTTGTGATTTTCTCAATCAATGATGAATTGACCAATGCAATGACCTCGGACTAAGCAGAGTCTACATTTTTCATCGAAAGATGCTATTTTTCATAAGTTGCCTTGATATGTCGACATAAATACTTAACTTACTATCCCTAGCTATACTTTTTAAAATTAAGTCTGTTTCCTTTAGTATAACAAAAGTTTTTTCCTGGTTACACTCATCAGGACGTTCATAAGACCAGAAAAGGTACCGTTGTCCATCTTTGATCCATTCAGGTTGATTGCGTAACCATTGTGCACTAAATGACATCTCGTTGACAAAAAGTTCATTAATTGATCTGAACATGGGCCAAGGCCTTGTAGACCTTTTAGATTTGGTACTCTGGTAACTCCTTTTTGTAATATACCCAACTCATTCAGCCTAAGAACAATTTTCGCAATTAACGTATTATATACAAAAATCTTTGAAATCATAACACATTTAAAAGCTTTTGAAATCAGATTGTTTACAACACTAATCGAAATCCCTTTAACCAGGTATGGAAAACTGAACTTTTAAAAATTATAAAAAGTTAATGTCATTTTTTATTGGGAGAAATTCCTAATTTTCCAGACTTTAAAAGTTCCATTTTGATTTATGCTGATTATGAAGACTAGGTCCCAATTATTCGTTAACTTTTGGTTTTAGCCTTTCGCACAGTTGGTCGATAGAATCTTATATGCAACTGAAAAGGGACTTATACCTCTATAATTGGGATATACAGTTTTATCTCATTTCATCTCTGATACTACAATTCTCGGGCATACGTTTTTCTAACCATATCTAACTCATCATCACCTCCGGCCTTAAAAAGCTCTGCTGACTGAAACCATCGGTACCCACAGCTTTGTTATTTTTCTGTCGAGCTATTGCAATTCTAACCTCATTTTGTTTGGGTGGTGGACATAAAAGGCCTTCATTATTGATTTGTTCAGGCGTGTTATCTTGGTCGCTTACATTTGATACCAATTATTTGCAAATGTGCTCCTTCCATAGTTTTAGCATGATTTCCGTATCTGTCACCAAGGTTCCTTGAATGTCCTTACAGAAGAAGATACAGCTGTCAAAACCATCCGATTGGTGTTTTAAGTTTTTGGTAAAATTTACGCACTTCATTATGACTCTAATACATTTAAATTTCCTCAAACACACGTCTCTCCATTTCTTTCTCTTTTCTTTGGATATCCCTCCTTCTCTCTGGATATCTTTTTAGAGTTCGACGAGTAACTACTGACTGCAGAATTTCCCAGCAGGCTGCATTTTTAGAAGCTATGGCATAGCGGCACTCCTTGTCATACCAAGAGTTTTTAGCGGTAGGGTTTTGGATCCCATAATTACGACTCTTATACATCTCAATTTCTTCGAACATGCGCCTCTACAGTTCTCTCTATTTCCTTCGGAATCAGCGTTTTTCTTCCCTTTCGTTTTTCTCTTGATATCTTTCTAAAGTTCGACGCGTAAATACTTTCTCAGTAATGGCATTGCGGTACCCTTGTTTTATTTGGTCAATTCTTCTTCTTCTTCTTCTGTTATCCTTGACTCCCAGTGGAGCATAGGGCCTCAACCATCCTTTTATATCGGACTCTATTGCGAGATGTTAGGCATACATCATTCCATGAATAGTTTGCTGCTTGTAACTCCGCATCAATTGATATTCTCCACGTTCTAGCAGGTGCACCAACACGACGCCCGCTTCCTTGTGGATTCCAACGAAGCGCTTGTAGAGCAATGTTGGTATTTGGCCTTCGAAGTGTGTGGCCTATCCATCGCCATTTCCGTTGACATACCTCTGTGGAAGCAGGGATTTGGTTTGTTGCATAGGGTAGATCTTCATTTCTTATGCGATTCGGCCACCATATATTAAGAATTTGTCTTAAGCATTTGTTTGTAAAGGTTTGCAGTCGTTTATCGATGGCATTTGTGCGTTTCCATGTTTCGCAGCCGTAATACAGGATGGACTTGACATTCGAGTTATATATTCGTAACTTAGTTGTTGTTGATATTTGCCGAGATTTCCAAATTGCTCGAAGAATGCCGAATGCAGATTTTGCCTTATTAATACGCGATTTAATATCCTCGTCTGCACCACCTTTTGTAGTTACTAAACTTCCCAGGTAATTGAAGGTATCTACACGCCCAATAACCTCGTTATTCACATTGATGTGTGTCAACGGGTTTGCGCCATAGCCTCCAGGCATAATCTTTGTCTTGGAAATATTAATTTCAAGACCAGCTATACGAGATTCAGCAGTAATAGCGTTAGTATTCTCTTGAAGGTGGCCAGAGCTTTGGCTTAGAAGACATACGTCATCGGCATATTCCAAGTCCTCAAGTTGTTTAAAGGGTGTCCATTGGATACCGTGTCTACCATTTAGAGCCGTACGCATTATGTTGTCGATGACGAGGATAAAAAGTATAGGTGATAATATGCATCCTTGTCTTACTCCAGTAGTAACATCGAACGGATCTGATAGTTTACCCTTGTGTAGGACTCGACTTTTAAAATCAACCTACATTGCCCGGATTAAGTTGAGAATTTTCGTCGGCATATTACGATTTTCTAAAATTCTCCATAGATAGCTTCTATTGACACTGTCGAAGGCCTTCATAAAGTCGATAAATGCTAGGTAAATAGGAGTGCGGAATTCATTACATTGTTCTAATACTATTCTTACTGTGTTGATTAGATCAACACAAGAACGGTTTTCTCTAAACCCAAACTGATTTTCGCGGAGTGTAGAGGAAACTGCGTAGGATATTCTGTTCAAAATTACACGACTTAGTATTTTGCTAGGTATTGGTAGAAGTGTTTTACCCCTGTAGTTATAGCAGTCTTTAGGGTCACCCTTTTTTGGTATTTTGACTAGTATACCTTCATTCCAAGAGGTTGGCAGAGCTTCTTCTTCCCATATTTTACGCAAAAATGGGTGCCACAATCTCGACGATCCTTCAACATCACATAAAAGCATCTCCGCTGAAATATTGTCATTGCCCGGTACCTTGTTGCGTTTAAGGATTTTAATAGCGTTCTTCATTTCTTGTATTGTTGGCGGACTGTCGGAAATTCCTCTGAATATACTATCATGGTTGGTTTCATTTTGCACTTCAGCCAGTGGTGTTAATCCAATAGGGTTGTTAAGTGTTGACTTGAAGTGCTCCATCCAGCGTATTAGTTGCTCATCCGCAGTTGAAAGGAGTGTGCCACTACTACTCAAGATAGGACTGTTACTGTAAGTAGGTTTGCCACACAAAACCCTTGATATGTAATACAAGGTCTTCATATCGCCTTCGCTTGCAGCTGATTCAGCTTGGCTCGCTTGCTCGTCTATCCACATTCTATTGTCCGTTCTTGCAGACTTCTTTATTTTATTGGATAGATCACGAGGGCTCCATCATCTCCGTTTTTATTTAGCATTGTATTTTTTAAGGGATCTGCGTTGTTCTATCAAGTCCCATGTTGCCTGTGTTATCCAAATCTTTCTTTTGTGATCTTCAAAACCTAGGATTTGTTGACCAACTTCATTGTATGTTTGTGTGACACACCTGGAGATTTCATTAATACTGGCACCGTTGCTGTTTATTACATCTGGAAGCCGATTCCTTATGGAAGTAATAAAGGCATTTCGATGACTTTCGGATTCCAGTTTCCCTACATCTATTTTCCGATCTGCTTTCGCCGTATCAGACCAATTTGGTCAATTAATCAATGCTATTTGTTTAAACAAAGAAAGATATTTAAATTTAACAAATCGTAGTTTGTAATATATTAAAGCATTTAAATTTTTTAGGAATTTATAGAACCTAAAACCATTTCCAACCGAGTTCGTGGGACTTTGTCAATACCATAGTACAATAAAAACTAGGTAAAATCACTACACACTTCGTTCTCAATTTCAAATCCCTGAAAAGTCAAGCAAAAGAAATTGAAAAAAAAAAATATTTTTTTCATTGTATTTTTTTTGTTTGTCAAAAATAAATATATTAAAATATTTTTTAAAAGTTCATTTGTAACGCATTTTATCATAAAAAACTTGTGAAGTTTATAAAAGGTCCAGAAAGTAAGATTAAACTATGAAGTGATGTGTGCGGTGCAAATTTCAAATTCAAGTTATTCAATATTTTCTTTTACTTCGACTTTCATTCTGCTTTCTTGACATTACAGGGTCTAAGAAATTGACAACTCTCCCTAGTGATTTTACCTAGTGTAGTTCTGCCATGGTCAATACCATATATCAATTTTTAACCCATAGAACACATTTCAATAGTATTGTCTTTCCCATGCCTGACATCTAACAGTGATGGTACATAGGTACAATTTGTATACTCTACGAAAAATTTCATCCCTGAAAGAGATGTAAAAACAGAATTTCATTAATAACACGATAAACCGGAGAAATAATTAGAAAATCACAAGTTCAAGCAAACGACAGCCAGTTTTACCGCAGTCACTTATAAAATTTGTTGTGAAACGGTTGTAGAAAAATAAATTCTGCTGTTCGTAGGTGTGTAGTGTGTGATATAAATTATTATTTTGATTTTTCTAAAAATTACTACAATTGAGTTGACGACGACGGGAACACTATGCTCTCTCTCTCTCTCTTGCTGAGTGTGTGTGAAATTATTTATTTGATTTGAATATTTTTTTTTGTTTAATGAAAAACTTCGTGTATAAAATTTCGAATTTTTACTATAAGATGAATGCGGTGAAATTTTTATTCATGTGTTGACCAAAAATGAAAAGTGGATTTATTAAAATTTTTTTTTATTAAAAAAAAGGGAAAAAAGAATTAAAATGTTTTAAGAAACAAAAAATTTGGAAACAGATGATGTCATCAAAGTGTTTTTTTTTTACCAAAAAAAAAAATATGTAATTAATATAATACGCACTAAAATCATGAATTTCAAAAAAATTTGAAACAAATAATAAAATGTACTAATAAAAAAATCGCATCACGATTGAAATGCCATTATTGTGCACCCCAAAGTCATAACTGAAATGTTTATTTCATTAAAACGTATTAAAAATACCAAAGTATCCAAGTTATTTTGTTGTTGCTGCCGCTTATTAATGGGCAATTATTTGCAATTTTATCTACATCTACCCAATATCTACTATATAGTCAGTCGTCGTACCTAAACAATAACGAACAAATAACATTCCATATGGATTCAATTTTAAATTTTTTTCCATTAATTTATACTAAAATCTGAAAAAAAAGAAACATAAATTTATATGCCCAGAACCAGTTTATTGGAAAACATATAATTACTAGATATTTTCCTATAATAGATTCAAAGAAAGCAAGAATTCGAATATCTATAGTTTTTAAATTATCTCTTACCGGTTTAAGACAAAAGTGTTATAACTAAATATGTCTATAAATGGCCATTTATGGAATTTCTACCCACTGTTATTTTTGAAAAGTAATAGATAATACCTTTTGTCAGAAAAAGACGTTATAAACTTTAAATTTAGATCAAAAACAGAAGTATCTAAATTTGGTAATTTAATTATAATCCGGCACGAGTTTTATCTACCACGAGAAGAAATGAAACATTTATAAATTCCCGCAACTGAGAACTAGATTGTTATAATCTTAAGCGATTGAGAATTGGTCTTAGATAAATCCGATTGATAGTTGGAGTTTTATAAAACCCCAC
Source organism: Stomorhina lunata (assembly GCA_933228675.1). Lineage (NCBI taxonomy): Eukaryota > Metazoa > Arthropoda > Insecta > Diptera > Rhiniidae > Stomorhina > Stomorhina lunata. The sequence continues at coordinate 103,964,080 of OW121744.1, read as the reverse complement.
GGTTAATACTTATTATCTTATAAGCCCTTACTTTTATAGGACACCTATAAAACTTCAAGATTGGGAATTGCACTATATAAAGGCCCACCAGTGAAAATAAAGTATTATAAACCCTAAATTAAACTGTATAAAGCCACAGGATTGAGAATTGGAGTCTTATAAACCCTCACAATACGGTTTTATTAAACTACTCTCTACCTATGTTTCATTGACTTTAGGAAATCTTTTGACACTATGGACCACAACGCAATTTTGAAAGCCCTGAAGTACAAAAAGGTCCCGAAACAACTATTAAGTCACCGAATGTTGAGAAGGGTGTTTGCCAGGGATGCGTCCTACCTCCACTGCAATTGAGAGTTGGAGTCTTATAAAGTCGCACGATCAAGAACTGAATTATATAACGTCCCACGACTGAGAATTAAAGTCCTAAAAAAATCCCACGATTTAGAATTGAAGTCTTATAAAAGCTTACGATTAAAAAATTGGACTATATAACGTTCCACGATTGAGAATTGAAGTCCCATAAAAGCCCATGATTAATAATTGGACGATTGGGAATTAAAGCCTTAAAAAGTCGCAGAATTGAAAATTGGATTATATAAAGTTTTACGATTGAGAAATAAAGTCTTCTAAAGTTCCACGATTGAGAATTAAAATCTTCTAAAGCCCCACGATTGAGAATTAAAGTCTTAAAAGGACCCACAATTGGGAATTAGAGTCATACAAAACCCTACGAGAGTTAAAGTCTTATAAGGCCCAAGATTGAGTATTAGAGTCTTAAAAAAATCTACGATTAGGAATTAAAGTCTTATAAGGACCCACGATTGAAAATTAGAGTCTTCTTAAGTCCCACGATTGAGAATTGGAGTTTTATAAGGACCTGCGATTGAGAATTAGAGTCTTGTGAAGAACTACGATTGAGAATTAAAGTCTTATAAGGACCCAAGATTGAGAATTAGAGTCTTCTTAAGTCCCACGATTGAGAATTGGAGTCTTATAAGGACCTGCGATTGAGAATTAGAGTCTTGTAAAGAACTACGATTGAGAATTAAAGTCTTATAAGGACCCAAGATTGAGAATTAGAGTCTTATAAAGACCCACGATTGAGAATTAAAGTCTTATTAGGACCCACGATTGAGAATTAAAGTCTTATAAGAACCCAAGATTGAGAATTAGAGTCTTATAAGGAGCCAAGATTAAGAATTAGAGACTTATAAGGAGCCACGATTGAGAATTATAGTCTTGTGATGACCGACGAACAATAAAAGGCTTATAAGTTCCCACGGTTGAGAACTAGAGTCATATAAGGACCCACGATTAAGAATTAGAGTCTTAAGTACCCACGATTGAGGATTAGTCTTATAACGACCCACGATTCAGAACTAGGGTGTTATAAATACCCATGATTTGAATTAGAGTCTTATAAGAATCCACGATTGAGAATTAGAGTCTTATACGGACCCACGATTGAGAATTAGTCTTATAAGGTCCCACTATTGAGAATAGAAGTCTTATAAGTACACAAGATTGAGAATTAGAGTCTTATAATAACTCACGATTGAAAATTAGAGTCTTATCAGGAGAATTAGAGTCTTACAAAAGCCTACGATTGAGAATAAAAGTCTTATAAGTTCCCACGGTTGAGAATTAGAATCATATAAGGACCTACGGTTGAGAATTAGAGTCATATAAGGACCCACGACTGAGAATTAGTGTCTTATAAGTACCCACGATTGAGAATTAGTCTTTTAAGTAACTACGATTGAGAATTAGTCTTATAAGCACCCACGATTGAGAACTAGAGTCTTATAAATACCCACGATTTGAATTAGAGTCGTATAAGGACAAACGATTGAGAATTAGAGTCTTATAAGTACCCAAGATTGAGAATTAGAGTCTTATAAGGAGCCACGATTGAGAATTGGAGTCTTATAAGTACCCAAGATTGAGAATAAGAGTCTTACAAAAACCTACGATTGAGAATTAAAGTCTTATAAGTACCCAAGATTGAGAATTAGAGTCTTATAAGATGCTACGATTGAGAATTATGGTCTTATAAGGACCCACGAATGAGAATTACAGTTTTAAGTACCCACGATTGAGAATTAGAGTCTTATAAGCACCCACGATTGAGAATTAAAGTCTTATAAATACCCACGATTAAGAATTAGAGACTTTTAATGACATATGTTTTAGAATTAGTCTTATAAGTACCCAAGATTGAGAATAAGAGTCTTACAAGTACCCACAATTGAAAATTAGAGTCTTATAAGGACCCACGATTGAGAATAAGTCCTATAAGGAGTCTTTAAGTACCCACGATTGAGAATTATAGTCCTTCAAAAACCTACGATTGAGAATTAAAGTCTTATAAGTACCCAAGTTTGAGAATTAGAGTTCATACGGACCTATGATTGAAAATTAGAAGTTCTAAGGACCCACTATTGAGAATTAGAGTCTTATAAACCCTAAAATTAATAATTGAAGAATTAGAGTCGTATAAAATTAGACTTTTTAAATAACACCACCAATAATAGACCTCTATATAAATGGGAATCACCTACAACTATAAAGATTTTAAAAGACAAATTCATCAATCTTTTTAAGTTATGCTTACGTCTTATTTAAGATATTTTACGTCATTAAGCCTAAACTGGAAAATATGTAAATTTTTGAATTATTACATTTTGTGATAAACAGGTGCGTTAAAGGTGTGTGAGTCTATACATGAAGTAGCCAAAATTTTGGGAAAAAAAACTAGGCGCAAATTAGTTATTCTTATTCATATTCTTCTTGTTTTTTTTTTTTTTGTTAAATTATCACCTAAAAGTTAAAGCCAAACGATTTCACTTTAACAGAATTTTGGAGATTTAGAGACAAATTCATGTTTTAAACAAATTACTTTAAGTATATGAACGACATAAGAAAATTTTATTAAAAATAATGGATTTAGCTTTTCACCCAAAAGTCTCATCATACATCGTCTCTCCATCCGTCTGTCTGTCCGTCGGTCTTTTTTTAATTTGACATTATTGTTGACATGTCATTTTTCTATTACTTTTATTGTATAATTTTTTATAAATTTATATAAGTTCCTCTGGAATGTTCGTGCAGCCACTCCTCAAGCTTTAATTTAAGTTCAAATAATACCTGAATTACTAACATTTTATTTCTTAGTTGATGAATAATACATCTTGTGAGTGTAATTTAAATTTTAATACATAAATAAATTATTTATCTAAAAAATTGTTTATGTTTTTAAGAGTTAATAAATTAGAGGAAACAAATACATTTCAAATACAAAGAGAATATTGTGTCTACTTTGTAAATATGTAGTATATAAAACTGATTTAAATCAAATGTAAACAAAATCGAATGCATTTCCCTGCCTAAAAGACAAAAGGGTGTAACTGACAAAAAAGATCAATATTGACTTTATGTCAATTTTAGAATTAAAACTTTATAAGGAGGCACGATTGAGAATTAAAGTGTTATAAAGATGAATGATTGAGAAATAGACTGCTATAAAAAGGCACGATTGATAATTAGTCTTATAAACTGGCACGATTGATAATTAGAATGTTTTAAAAAGGCACTATTGATAATTAAAGTGTTATAAAAAGGCACGACTAATAATTAGTGTGTAATAAACAGTCACGATTGAGAATTAGAGCCTTAAAAACAGGCACGATTGAGAATTACAGTCTTAAACAGCCACGATTGAGAATTAGAGTCTTTTAAATAGCTACGATTGAGTATAAAAATCTAATTAACAGCCAAGACTGATAATTAGAGTTTTATTAACAACCACGATTGACAATTGTATTCTTATTTACAGCCACGATTGAGAATGAGGGTATTTTAAACAGCCACGATTGAGAATACGAGTCTTAAAAAAAGTCACGATTGAGAATTAGAGTCTTTTAGATAGCTACGATTGAGTATAAAAATCTAATTAACAGCCAAGACTGATAATTAGAGTTTTATTAACAACCACGATTGAGAATTGTATTCTTATTTACAGCCACGATTGAGAATTAGAGTCTTTTAAACAGCCACGATTGAGAATTGTATTCTTATTTACAGCCACGATTGAGAATTAGAGTCTTTTAAACAGCCACGATTGAGAATTGTATTCTTATTTACAGCCACGATTGAGAATTAGAGTCTTTTAAACAGCCACGATTGAGAATAAGAGTCTTAAAAATAGCCACGATTGAGAATAAGAGTCTTTTAAACAGCCACGATTGAGAATTAGTGTCATAAAATACCCACGATTGAGAATAAGAGTCTTTTAAACAGCCACGATTGAGAATTAGTGTCATAAAATACCCACGATTCAGAATTATATTCTTATAAAGACTCACGATTAAGAATTAGAGACTTGTAAAGACCCACGATTAAGAATTAGGGACTTGTAAAGACCCACGATTAAGAATTAGAGACATGTAAAGACCCACGATTAAGAATTAGAGACTTGTAAAGACCCACGATTAAGAATTAGAAACTTGTAAAGACCCACGATTCATTTTTATATTTTTATAAAGACCCACGATTGAGAACTAGTGTCATAAAATACCCACGATTAAGAATTAGTGTCATAAAATATCCACGATTAAGAATTAGAGACTTGTAAAGACACACGATTAAGAATTAGAGACTTGTAAAGACACACGATTGAGAATTATATTCTTATAAAGACACACGATTGAGAATTATATTTTTATAAAGACCCACGATTAAGAATTATATTTTTATAAAGACCCACGATTGAGAATTAGGGTCTTATAAAGACCTGCGATAAAAAGTTAGTGTTAACAAGGCTTAGAAATCAGAGTTTCATAAAGGCTCACGATTGAGAATTAAGGGCCCGCGATTAATAATTGGAGTGTCATAAAAACTCACGTTTGAAAAGAAGATTCTTACAAAGACCCATGAACAAGAGTCTTATAAATGCCCCCGATTGAGAATTGGAATCTTATAAAACCCCACTTTTAAGAATGGAAGTCCTGTAACATAAAAAACTATCAAAAAATACATTAATAACATTTTGTAAGTTACGCCCTTTTGCATTTAAAGTGACGACATATACTTGACTAGATAGTCTTATCATCATTATTATCATCTATATAAGGCAATTTGGTGATTAATAGGTAATTAGAGCGAACAGTGACGCTAGAATTTATAGAAGAATTAAGCGTTTTAGCGTAAAATTTAGGGTCAAAGGTTTTGAATTCCAATAATCGCAAAAATTAATTAAAAAAACATAAATTTTAAGCATTAACTCGAAATATATTTGATCAAATATTTGAGTGACATTTGTTCATTATTTCCGTTGTTGTTTGTAAAATGTTTGAAAATCGATTAAATCTTATTCAAAAAAACCACAAAATTTAAATATTTAGGGGAAATACCATTTCATTTAAATTTAAATGTGTGATAAGTCGAAAAACTCTTAAATATTTACTTAAAATCCATCCTTGATAACATAGAAAATGCGTCATTATTTTATATGTATAATATATATATCTACATAAATATATATACGATAAATATTTATGCATATATTACTCGATTGCAAATGATTCATTATCTACAATTTCTAACATTTACTTTGAAATACAAATTCTAGACAAAATTTGTTCAAAGAATCGTTTGTTCTATTTGATTTGAGACAACAAAACTTTCATTTTAGTAAAACACCATTTCCAGACAAAATCGAAAATAGATGATAGATTGGAAGTTAGAATCTTATAAATACCCACGATTGGTAGTTAGAATCTTATAAATACCCACGATTGGTAGTTAGAGTATTATAAATACCCACGATTGGGAGTTAGAATCTTATAAATACCCACGATTGGTAGTTAGAATCTTATAAATACCCACGATTGGTAGTTAGAGTATTATAAATACCCACGATTGGGAGTTAGAATCTTATAAATACCCACGATTGGTAGTTAGAATCTTATAAATACCCACGATTGGGAGTTAGAATCTTATAAATACCCACGATTGGTAATTAGAATCTTATAAATACCCACGATTGGTAGTTAGAGTATTATAAATACCCACGATTGGGAGTTAGAATCTTATAAATACCCACGATTGGTAGTTAGAATCTTATAAATACCCACGATTGGTAGTTAGAGTCTTATAAATACCCACGATTGGTAGTTAGAACCTTAAAAATACCCACAATTGGGAGTTAGTGTCTTATAAATGCCCACGATTTTTAGTTAGAATCTTAAAACTACTCACGATTGGGAGTTAGAGTCTTATAAATACCCGCGATTGGGAGTTAGAATCATAAAAATATCCACAATTGGGTGTTAGAGTCTTAAAAATACCCACGATTGGGAGTTAGAATCTTAAAAATATTCACAATTGGGTGTTAGAGTCTTAAAAATACCCACGATTGGGAGTTAGAATCTTAAAAATACAAACAGTTGGGAGTTAGAGTCTTATAAATACCCACGATTGGGAGTTAGAATCTTATAAATACCCACGATTGGGAGTTAGATTTATATAAATACCCACGATTGGGACTTTGAGTCTTATAAATACCCACGATTGAGATTTACGAGTATTTTAAAGACCCACGATTGGGAATAAAAGTCTTTTGAACCCTACGATTGGGAATAAGTGACTAAAACTAAGAACTAAGTCTTATAAGTACAAACGATTGAGAGTTGGAGTCTTTTGAAGACTAACGATTGTTAACTATAATCTAAAAAATACCCTCGATTCAGAATTAAAGTCTTATAAATACCCATAATTGAGTGTTAGAGTCTTTTAAAGACCCACAATTGAAAATGACAGTCTTATGAAGACCCACGATTGGGAATAAAAGTCTTATGAAGACCCACGATTGAGAATAAGTGACTAAAACTAAGAACTAAGTCTTATAAATACAAACGATTGAGAGTTGGAGTCTTTTGAAGACTAACGATTGGGAACTATAATCTAAAAAATACCCTCGATTCAGAATTAAAGTCTTATAAATACCCATAATTGAGTGTTAGAGTCTTTTAAAGACCCACAATTGAAAATAAGAGTCTTATGAAGATCCACGATTGGGAGTAAGAGTCTTATGACGACCCACGATTGATAATTACAATCTTATGGAGACCCACGTTTCAGAATTATGATCTTATTAACTCTCTCGATTGCGAATTAGAGTCTTATAAGAATCCACGATTTAAAAGTAAAGTCTTATAAAGACCCACGATTAAGAATTCGAGTCTTATAAACACTCATGATTAAGTATTGGAGACTTGTTAATAGAATTGGAGCCTTGTTAATATCAAAGATTTAAAATTGGAGTCTAATAGAGACGATCGATTGAGAATAAGACTGTTTTAAAAACCCACGATTGATAGTTTGACTCTTTTAAAGAAGCTCGATTGAAAATTATACTGTCGTAAAAACGCAAGATTGATAGTTTGACTCTTTTAAGATTGATAGTTTGACTCTTTCAAAGACTCACGATTGAAAGTTTAACTCATTTAAACCCTCACGATTGATAGTTTGAGTCTTATAAAGACACACGATTGACATTTTTACTTTTATGACCCACAATTGATTAATAATTTAAACCACGATTAATGGTTTGACTCTTTAAAAGATGGCCGATAAAGAAATTTTTCTAAATAATTCGGAAATGGTGTCGTTTTTTATCATTTCATTTGAGATGGGGGCCAAAATGTTTATCAACATTTCAATGTTTTTGAAACTTTTGAGAGCGTAAAAAAACAAAAGAAAAGAGAGGGAAGAGACAAGCAAACTCAAAAAGCAAAAGAAAACATAATAACAATCATGTTATTTTTAAAACGTTTATGAGGGCTTGTTTGTCATCACTGTCCAGATGTTCAGAGATGGAAATGATGAAGTAATGACTATTTTTTCTTAAAAAAAACATTAACAAATTTTACTTTGTAATGAGAAAAATTTTAAAAGTGGATACTTAAAAGAGGGAACATATTCACTTCGATATTTTTCTGTAAATATCCCTGGAGGTCCTGGAGAAAATACATTAAAAAGTGGATTCCTGAATGAGTTCTAATAAAAATAACTCCTGAAAGGGTTACCTTTTTTAAAGATCTCTCTTAACTGTCCCTTATATTTTAACCCTTTCCTAATTTCTCCCTTTTTCCAGAATTTCTGCATTAACAAAACCCTAAAACACACACAAAATGGATGAAATTAAAGGGTTTTTCAGGCAAGCCGGCAAAGAGTTCCTCAATGCGGCCGGCGACGCTGCAATGGGGGCAGCCAAAGAAGTCATGGGTTCGGTGATCAATGAAATGTTCATTAAAAAAGAAGCGGAAACCAAAAGAATATTGCCCAGTATTAAAAATATGAAAGTGGTAAGTAGATTTAATTCATTTATATGAAATCTAACAGAAAATTTTAATTTAATTCATCCTTTAAATCAATTCATTCCCATATGAAAAACCAAAATCTTTAAAAAAAAAAATTCAAAGATTACAAAACGAAAACGATTGGCGGTATGTAGCACGAAAAAGTTTAAGTTTTTAAAAATTATTATCAAAAATATTTTACTTTATTTTCTTTTTTGTTGAATGTTTTGTTTTTCTAGTACTTCTATTTTAATATGAAAATCTTTGTGTAAACTTTAATTAAATAAAAGTGTATTTATCTTGGAGTTAAATGTAATTAAATATTTATCATCATTTATTTTTAAATAATGATAAGTTTTCTTTTAATGTTTAACTGTGATTAATAAATACAGTTTAAAATGTCCCATTCACTTGATTCTAATTTATGCACATTTAATCTGTTTAAATAAGTCTGACAGTTTAATATTGAATTTCAAATCGAATGTATTTCAAAAAGAATTTTTTTGAAAAACTAAAAAATTTCCTAAGGTTATTGAATTTTTTCTCTTAATATACAAACTTTACAATTATGGGTCATTTTAGAATTTTCGAAAATAACTTTAATTCGAATTTTCGAAATTATAGAAAATGTTAAGAAAATTCAAACAAAATTCATCCTACTCTATCCTATTACAAAAATTAATGAGTTTTGAGCAATTTAAGCAATGTTCGAAAATTCGAACATAAATTCCAATTTTCGATATTATAGAAATTCAAAAAAATTCATCAAACTCTAGAATTCATGCAAAATTCATCCCACTCTAGTCTATTACAAAAATTAATGAGTTTTGAGCAGTTTAAGCAATGTTCGAAAATTCGAACTTAAATTCCATTTTTCGATTTTATGAAAAAACTATAAAATTTATAAAAAATTCATTCCACTCTAACCTTTTACAAAATTTAACGTGTTTTGAGCATGTTCGAAAATTCGAAGTCAATTTAAAATTTTCGAAAACATGGAAAAACTGGAAAACACGCCTGAAAAATCAAAAAAACTCTTTAAAATTTATAAGAATTACAAATTTAAATCAAGTTTTCCAACTTTTCAGGGATTTTCTAAAATTTAAACCTAATTTAAATTTTCGAAGTTTAGTTAGAGTATAAAAAATTCATTACTTTCTTTTAAAATTGGAAAGGGCCAATGATTAAAGGCATGATTTTAAGAGAATTAGGTGTCATTTTAGAATTTTCGAAAATTCGAACTTTAATTCGAATTTCGCAATTATAGAAAATGTTAAGATAATTCATGCAAATTCATCTTCTAACCTATTACAAAAATTTATAAGTTTTAAGCAATTTTAGCCAATGTTCGAAAATTCAAACTTAATTTCGAATGAACAATAACCCTAAAAAATGCATATAAAGATCATTATTATCTAGCCAAATAAAAAAAAAAGATTCTTAGAAAACTCTATGTCTATTTCAAAATACTAGGATTTTCGAACTTAACTTCGAATTTTCGAAATTACCTTTAAACCTCAAGAAATGTAGCCAAAACTAGTTTTTCTCTAATAAAAAGCAAATATTAGATTTCAGTCACTTTTAGGCGTTTTTAATGAAGTTCTAAAGTTTGAAGATATTTTCAAAATTAAACTAAAACCTTAGAATTTGTTTTCTAAGATTCAGTTTTTCTTTTATTTCTCAAAGTTTTGAAATTATGGGGAGTTTTTTTTGCCTTATTTTTGTGATATTCGATTTTTTTTTAAATTCGAATTTTCTCGAATTTATATTTCAGTTTTTAATGAAGTTCTTAAAACTTGAGAAATTGTTATGATTTTCGATTTTTTTTTAATTTCGAATTTTCTATATTACAAAAAAAGGATCTAAAAATCATTATTATCCAGGGATTTACTAAAATTAACGATTTTGCGCTTTTTCTGTGTCTTTTAAATTTTAGTTAAATTTCGAATTTTCGACATTTTTTCGAAATTATAAAAAAATATTAGAAAATATTTACAAAACTTATATTATATTCTACAAAAATACGTCTAATAGCACTAAAAACGTTTCTTATGACTTTTTAGCCATGTTCGAAATTTTGATCAAAATTTCGAATTTTCAAAAATCTATAAAAAATACTACAAAACTTATCTTAAACTTGTTATTCTTTACTTAAATTCTAATATTAAAAATTTTAAATGCTTTTTCTGCTTTTTTACGATGTTCGAAATTTTGTTTTCAATTTCGAATTTTCAAAATTCTAAAAAAGATAAGAAACTTATTCGGAAACCCAATGTTGTTTGCGGAAACATAAATATTAAGTTTTCTAGGAATTTGTTGTGCCTTTTTAAAATTTGTTGTGGCTTTTTCGAAATTCAGATACAATTTTCGAATATCTTTGAAATTAACCAAACAAATGCTTAGAAAATGTGTAAAAACTATTTAAATCATCGTTCATCGATTCATCAAGTGCATATTTTTTAGCATTTCAACAATATTTGAAAATTCGAACTTAATTTCGAATTTTCGAAATTCCGAAAAACAAAGAAAAATTTTAAAATGTTAAAAAATTGATCGTTATTTACCAAGATTTTCGACTTAAATTAACTTTTTGATAATTTTTCGCAATATTCGAAATTTAAATCGAATTTTCGAACATTGTTCAAATTAAAAAAAATACCAGTTAATGTGTAAAATTTATTTATTTTTCGGACAAAATTGATTTCTTACATATTTTAAAGCATTTTAACAGTATTTGAAAATTCGAACTTAAAAATAATAAAGAAATTGTCGTGATTTAACAAAATTTTTGACTTAAATTAACTTTTTTGATCATTTTAGTTATTATATTGCCCTTTTAGCAATGTTCGAAACTTAAATCGAATTTTCGAACATCGTTAAAATTAAAAGAAATACACTAAAAATATGTAAAATTTACAAAATTTTCGGACGAAATTGATTTATTACATATTTTTAAGCATTTCAACAATATTTGAAAATTCGAAATTAATTTATAATTTCTGAAATTCTCGAAAACTCAGGAAAATGTAAAAATAATAAAGAAATAACCGTGATTTTACAATATTTGTGACTTAAATGAACTTTTTGATTATTTTAGTTATAATATTGCTCTTTTCGCAAAGTTCGAAATTTCAATAGAATTTTCGAACATCGTTAAAATTGAAAGAAATACATAGAAAATGTGTAAAAATAATTGATTTTTGAAAAAACGGTTTAGTGCATATTTTTAGCCATTTAAACAATATTCGAAAATTATAACTTAATTTCGAATTTTTTAAATGAACGAAAAAGTAAGAAAAATTTAAACAAAATAAAGAAATTATCATAATTTGATGACTTAAATTAACTTTTTAATCATTTTAGTTATAATATTGCGCTTTTCGCAATGTTAGAAATTTAAATCGAATTTTCGAACATCGTTAAAATTGAAAAAAATGCACAGAAAATATGTAAATTTAACGAAAATTGAAAAATTTTTTCGTAATTTAACAAAATTGGTGACTTATATTAACTTTTTGATTATTTAAGTTATAATATGGCTCTTTTCACTATGTTCGAAATTTAAATTGAATTTTCGAACATCGTTAAAATTAAAAAAATACCCAGAAAATGTGTATAAATTATTATTTTTTCTGATAAAATTGATTTGGTGCAAATTTTTGGCCATTTAAACAATTTCCGAAAATTCGAATTTAATTTAAAATTTTCAAAATTCACGAAGAATCAACAAAAGTTTATCAAAAATGTAAGAAATTATTGTGATTTAACAATTTTTTAAAAAAAAAATTTATTAACTCGAGAATTAAAAAAAATATTGGTATAATTATCGTAATTACATAATTTAATGTAATTAAATTTAAAAGGTCAATAAAAATATCTTTAAAATTTTATCTTCATGTTCAATATTTTTCATCATTATCTTCCAAAACACTTAAGTTTCAACGATTATCTGTGTAAAAATTCAAATTCCCATCCCTTCCATTCCCAAACATCTTTTAAAGTTATCTCAAAACTTCTTATGTTGTAAAGCATGTGTCTCGTCTCTTGAATTTTTTAAATCCCTTAAACTAATTTCAAATTTTTATTTCCAAATCTCAGCTTGGAGAAACTCGTTTGGGCAGCCATAGACCACAAACCGAAATCCAAGATTTCGAAACCATCCGTCGTCAATGTTTAGAAAATGGTTCTCTATTTGAAGATCCTCTCTTCACCGCCAGCAATGAATCTCTTATGTTTTCAAAACGTCCAGATCGTTATATTGAGTGGCTGAGACCTCATGTAAGTTTATGAAATGATGATCTTTAGAATAGGAAAAATCCAAATAATTTTTGGATTTAACTTTTCCAGGAAATTGCTGATGATCCTCAATTTTTCGTCGAAGGCTATTCGCGTTTCGATGTTCAACAGGGTGAATTGGGTGATTGTTGGCTTTTGGCTGCAGCTGCTAATCTTACTCAGGATTCGAATCTCTTCTTCCGTGTTGTGCCACCAGATCAAAGTTTCGAGGAGGAATATGCCGGCGTCTTCCACTTTTGTTTTTGGCAATATGGTAAATGGATAGATGTAGTGGTGGACGATAGACTGCCCACCTACAGAGGAGAACTGATGTATATGCATTCAGCTGAGAAGAATGAGTTCTGGAGTGCCTTATTGGAAAAAGCCTATGCCAAGTACTAACATGAAAACTCATAAAACTAAAAAAATATTATAATTTACCATCTTTCAGATTACACGGTTCTTATGAAGCCCTTAAAGGTGGCTCTACCTGTGAGGCTATGGAAGATTTTACCGGTGGCGTTACTGAATGGTATGACCTCAAGGAAGCTCCCTCTAATCTCTTCAACATTCTCGCCAAAGCTGCTGAGCGCAACTCTATGATGGGCTGCTCTTTAGAGCCCGATCCAAATGTTTTGGAGGCCGAAACCCCAGAGGGTTTGATTCGTGGCCACGCCTACTCCATAACCAAAGTGTGTATGGTAGATATTGTTACACCCAATCGTCAGGGTAAAATTCCCATGATACGTTTACGTAATCCCTGGGGTAATGAGGCCGAATGGAATGGCCCCTGGAGTGATAGTTCGCCCGAGTGGCGTTACATACCAGATGATCAAAAACATGAAATCGGCTTAAATTTCGATCGTGATGGAGAATTTTGGATGTCATTCCAAGATTTCCTCAATCATTTTGATCGTGTGGAAATTTGTAATTTATCGCCAGATTCTCTGACAGAGACTCAGCAGAACGATGGTAAGCGAAAATGGGAAATGTCCATGTTTGAGGGTGAATGGTCTGCTGGCGTAACGGCTGGTGGTTGTCGTAATTTCTTGGATACTTTCTGGCATAATCCACAGTATGTTATGTCGTTGGAGGATCCGGATGAGGAGGATGACGACGGTAAATGTACCGTTATTGTGGCCTTAATGCAAAAGAATCGTCGTTCGAAGCGTAATTTGGGTATGGAGTGTTTGACAATTGGTTTTGCCATTTATCATCTGAATGAGAGAGACCTGCAGGTGCGTCCTCAGGGCTTGAGTTTCTTTAAATATAAGGCATCGGTGGCGCGTTCTCCTCATTTTATTAATACACGTGAGGTAGGTTTGAAGGAAATGATTCGTAATATTGAACTGAACTAGAACTGAACTAGAACTGAACTAGAACTGAACTAGAACTAAACTAGAACTGAACTGAACTAGAACTGAACTAGAACTGAACTAGAACTGAACTAGAACTGAACTAGAACTGAACTAGAACTGAACTAGAACTGAACTAGAACTGAACTAGAACTGAACTAGAACTGAACTAGAACTGAACTAGAACTGAACTAGAACTGAACTAGAACTGAACTAGAACTGAACTAGAACTGAACTAGAACTGAACTAGAACTGAACTAGAACTGAACTAGAACTGAACTAGAACTGAACTAGAACTGAACTAGAACTGAACTAGAACTGAACTAGAACTGAACTAGAACTGAACTAGAACTGAACTAGAACTGAACTAGAACTGAACTAGAACTGAACTAGAACTGAACTAGAACTGAACTAGAACTGAACTAGAACTGAACTAGAACTGAACTAGAACTGAACTAGAACTGAACTAGAACTGAACTAGAACTGAACTAGAACTGAACTAGAACTGAACTAGAACTGAACTAGAACTGAACTAGAACTGAACTAGAACTGAACTAGAACTGAACTAGAACTGAACTAGAACTGAACTAGAACTGAACTAGAACTGAACTAGAACTGAACTAGAACTGAACTAGAACTGAACTAGAACTGAACTAGAACTGAACTAGAACTGAACTAGAACTGAACTAGAACTGAACTAGAACTGAACTAGAACTGAACTAGAACTGAACTAGAACTGAACTAGAACTGAACTAGAACTGAACTAGAACTGAACTAGAACTGAACTAGAACTGAACTAGAACTGAACTAGAACTGAACTAGAACTGAACTAGAACTGAACTAGAACTGAACTAGAACTGAACTAGAACTGAACTAGAACTGAACTAGAACTGAACTAGAACTGAACTAGAACTGAACTAGAACTGAACTAGAACTGAACTAGAACTGAACTAGAACTGAACTAGAACTGAACTAGAACTGAACTAGAACTGAACTAGAACTGAACTAGAACTGAACTAGAACTGAACTAGAACTGAACTAGAACTGAACTAGAACTGAACTAGAACTGAACTAGAACTGAACTAGAACTGAACTAGAACTGAACTAGAACTGAACTAGAACTGAACTAGAACTGAACTAGAACTGAACTAGAACTGAACTAGAACTGAACTAGAACTGAACTAGAACTGAACTAGAACTGAACTAGAACTGAACTAGAACTGAACTAGAACTGAACTAGAACTGAACTAGAACTGAACTAGAACTGAACTAGAACTGAACTAGAACTGAACTAGAACTGAACTAGAACTGAACTAGAACTGAACTAGAACTGAACTAGAACTGAACTAGAACTGAACTAGAACTGAACTAGAACTGAACTAGAACAGAACTAGAACTGAACTAGAACTGAACTAGAACTGAACTAGAACTGAACTAGAACTGAACTAGAACTGAACTAGAACTGAACTAGAACTGAACTAGAACTGAACTAGAACTGAACTAGAACTGAACTAGAACTGAACTAGAACTGAACTAGAACTGAACTAGAACTGAACTAGAACTGAACTAGAACTGAACTAGAACTGAACTAGAATTGAACTAGAACTGAACTAGAACTGAACTAGAACTGAACTAGAACTGAACTAGAACAGAACTAGAACTGAACTAGAACTGAACTAGAACTGAACTAGAACTGAACTAGAACTGAACTAGAACTGAACTAGAACTGAACTAGAACTGAACTAGAACTGAACTAGAACTGAACTAGAACTGAACTAGAACTGAACTAGAACTGAACTAGAACTGAACTAGAACTGAACTAGAACTGAACTAGAACTGAACTAGAACTGAACTAGAACTGAACTAGAACTGAACTAGAACTGAACTAGAACTGAACTAGAACTGAACTAGAACTGAACTAGAACTGAACTAGAACTGAACTAGAACTGAACTAGAACTGAACTAGAACTGAACTAGAACTGAACTAGAACTGAACTAGAACTGAACTAGAACTGAACTAGAACTGAACTAGAACTGAACTAGAACTGAACTAGAACTGAACTAGAACTGAACTAGAACTGAACTAGAACTGAACTAGAACTGAACTAGAACTGAACTAGAACTGAACTAGAACTGAACTAGAACTGAACTAGAACTGAACTAGAACTGAACTAGAACTGAACTAGAACTGAACTAGAACTGAACTAGAACTGAACTAGAACTGAACTAGAACTGAACTAGAACTGAACTAGAACTGAACTAGAACTGAACTAGAACTGAACTAGAACTGAACTAGAACTGAACTAGAACTGAACTAGAACTGAACTAGAACTGAACTAGAACTGAACTAGAACTGAACTAGAACTGAACTAGAATTGAACTAGAACTGAACTAGAACTGAACTAGAACTGAACTAGAACTGAACTAGAACTGAACTAGAATTGAACTAGAACTGAACTAGAACTGAACTAGAACTGAACTAGAACTGAACTAGAACTGAACTAGAACTGGACTAGAACTGGACTAGAACTGAACTAAAACTGAACTAAAACTGAACTAGAACTGAACTAGAACTGAACTAAAACTGAACTAGAACTAAAAATATGCTTTAAAACTAAACTAATCCCAACTTTCTGCTTTATGTTTCTAGGTTACTGCTCGCTTTAGATTGCCTCCCGGTCATTATTTGATCATTCCCTCTACTTTCGATCCCAATGAAGAGGGTGAATTCATCATTCGTGTCTTCTCTGAAACTCAAAATAACATGGAGTATGTATCTTAGTTGGTTTGTTGTAAATAGTTTGTATTATTCGAATCTATCTGTAACATTTGTTTTAATTGTTTATTTTATTTAATTAATATAAAATTTAATTTTTGTTTTTTGGTATTAACAAACCAGTATTATTTGAAATTATGTATTTTTATTTTGAATGGGAATGCACTTATAAAGTAATATCTAGTAATTAGTAGGGGTATTCATGGCGGCATATAAGCAAATATGAAATGGTAGTTTTTTGTCAAATGAGGGGACGGCACGAAGTTGCTTTCCTTGTTTATCTTTCTTTTGCTTAGTTATCATCTTTATAAAAAGTAGTTTTAAAATCCTCTTGTATTTTGTCCTTTAATCCATAATTCGAAAAAGCTGATTAATATTTTTAATTTTTATATCAATAGTATTACAAATTTATTACTATTTTGCAAGTGCCCAAATGCTGAAGTGAATACCTTTACTATTTTAATTTTTATTCCTATGACCCCTAGAACTATTATACTTAATAAAAAGTTTTAAACTATTTTAGAGAAAACGATGATCATGTGGGCTATGGCAATGAGCAAGATGATGTTAAGCCACCAGTAAGTAGCATTTCAAATCAAAGCAAACAAGTTTATGCATGTCTCTCCATAGTAAAGTTAAAGTTGCACGTTTCCCTGTTTCCAATTTGTCCCAACTGTCTTGGTCTTTCTTGCAACTTTTTGCTTCTTTCTGTTAAATTTCCATAAACAAAAATATGATAATACTTGAGTTTATTTTATAGCTTTATCCCAGTATGCCTTCTCCAGTGAAACCTGTCGATCCTCAAAGAGATGCTTTGCAACGTCTGTTTAATAGTGTTGCTGGTGCAGATATGGAAGTTGATTGGATGGAATTGAAACGTATTCTGGATCATTCTTTACGTGATGGTAAGTGGGTTATCGGGAGATGAAATGTATGTAACTATATTTATGTTAAATTAATCTATAGTTTACATACATATGTTTAAAGTTACGTTATTTTGTTATTTTTTCAATTATTATTCAAAGGCAAAAATTATATTTTCTTCTTATTAATTAATATTTATGCAGTTATGAACAGTAGAATAAGGTTTAGAAGGGGTTTTCTTAATATGATAGAGGATTTTAAAGCTTAATAATAAGAATGGGGAGCAGAAATGACTATAAATGTACTAGAACCTGAATTAGAACTGAATCTAGAAAAGAACCAAGAACTGAATCTAGAACAGAACTGGAACTGAATCTAAAACAGAACTAGAACTGAAACAGGAACTAAAGCTTAAATTAAACCTGGAACTAAACTAGAACAGAACTAGAACTGAACTAAAACTGAACTAGAAATGAACTAAAACTGAACTAGAACTGAACTAGAACTGAACTAGAAATGAACTAGAACTGAACTAGAACTGAACTAGAACTGAACTAGAACTGAACTAGAACTGAACTAGAACTGAACTAGAACTGAACTAGAACTGAACTAGAACTGAACTAGAACTGAACTAGAACTGAACTAGAACTGAACTAGAACTGAACTAGAACTGAACTAGAACTGAACTAGAACTGAACTAGAACTGAACTAGAACTGAACTAGAACTGAACTAGAACTGAACTAGAACTGAACTAGAACTGAACTAGAACTGAACTAGAACTGAACTAGAACTGAACTAGAACTGAACTAGAACTGAACTAGAACTGAACTAGAACTGAACTAGAACTGAACTAGAACTGAACTAGAACTGAACTAGAACTGAACTAGAACTGAACTAGAACTGAACTAGAACTGAACTAGAACTGAACTAGAACTGAACTAGAACTGAACTAGAACTGAACTAGAACTGAACTAGAACTGAACTAGAACTGAACTAGAACTGAACTAGAACTGAACTAGAACTGAACTAGAACTGAACTAGAACTGAACTAGAACTGAACTAGAACTGAACTAGAACTGAACTAGAACTGAACTAGAACTGAACTAGAACTGAACTAGAACTGAACTAGAACTGAACTAGAACTGAACTAGAACTGAACTAGAACTGAACTAGAACTGAACTAGAACTGAACTAGAACTGAACTAGAACTGAACTAGAACTGAACTAGAACTGAACTAGAACTGAACTAGAACTGAACTAGAACTGAACTAGAACTGAACTAGAACTGAACTAGAACTGAACTAGAACTGAACTAGAACTGAACTAGAACTGAACTAGAACTGAACTAGAACTGAACTAGAACTGAACTAGAACTGAAATAGAACTGAACTAGAACTGAACCTAGAACTGAACCTAAAACTGAACCTAGAACTGAACCTAAAACTGAACCTAGAACTGAACCTAGAACTGAACCTAGAGCTGAACCTAGAACTGAACCTAGAACTGAACCTAGAACTGAACTTGGAACTGAACCTGGAACTGAACCTAGAACTGAACCTAGAACTGAACCTAGAACTGAACTAGAACTAAACTAGAACTGAACTAGAACTGAACCTAGAACTGAACCTAGAACTGAACCTAAAACTGAACCTAGAACTGAACCTAGAGCTGAACCTAGAACTGAACCTAGAACTGAACCTAGAACTGAACCTAGAACTGAACTAGAACTGAACCTAGAATTGAAGCTAGAACTGAACCTAGAACTGAACCTAGAACTGAACCTAGAATTGAACCTAGAACTGAACCTAGAACTGAACTAGAACTGAGTGATTTTGAAACGAAATAAAACTTATTTTAAAACGAACATAAAAGATTTTGTGAACTGAACTAAAACATAAACGAGCACCTAAACCTTTTGAAATAAAATAGATTTAAACTAGATATGATTTTGGAATGAACTAGTAACTAAACCAAAAGCTGAACTATAAACAAAAATATGAACTTGAACTTAACTTTATCATGCTGGACACGTAGAACTGAAACCTGATTGGAAACTTTTGTATTTTATGATTCGTTATTAACTTATCAGAATGATTTGGGAAATCCATTGGCCTTTGGTAGTTTTTTATTGTTTATAACTTTGCATAAAACTTTATTATAATTTCGTTATTGGGTCTATAATATTTCGTATTTGTATATTATTTTTCTGGATTAGCACTATCATTTCATTACAATTCATTATTGAAAATTGTGTTGGAAATTTTGCAATAACCTTTTTTAAACTTAAAACAAAAATCAGTCATCATATATCACATAAAAAGTACCTTAGCTTTGTTTAATTTTTTTTGCATGTTAATTTTTAATAAACATTGAGTTTTTCTTAACAAATTTTGTTATTTTTTCTTTAATTATTCCTATAATTCACTTGATTAAATCCAGTAGTTAAAACCTAGTAAATAAAATCATGAAATTTTTTTTCCGTTTTTTTGTTTTTTGCAAATTCTTTCACACATTCAAATCAATATTAAAATATATATAAATACCTACATACTACATACATATAGATTTGCCAAATTCGTCAGACATTACCGCACAAAATGTTAGAGAAAACTTTGCGCCTTTGTCGAATGGTGAGGGTCCAAACAATAATAATACTACGGCCACCGAACTTAATGGTGATAATATTGTGAGCACCATCATTTCGTTGCTATGTGGACTTTGTGGTAATAAAGGCAATAATATTGACGAAATGTTTGGACTAGATGAGCAAAATAATACCACACAACGTCTGGTGGATCGTAATACCACTGACGACCCCAATAACCCCGGTGAGCTACTTCGTACTTTTTAGAAAAGATTCATATTATATACAACATATGTGACATATAATCTCTATTTATAAAAAAAATAATAATGCCTAATATAAGGTGTTGGTTATAATGTTTCCATATAAACTCCTAAACATTGGACAAAATGACCAGAAAACATTTTGTTGTTGAAAGTCAGGAAAAATGCCTCAAATACTTAAGAATTTCAGAAATTGTTTTATTTACTTACCTTTTGTTTAAACATCTTTTCAGTAATGATGGCCAGTCCCGATGGTTTCTCTAAGGACGTCTGTCGTGCCATGGTAGCCATGTTGGATGCAGACAAATCCGGAAAATTGGGTTTCGAGGAATTCGAGGCTCTATTGACCGATATTGCCAAATGGAAGGCTGTATTCAAAATGTACGATACCTATCAGACAGGACGTATAGATGGTTTCCAATTGCGTACAGCCTTAAATTCGGCTGGTTACCATTTAAACAATCGCATCTTGAATGCTTTGGTGCATCGTTATGGTTCTAGAGATGGAAAGATTGCATTTGATGACTTTTTAATGTGTGCTGTTAAAATTAAAACGTATATGGGTAAGTTGCACAATCTGGACCGAAAATGGTTTCCTTACTTACGTTTTTTACCACCTTCCAGATATCTTCCGGGACAAGGATCCAGATCACACAGAAACGGCTACCTTTACCATGGATGAATGGATTGAAAGTACAATTTACTCATAAATTTTTTTCTTTTTTGGATGTGAAGCAACGACTTAATAACTTTATTGTATTTATTACTATTATATTATTTTATTACTCGAATTATCCTTCTTCTTTACTACTTATGTAGGGTTTATATAACTCAAGCGGCTGACGATTGAGTGAAATTTACATGTATTTTGTTTTTGTTACAATAACAAAACACATGTAAATTTCACTCAATCGTCAGCCGCTTGAGTTATATAAACCCTACATTAATCTTGTTCTAAAGAACACACACACACACAAAAACAAATATTAATGTTAAAATTTATATTCATGTTATTACAATTAATTCGGCTAAAATTATTACATACTTTAAATATAATGGATGTATTTTTATAAAAATATAAACAAAAAGAATTAAGCTTTTCTTAAAAAAAAAAACTTTGGCGGCCTAAATTTAATCAAAAAGCAAAACTAAACTGGAAAATTTAAAACACTCATACAATAACTGTTTTATCGTTAAAGCACAAACAAAGCTGCCTTATCGGTACTGCTTTATCTTACAATTTTTTTACAGTTAACAATAGTGATGCCACATAGTAAAATTACCTAAAATATGCGTAATTTTAAATGTAAATAGATAAATTAGTTATTTTGCTAGAAATATGAGATATTTTTTTAATAATGCCTTGAATAAATATATAGATCTTTATTTTGCATTTAAAATTTTATTGTTTTACTATTTTATAAAATTTCTTTAATGAGAAATATTGTCGGCATATTTTTTTTTCTTGTTAAAAGTAAACATTTTGTTATAGTAAATATTTCGGCATAAAATTTGTTTATAGAAATATTCCTATATACATTTTTTTCATAGAAAAATGTTATTTTAATTATTTTTTTTATAAAAGGGGTTTTTTATTTTCTTCACTAACATAGAAATATTCATCTGAGACCCACCTTTTAGTATACCAATCAACTCAGAATCACTCCCTGAGATGTCCGTCCGTTCGGCTAGCCGGTTATGTAAGCTTGTTATCAATGTACAGGTCGTAACTTTAAAGATAATTTAACGAAAATTTGACATATTTTGCTCATATTTTAGTCCAAGGACGATCTCTTTACTTTTTTTGTAAAATCGGATTACTATTTCGGGTACCTCCCATAGAGATGTCTTCACGGAATAGAGTTTTTGGTCCTTTTGAGCCACAAATTTAGTTGTATTTTAATAATATTCAGCACAAATATTGCTTATGATAACCTAAATCAGTATACCTAATTTTTATAGGAATCGGCCTATATTTGACCATACCTCCCATACAAGACACATACTCAAAAGTAGTTTAAATACCCATAAAAGCACAAAAACGCTTATAAATCTAAAGATAAATGAATTTTATTACTAAAACTTTGCACAGATTTTTTATATATAAACCAATAAACGAAATTTGGTAACAATCGATCCACAATTGACCCTAGCACCCATATCAGGCCCTTAGTCGGAAATGACATATATCTTCTTAAATCTCGAAATTAAAAAAAAATAACGCATAGTATATGTATGTATATCTCTTAGACTTAAGGAAAACTTGTGTGATGGTGACCTTTGCCTATTTTGGAACTTTTGATATCTTCTAAATTACTAACATTTTTTCTTGGTTGTTTGTAAATTTAAAGTTGTTCAAAAATTCAAAATTTATATTTTTGGTTGGCTATGATTTTTTAGAATTTGGTATATGAAAATTTTGTCTTACATTTGTAAAAATTTTCTTGAACGAAAAAGTTCATAATTTTAATTTTTGAAAGATATTTAAATAAATTAAATAATTCCATAATTTTTTGAGCAACAATTAACTTTGGATCCTTAACGTTTAGTTTAGGAATTTCTGTGCATTTGAAGAAACATTGGTAAGCTCCATTTATTGGTTATTTTTAAAATATTTTTTTTTTTTTTTTTTTAAATCAATTTTTTTTATTAGGGAATAAATTTTGTTAATTTTGCATCGTCATCATATTTGCTTACAAGATTCAAGATACATATATAATCAAAAAAAAAAAAAATTCTTGGATATCGATTATTGTGGATGTGATTCTGTGTGTGATAAATCTGGTTACATCTATCATTTGAGTGACCTCAAATAATAATCGAAAATAATATAATTTTATATTACAATTGTGTATATCATATCAGTGAGCTTTTTGTTTCGACAACTTCGTGAGGTCAGGGTAGCCAGTTGGTTCCCTTATAGACCTCAAAACCGCATTAAAATTTCATATCAGTAATATTTTAATAGTTTTGATGAACTATTCTATTAACCAAAAATTTGATTCATCCGAAACTACCAACTATTCCTTTTTAAAAATCTAATTTTTTTTTTAACAATTTAATTTAAATTTATATATTGAGTTATTTTTTTTTTTTTCTTAATTTAACGTAAATTGAAATTAATTTAATTTAAATATTCAGTTAAATTTGATTTGAATTTGTTTATAAATTTATTTCGGGTCTTTATAAACCTATAATTTATTTGGTCATCCTAATTATATATTCGTTAAATTTTCATTCATAAACATAATATACACTCACACTCAAATACTATTTCATTTCATTTTCTAAACACACTCATAACAACATAACTTTCCAAACGGGACACTCTAACATTTAGAAATACTAAACAAAAACATTTAAATCACTACTAGATACATTTTGAAATCAAATCAAGAAAAAAAAAATAACAAATGTATTTATATACATTTTAAACAAAATGTAAATTGCTCTCAACATTCGCTCAATATATTAAATCTACTACTGCTGCGCAACATCTGTCAACAGGCCTGGCGACATCGTTGGACGTGAGCAGAGGTAAGTGATTTGTTTTTGATTTTTGTATGTTAGTTTCGCCATATATTCACTTACTCTCATATTTTAAATTCGCAACATGAATACTTCTAAAAATTAAAACATAGAAAATGTATTTTTTTATATTATTACCTATTTACTTAGCAACATATGTTGCTAAAACCTTTAAGATGTTTTTAGATACTATTGTGTCATTAAGGGGATTCATAATGCGAGTTTAAATTACATTTTACATTTATACAAAATATTACATAAACATAATTATATTTTGGTAATAAAATTTACCACCATAGTTTATCCATTTTTAAATTGAATGAAAATTAAAATCTTCATTATAATTTCTCAACATTTTGTTATTTTTGTTGTAATTTCTTTTTGTTGTTAAATTAAACTATAACTTCTAAATTATAATTTAATAATTAATAGATAAATAGATTTATATTACCCTTATAAATTTTTAATAAAATTTAATTTTTATAATGTTTTAAAAATGAAATTTTGAAATTTATTCCTGATTATTTTTGATTACGAAAGGTGAAGTTGAGAATGGAGGTGCATAAAGTTTATTAGTTTTCATTTCATTTTGTTTAATATTGGGCTGACTAATAAATAATAACCCTTAGTCAGCATGGAGGGCGGGCACGGGCTTTGTATAGCAAATAACACCTTAAGCTATACAAACGGTAACCACTACTTTATTTTTATTTTCTCTTTGAGCTTCATATTGGTCATTTTCTGTTTCTTAGCTACCTAAAGTAAAATTTTTTGTGACGGTTCAAATCGTTTAGGAATTTTAGTTTGGGAAAAATTACACAACCCCCCCATCCGACGAGCACGGCCGATATTAATAGGTAGCATCGTTCCCAAAAGGTATATCAACTCCTTAAAGAATCGTTACAGAGATTTTTGGCGCCCAACGTGGGGCCTCAACTTCGTAAGTTTCAAACATATATATAGTGCAATCGTTATCTAGATGCTGAGGGCCTCGGAATCCTTATCGTGTGATGACTAACTTAGTTTTTGTTTTTCTCTTGTTTCATATGACTTTTGGTTTGACTATTTGAGTCTGTGGACTTAATTAATTACTAACGGTTTTGGTAATCAATTCCCGGTTCTATATTTAGTCTATCATTAGTTATCAGGGTTTGGGTTCGAGCTAGAGAAGTTTTATTGGATAGTTTCGATAAAATGCTCGCTCGACTCTTTCTCCTCCTCTCTTTCCTCTCTCTATCTCTTTCGTTTGGCTAACTTCTGCTTCTAAATCAGTTTATCTTGTTTGGATTTTCCATTTGTGTGGAGTTAAAGTTATTGGTCGATGATCGATACTTTCCTGCAATGGAGATTCATTCCCTACCTTTCAATCTTTTGTACCCACTAATAGTTTGGATCTTATTCTTTTGGCACTTGTCAAATGATTCCACTATTAGTGAGTCATCTTTATATCTTTAGTTTGTGGTTACTTCGTTTAATTTTTTTTTGTTTATTTTGATTTAATTTAGTTTTTCTTTTGTATGCACCCTACCTCATGCTTCACCGAGTAGTTAGAGTGATAATTTTTTTTTTTTTTGAATATTTTAACTTATTCTTCTGTTGATCTTGGCTCTGACATTTAACAATAACTACTATTTACTTGTGGAGTTACTTTAATCACTATACCAATAATGCCTATAACTCGGAGTTTGGAAAATATACCTGCTCAGACAGAACAGGAAGCGGCTAATTCAACAATAACCGTAGATGAAGCAGCTGGTGGTGACACACCAAGGCCAACAACTAGGCCATATACTCGGCAACAAGCTCGACGAGTAGCTTCGGAACGTGAGATGGCGGAAGATGGACGTGTCCGAAGAATTGTTGCGGAATCCATGAGTGGATTTCGGGACGAAATCACACATATGATAGAACATAGTTTTCGTAATTTATCAGTATTGAATCAATCACCGGATATACAGAACAGACAACATATTCGAACAGAACCAACGAATAGAAATCAAATGGAAGATGAGCATAGAAGTATAGCTTCAGGACAAGGTAACGACAGACAGGATAGCAACAGACGTAATGACCGAGATTTTAGAGAATTTGATCGAAATTCTGAAAGAGTTCTAAATATCATCAAAAACTGGAGAATTCGCTTTTCTGGTAATTCTGCAGACATTAATGTAGATGAATTTATATATAGGGTTAATACATTAACTAGTGCGAATCTTGGAGGAGACTTTGGCATTTTGTGTGATCATGCTCATATTCTTTTTGAGGGTAAAGCTCTGACGTGGTATTGGAGGTACCATAGGACTGCAGACTTCATGGACTGGAAGTATCTTTGCGATGCTTTAAAGAAACAGTATAAAGATTTTACAACAGACTTTGACATTAAAGATGACATACTAAGACGCAAACAGAAACATAACGAGACTTTCGACGAATTTTATGACGCTGTTATGGTGCTCTGCGACAGACTTAAGACACCATTCACTGAACATGATCTATGCGAGACATTACAACGGAATTTAAGACCAGAAGTTCGGCATGAAATTTTACACCTCGAAATAAATCGCATAGCTGAATTAAGACGTGCTGTTAGGCGATATGAAAAATTTGTAAATGATTTTTCATCAATACCGAGTAAACGTTCCATCCAAAAATCACATGTGTCGGAAATCGTTGATCAAGTAAACGAACCAGTTGAAAAATTAGAAGATATTGGAAGTGAAGTTTGTCTTGTGATTAAAAACGGTTTATGCTGGAACTGCGATAAAATTGGACACAGTTTCGTAGACTGTGTGGAACCTCGGACAGTTTTTTGTTATGGTTGCGGGGCTAAAAATATTTATAAGCCGAATTGTCCCACTTGTTTATTAAAACAGGGAAACGGGAAGAGGGATGTCCGCACGACAAAGAACGGACATCCGAAAACCCTTTAATTACTTCAACTTCTACCTCGAATTTTCATAATAGAAAGTCATCTATACCTGCTATTACTAATACCACGGATTCTTCTTATACCTCACCGGATACGACCCAAATACCTAATTCGTCCAAAGTTCATCCTCTGCTTCGACCATATCACGTACGTCTTGAAGAATACAATCGTGCGAGAGCTAGAATTTTTAATGAGCCTTTAGCCAAGTCAAAGCTGACAAGATCAGCTAGAAGAATTCGCGAATTTTACAATCGTAGAAAATGTTTTAAGACACATATCATTTCTTCTTTGGTCAACAAAGATAATGATAACAGGCCTTACATTCGGTTAAATTTACTCTGTAATAATCGTTTTGCCCTAATGGATAGTGGCGCAAATGTGAATGTGATTGGTGGTGAATTGTGTTCGGAAATAATTAATTCAGGGAATTTCAAACGCAGTTTAGGCAATGTCAAGACAGCTGACGGACAACGACAACAAGTTTTAGGGACTGTGACCTTGGATATAACCTACAGTGGACAAAACAAACAAGTTGACTTTTTACTAATACCGTCAATAACTCAAGACATTATTTGTGGTATGGATTTCTGGACAAAATTTGGTATTGAAATTGTTACCATGAATAATGTCAATGAGATAGTTTCAGATGCGGACTCAGATAAAATACCCTTGACAAAGTCTCAACAGCAACAACTTAACAAAATAGTGAACTATTTTCCGAATTCAGAACGTGACGGTTTGGGATGTACTACGCTTTTGGAACATAACATCGATACCGGTAATAGTCCTCCAATCAAACAAAGATATTATCCAATATCTCCTGCCAGAGAAAAACTTTTATGCGGCGAGATTGACAGGATGCTTGCCCTAGGAGTAATTGAGGAGTGCCCAACTTCGCCTTGGTCATCTCCTGGAGTTTTAGTAGTAAAACCCGGTAAAGTGCGTTTTTGTGTGGACAGCCGAAAATTAAATAATGTGACAATCAAAGACTCGTACCCTATACCGAACATAGAAGGACTTATTTCAAGACTTCCTCCAATTTATTATATTTCCAAAGTGGACCTAAAGGATGCATTTTGGCAAATTAAATTGGACGAAGTTTCCAGACCTAAGACAGCTTTTACAATCCCTAATCGGCCCTTGTATCAATTTACAAGAATGCCGTTTGGATTGTGTAACGCACCGCAAACGATGTGCAGACTAATGGACCGTGTCATTCCGTATAATCTTAAACAAAACGTTTTTGTTTACCTGGACGATTTATTAATCATTTCAAAAGACTTTGACGAACATATGACGCACTTGCAGGAGGTGGCCACAAATCTTCGTCGAGCGAATTTAACCATCAACGTAAAGAAAAGTTCCTTTTGTCTGCGAAAAGTTCAGTATCTTGGATACGTGGTTGGAGAAGGATCATTGCGGGTGGATCCAGATAAGGTTAAAGCCATATCGGAATTCCCAATCCCAAAAACCGTGAGGCAACTTCGCCAGTTTCTAGGCATGGCCGGCTGGTATCGCCGATTTATCGATGAATATGCCACAGTCACATTTCCGCTCACCGAACTTCTATCAAAGCGCAAAACATTCATCTGGACAAAAGATGCTCAAAAATCGTTTGATATCATTAAGGCAAAATTAACTTCTGCTCCAGTATTAGTACATGCAAATTTTGAGAAACCATTCATCGTACAGTGTGATGCTAGTACGTTTGGAATTGGGGCAGTACTAGCACAGGTTGACAACGATGGCAACGAAAGACCTATAGCGTTTATGTCTCAAAAGCTCAATAAAGCCCAACGGAACTATTCCATCACCGAACTCGAGTGCTTGGCAGTGATACTAGCTATTAAAAAATTTCGGGCATATATCGAAGGCCACGAATTTAAAGTTATCACAGATCATGCCAGCCTCAAATGGCTTATGAGACAAAAGGACCTTTCGGGTCGATTAGCAAGATGGGCTTTGAAATTACAAGGATTTGACTTTACGATAGAACACAGAAAGGGTAGTGATAATGTGGTACCAGACGCGTTGTCACGTGCTTTTGATGATAGTGATATTTCAACGATAGATATTGAAACTATACCATCCATTGACTTGGACTCTCTTGCTTTTGACAGCCCAGAGTACTGCCGTTTGCGAGAGGAATTCTCAAAGTCGGAGTTTCCGGATTATCGGGTGGTACGTAAATATATATATAAGAGGACAGGCTTTAGTTCAGACAACGTTGATGAGTTTGACATATGGAAGTTGGTGGTACCTGATGAACTTCGTAAGGATGTTATGTATGCAGCTCATGACATACCAAATGCAGGGCATGGAGGTATCGCTAAAACTATCCATAGGATCAGACAATTCTTTTTCTGGCCTGGATTGGTGACTGATGTCAAAAACTATGTTTTAAATTGCGATCTTTGCAAGTCTTCGAAAGCACCCACATCGTCCCTCAAACCACCAATGGGAGAAATGGTACAAACCGAAAGACCATTTCAGCGTCTGTATATGGACCTAATTGGTCCATTTCCGCGATCCAAGGCTGGCAACATTGGAATATTTATAATTCTAGATCATTATTCAAAATTTACATTTTTAAAGCCATTGAAGAAATTCGTTACGAAACAATTAGTCAATTATCTTCAAAATGAAATCTTTCCATGCTTTGGTGTTCCAGAAACAATAGTTACGGACAACGGAAGTCAGTTCAAGGCTAATGATTTTAAGAAGATGGTTGATAAGCTCGGAATCCAGCATCAGTTTACTGCAGTACACAGCCCTCAATCCAATGCGAGCGAGAGAGTTAACCGCTCCATCAATGAAGCTCTCCGTGCATATATTAGAAATGACCAAAGAGAATGGGACCAATACCTTCCCAGTGTTAACTCCGCAATAAGAAGCAGCGTTCATCAGACTACCGGACGGACCCCTTACCAATTGGTATTCGGACAGACGATGATTACTCATGGACAGGACTACAAAATTTTACGTAATCTAAAACTTTTAGCCGAGACCGACACCGAACTTGAAAGACAGGACCAATTTACAATTTTACGTGATTCTATACGAACAAAAATAAAAGACGCATATGAACGTAATGTTAAGTCATATAATTTAAGATCTCGCAAACGAGAGTTCAATATTGGTCAAATAGTTTTTCGTCGTAATTTCGTACAGAGCTCATCGATTGACAAATTTATTGCAAAACTTGCTCCAACTGGAATTAAAGCTGTTGTCAAAAAGAGAATAGGAAATGTAAATTATGAATTAGAAGATGTAACTGGAACTCACACTGGAGTCTACCACATAAAAGATATTTGGGCATAGTTTTACACATGTCACCTTTTTCAGATTTAATTCCGCAGTGACCTTGGAATTTAATCTGCTTTGTGATGGTGACCTTTGCCTATTTTGGAACTTTTGATATCTTCTAAATTACTAACATTTTTTCTTGGTTGTTTGTAAATTTAAAGTTGTTCAAAAATTCAAAATTTATATTTTTGGTTGGCTATGATTTTTTAGAATTTGGTATATGAAAATTTTGTCTTACATTTGTAAAAATTTTCTTGAACGAAAAAGTTCATAATTTTAATTTTTGAAAGATATTTAAATAAATTAAATAATTCCATAATTTTTTGAGCAACAATTAACTTTGGATCCTTAACGTTTAGTTTAGGAATTTCCGTGCATTTGAAGAAACATTGGTAAGCTCCATTTATTGGTTATTTTTAAAATATTTTTTTTTTTTTTTTTTTAAATCAATTTTTTTTATTAGGGAATAAATTTTGTTAATTTTGCATCGTCATCATATTTGCTTACAAGATTCAAGATACATATATAATCAAAAAAAAAAAAATTCTTGGATATCGATTATTGTGGATGTGATTCTGTGTGTGATAAATCTGGTTACATCTATCATTTGAGTGACCTCAAATAATAATCGAAAATAATATAATTTTATATTACAATTGTGTATATCATATCAGTGAGCTTTTTGTTTCGACAACTTCGTGAGGTCAGGGTAGCCAGTTGGTTCCCTTATAGACCTCAAAACCGCATTAAAATTTCATATCAGTAATATTTTAATAGTTTTGATGAACTATTCTATTAACCAAAAATTTGATTCATCCGAAACTACCAACTATTCCTTTTTAAAAATCTAATTTTTTTTTTAACAATTTAATTTAAATTTATATATTGAGTTATTTTTTTTTTTTTCTTAATTTAACGTAAATTGAAATTAATTTAATTTAAATATTCAGTTAAATTTGATTTGAATTTGTTTATAAATTTATTTCGGGTCTTTATAAACCTATAATTTATTTGGTCATCCTAATTATATATTCGTTAAATTTTCATTCATAAACATAATATACACTCACACTCAAATACTATTTCATTTCATTTTCTAAACACACTCATAACAACATAACTTTCCAAACGGGACACTCTAACATTTAGAAATACTAAACAAAAACATTTAAATCACTACTAGATACATTTTGAAATCAAATCAAGAAAAAAAAAATAACAAATGTATTTATATACATTTTAAACAAAATGTAAATTGCTCTCAACATTCGCTCAATATATTAAATCTACTACTGCTGCGCAACATCTGTCAACAGGCCTGGCGACATCGTTGGACGTGAGCAGAGGTAAGTGATTTGTTTTTGATTTTTGTATGTTAGTTTCGCCATATATTCACTTACTCTCATATTTTAAATTCGCAACATGAATACTTCTAAAAATTAAAACATAGAAAATGTATTTTTTTATATTATTACCTATTTACTTAGCAACATATGTTGCTAAAACCTTTAAGATGTTTTTAGATACTATTGTGTCATTAAGGGGATTCATAATGCGAGTTTAAATTACATTTTACATTTATACAAAATATTACATAAACATAATTATATTTTGGTAATAAAATTTACCACCATAGTTTATCCATTTTTAAATTGAATGAAAATTAAAATCTTCATTATAATTTCTCAACATTTTGTTATTTTTGTTGTAATTTCTTTTTGTTGTTAAATTAAACTATAACTTCTAAATTATAATTTAATAATTAATAGATAAATAGATTTATATTACCCTTATAAATTTTTAATAAAATTTAATTTTTATAATGTTTTAAAAATGAAATTTTGAAATTTATTCCTGATTATTTTTGATTACGAAAGGTGAAGTTGAGAATGGAGGTGCATAAAGTTTATTAGTTTTCATTTCATTTTGTTTAATATTGGGCTGACTAATAAATAATAACCCTTAGTCAGCATGGAGGGCGGGCACGGGCTTTGTATAGCAAATAACACCTTAAGCTATACAAACGGTAACCACTACTTTATTTTTATTTTCTCTTTGAGCTTCATATTGGTCATTTTCTGTTTCTTAGCTACCTAAAGTAAAATTTTTTGTGACGGTTCAAATCGTTTAGGAATTTTAGTTTGGGAAAAATTACACAACCCCCCCATCCGACGAGCACGGCCGATATTAATAGGTAGCATCGTTCCCAAAAGGTATATCAACTCCTTAAAGAATCGTTACACTTGTTAAATTGTTGGTATATCCTTCATATAACCTTTCGTAAACCGTTTCGCAAGTGGATTTTTTTCTGGACGAACAAAAATTTCAAAGGCAGTCAGCAGGGTCATGCCAAAAAATAATTCATAGTTAGGCAGCATCATAGACTGCAAACCAAAACATAGCAAAGGAGAGTACCTCAGAGTAGTACATGACGTAAACAGCTCTATAGTGAAACCGAAAAAGATACTAGATAATTGAACGAAATCAAGACCCCTGCAGTGAAGATGGGAAAATAAAACAATTCAGAACCATGATGATTTCTAAAATCACATAATTCCTTTACTTAGATCCAAAACTTAAATTGGGCTCAAATTCTTCAATTCATTAAAAAACAATAACAGATCTTTCACAAAGCCAATTCTAAAATTACCGATTAATCCTAATTCTTTTAATCATAATTTTTAATTTACAATTGAACCCTAAGCTACTATGTGCAATACAAAATCAAATAATTTTAATATACCAAAACTTCTCCTTCCTCTATAATCAGTATTTGTTTTTACTTGTCCAGAAGGTGGCCACAAACGATTAAATTAGGGACATGACCATTTTTAATTGAGTTCTACTCATTTGTGGTTAAATTTTTACGAAATCAACATATATTTAATTTTTGTTGAATTAATATTCAAAAAATATAATTTGCCATAGTTAAAAATTTTTTGTTTTCATACATTTTTCTGTATTATAAACAGAAAAAAATATGAAAATTTCAGACTTGACAGCATTTTTTTCCATACTTAATTTTTAAATAACTTTTAAAATTTATATCAGCCTTTTATTCTGTAAATTTATATTGACTTCAAAAAAACCTCCAAAATGTTTCAATTTTCAATAAAATACTCTTTGTACTATCAATTTCCTTAAAGAAACCGTTAGTTATTCATATACCGTATTCACTTAACGGTGATTCCTCTCTTAAAGAGGTGTGGCATCATTAAACAGCTGACTAATGTTGTTTTTATAATTTCAGAGATGTAATAAATTAATTTTACTTTTATAAAAATATGAATTCTAAATAAAGGCCACTTATCTTATAAATAAAATTAAAAAAAATAATTCAGTGCTCTTTTTTTATTTAAAAACAACATTTTTATCGACGTTTTTATTATTATTCTCCATCTTTGATATACTGTATATGGCAATGTTAAACTCTGTTAACTTTTCCAACTCTGGTATTTACATGTTATTTGCAATAAGAGAGAAAACGGCATTATCTTCATTATTTCTGACATTCTCTTTTAAAAGTTGTTATTGTTGTTTCTGTCACTTGCTGTAAAAATGAAAACACCTTGTTTGGATACACTTTGGGGATACCACCAAAGCAGCTCCAACTTTTTCCGATTAGTTTCAATCAATTTGTTCAATTGTCAGCACACTTGCAGTAGCGGTTGTTGATAGAACTAAAAGTGTATCTGTGGTTTTTATTTTATACAAATTACAACAACAATAAATAAATTTTTGTAAAAACAAAAAAGATATTGCCATTACGCAATTTTCTCTTTTTGATATTAGAAACAAAAACAATTTCAAGGCAATTTTTTTTCTGAACAATTCCATTAAAAGTGCATAAATTTTGAAAGTTTCCAAAAAAGAAAAACAAGATAACAATATGCCTTGCCCATTCCTAAATCGTTTGAGTGCAAATTTTGTACGTAATTATTCGGAGAATCTGATGCAAGTCTATAGTCGTTACTGTCCAGTCTTGCGAAATAATGGTCAGGCTATTTTGTCCAGCAACGAAGTAGGTCAGGCTGATGCAAACATGGTGCGCAACTATGTTACTTCCAATGTGAATGTAAATGCTCAGAACGAGAAGCCTCAACTTAAGCAACAGGAGGTGTTAGAAGCTGCTCCTAAGCAAATGGAAAAGGTGGCTGATACTAAAGTCGCTAAGCCCTCTAAGCAGGCTACCGATCAATTTGCTTATGATAACTTCTTCCAAGACCAAATCATGAAAAAGAAACAAGATCATTCTTATCGTGTTTTTAAGAAAGTCAATCGTTTGGCTGGGTCGGGTTTGTTTCCCCATGCCATGGAGTATTCCACCCGTGAAGAACGTCCCATAACCGTTTGGTGTTCTAATGATTACTTGGGTGTATCTGCCCATCCTCGTGTCAAGCAGGCGGTGGCTGAGGCCTTAGAATGTCATGGCTCTGGTGCCGGAGGAACACGTAATATCTCGGGCAATTCTTTGTACCATGAAATGCTGGAAGCACGTCTAGCCAAGCTGCATGATAAGGAAAATGCCTTATTATTTACATCCTGTTTTGTGGCCAACGATTCTACCCTGTTTACTCTGGCAAAACTCTTACCCGGCTGCCATATATTCTCCGATGCTGGTAATCATGCCTCTATGATTCAGGGCATACGTAATAGTGGTGTGCCCAAACATATATTCCGCCATAATGATGTTGATCATCTGGAAAGTATGCTGGGCAAGCTAGACAAGAAAGTACCTAAGATAGTAGCATTCGAAACTGTACATTCCATGACCGGTGATATCTGTCCTCTCGAAGAAATGTGTGATGTGGCTCATGAATATGGGGCTCTTACCTTTGTGGATGAGGTGCATGCTGTGGGCTTATATGGTGATCATGGTGCTGGTATTGGTGAACGTGATGGTGTTATGGATAAAATGGATATTATATCGGGCACCTTGGGCAAGGCTTTTGGTAATATTGGAGGTTACATAGCTGGCTCTCATAATTTGGTGGATATGATACGTTCCTATGCTGCCGGTTTTATTTTCACCACTTCCCTGCCTCCCACTGTTTGTAGAGGAGCTTTAGAGGCTATAGATATTTTGGCCTCCGAAGAAGGACGTAAATTGAGGGCATTACATAGAAGAAATGTCAACTACTTGCGCAATCTTCTAAGAGCTGAAGGTAAGTTAAATAATTTCTAAAGTATAAACAAAAAAAAAAAGAAAAAATTTGGCACGATTTTGTAAATATTATTTAATCAAAAAGATCAATAGTAAAAAACCTAATTATCTAATTCATTTTCTTTGTTCTCGCAAAGGTTTCCCCGTTGAAGACACCCCCAGTCATATTATACCCATACGTATAGGTGATCCCCTTAAGAGTTCCAAAATCTCCGACCTGCTTATGTTTAAATTTGGCCATTATATACAAGCCATCAACTATCCCACTGTGGCTAGAGGTGAAGAAAAATTACGTCTGGCCCCCACTCCATTCCATAATATTGAAATGATGGATCAATTGGTTAACGATTTAAAAGAAGTCTGGAAAATGTTGGAGATGGATTTGAAAAAACAACAGATACCCGCCTCAAATAACAACAACACCCGCTATGTTAGCAACAAAAATGATGTCAATGTTTTAATTTAAACGACAAATATACAAAAATAATCAAATTAACAATTCTTACGTTGTTGTATCTCATTTATTTTTTAAAGTGAATACAAAATTATCTTCTTTATATACTCAAACTTATCTAATACATACAAATATATGTACAATTTAATGGGCTCTTTTTGGTATTAACCCCGCAATGATTTATGCCTTTTTTCAAATTTCCTAAATGTTATTTTAATTTATTCTCTCTTGTTGTTAATTTCAACTTTTTCAGTTGATCTTTTCAACGGAAAAATAAAACAAATTGTATTGGTGGCATGTGATAAAAAAAATCTTTAAATGTTTTAATTATTTGGACAGTGATTGATCGACGATCGTTTAGGGATAGTTTGTGAATTTTCGACATTCTTCATTTTTAATTCAACAGGATTTAATTTTATTTTAAAATATTTCATGACCCTGTTGTGAGCAATGGAATTTTTCAGACCACGAATCTATTAGGTCGAAATCCGTTTTGTTCTTTAGGTAATTGCAGAGCTATTGGGCCAATAATTCAGTTTAAGAGGATCTTATTAAATATTTTCAATACAATCTCACTCCAATTACAGGTCTCCTTTTTTGGTATTTTTTATTATTAAACTTTCCATTCAAGAAATATGCATTCAGAATCCCAGATCTGTAGCGTTTTGTGGAATTAAGCTGGTACGTTATCGACCTCTACTATTTTACTGTTTTTCAACTGCTTTATGGATTGTCTTCATATTTTTCTGACGAGGCTATAAAAACAGTTTGGAGAGGACCTGGTTATAAATCCGGGTTAAATCTTCTACTATATACGTATGAATTATTGAATTGGTTTAGTGTTTCTTGAAAGTTTTTACGCCGTCTAGTTGCTCTTCAGAAATTATTAGAATCCAGAATAAAAAGCAAAAACGGTCTTTTATGGGTAGGTTGGTTTGATATAATCAAAGGCGGTCTTCATATCCATAATTATGCCTACAGCTTCTAATAACTTGGGTTATATTTTTGATAAAGTTGTTTCTGATCTGTTCGACTTTAAGTTTCTGGCGGAGTTGTTTGCCAATGTTTTTCTTTGCAAAACAAAATTAATAAAGATTCAATTACTTTTAGACTCTGCAATTACTTAAATGTATTAAATATCGTCAAAGTATAAATTTATTGTGTGTATTTTTCTTTTTAATTTGAAAACGATGACACGACATTTATGATAATGAATAAACAGGTTTGACAAAATTTCAATACGGACGCTCGTAAAATGATATTTGGACTTTATAAAGAGAAGGTACAGGAAAGCAGAGAAGTAAAGGAATGTAGTTATAATTTGTTATTATGGAATATACATATCCCATGGCTTTGCTATGCGCCGACCTAATATGTTTGACCCCTTCTATGTAAATGACGACCAAGACCTATTAGCCTGACTTCGTTTCTTCATAACATAACTCCAGATGCAATAGCTAAATATCTGTCTCATCTGAAGAGGATGTTAGTATAAGGAAGTTTGAATACGGTCTTGAGTCTTGAGTACGAGACGTATTGGAGCCAGATAAAGTTGTCTAACTTAAATACTTATATTAGCAGGGGAACACCAAAAGGCGTGTTCAATCATCCTTACCATTTTATTATTCCAAATAGATTTTTATTCTATTATTCCAATAGAAATAGCAGTCCTTTAGATGAGCCATCTCACTTTGGCGATAACTGTGGGGGACATATATATAAGTTTGAATTAGCCCTATCAGTGGGGCACTGAAATCACTTTCGCGGACCGTGATTAGTGACAAAAAGCTAAATTTTAAGCTCAGCATCATGGAAACAGTTACGTAGTACTATATGTAAGCCTGAATCAATGGAGATTTAAACCTAGTTGTAAAACCAAATAATGCTATAAAGTGCTATCGTCTGCATAGTGCTCTTCAGTAATCCATGCACCGCAAGATATTCGAAAGGGTCCAACGAATTTGAGTCACGGGTACGCTTTCTACCACTCCATCGAATGCATTTAATTCGATTCTGAATTTGCCAACAGCTGCATCTGAGGCTCGATTAATAGAGTTATGTGTTCCAATTTAGATGGTGGTTCAATGACATGCCAGAAGGAATGACCCGAGGTCTTTCGGCCAAGGGCTGTCAACTCAGCAACAACATATTTACAAGTCTGGAATCGTTGGGGTTGGTTCTGCGTATATCGTCAAGTTGTTCTACTAGCTCTGGGACCTCCGCTGGAAAGTTGGATCTCATCAATTATATTCGACCAGCGAGAATAAGGCAGTTAATGCTGTGACTATTTTTCATAACATCTTATCTGCTGTTTCTGTATCTGAGGGAGTGGTAGATCATATAGGAATAGAGTTCGGAGAGTATAAAATCATTTGGTCGGTCTAGGGTAATTATTATTTGAAGGTGGTCTGACTGCTCGCCATGTTGCATTATTGATCAGACTATCAGACGACTTACGATGGTGATGTCTGGTGACAGTTTGTAAGCTTCTGTATTCATTCCTGATATACATAAGTGGTACCGTTTAGATTAGAAAAGTTCTCACATTTTCCCCTTTTTATGTTATATTTACTTGTTTTCGCCATGGCAGGGTACTGTCTGATTGGGAAGCATGCGGTTCGATTGAAACGAGTGACTTTTGCTGATGCTGTGGTAATGAGAATTAGGAGTAAATAAAATATTTTCTCTGTACTTTCCCTGTCCTGTCTTACAGATTGTACTTCAGATTAACGTGGATACCTGCTATGTGAGCCCTACCCCACGGTGGTCTAAGCACCGGGTGATTATGATGTTTACCAACAACCCCTTACTACGAAAAATTGTCATGTATGGCAAATGTGACATGCATGACACTTTGACATTTCAGAGTACCAATTCGAAATCATGTTGTTTGGACATGATTTCCCCCTTGTTTAGGAGCTGAGTCCATCTAAAACTCCTGCCGGTCTATGGGTACGGCATCTGGCTGCAATGCAACCCCACATTCGAATGCAATGTATCGCACACTCTACCCGCTTTGGGTATTAAATCCCCGCGATGCTCCACAAAGGGGCCAACACCAACAGTCAGGCTGGAGATAGTATCCAGGGGCTTCCTGACTCCGGCGGTACCAGACAATCTCCAGTGGGATGTAATGCCTTACAGTAACGGACTTACAACTGGCTTTTAAAAATTTTTTTTTTTTGTGACTCGGCAAGCTTTGAAAGCGTTCTGGAGGTTTCAACGGAAAGAGCCAAAGACAAATTGGACTTCATAGGGTAAGTTAGTCTGATAACCTCGCTAACCTAACCTAAGTTTTTAATTCCTTTAATACATTCCTTTAATGCTCTGAAAAGTACAAGTAATTGAAAACAAAATTAACCTATAAAATGCAAAAATATAATTACTTGAGCTTTAAATATTCAATATTCCTATTTATTAATTGGCCAAATAAATTCTACTTGGACAAAATTTGTATAAGTATGTTTTTATTATTTAATTGCTTTTACAAAAAACGTGTTGGCATTGCGTGTTTTTTCATCAATTTAATGAAAATAAACAAAAAAAACTTTCACTTCGAAAGGCCTTAAATTGTCATCTCAAAATTTTTTTTAGATACTTATTCAAAGCAATTCTGTATTTTTTATTTGTTTTGAGAACTATGTCAGTAAATTACAATACAAGTACATTTGTACTAAAAAAAAACTGAAAACTAAATAACAAAAAAATATTTAGCTAAAAATTAAGTTTCACTTTTAAAGTACTTTTGCATGTGGCTTTTTTAATTGTATTCAATTTGTATGACTTTGCAAAAATTCAATCATATCATTTTAATAATTTGAAATTTTTATTTATTTTTGATTAAATTCTTCAAAATCTAAAGATAAACAATAATTGTCTCCCTATTTCAATGTTTAGTTTTTAGAGGTAATATTTCAAAAATATTTCATCATTATGTAGAAATGATCATTTGTCAGGGTGAAGGCCCCTAATCATTACAAATAACTATAATCGCTAAACTTTAAATAATCCCCCTTGGTACTTTACCCTAATAATATATAAGTACATATTAAGAATTATTTTTAAATGGTATCAAAAGATTTGCCAGTCCTATTTTGGCAATGATTTGCTTTTTATTTAGTAGTTGAAATAGACTTAAAAATAGATCTTTTAAGTATACTTCCTACTTTTGTGACTTTTTGTTTTCCAAATTTATGTCTCATAACACCAGAGTCTTTATTATTATTTTATTTATTTACTTAAGCCCAAAATATGCAGTAGAATTATTATCATCTTGAATTGAACGTTATTTGTTACTAAAATGCATTGCATACATTAAGGCTTAACTTAAATATGAACTCATGCACACACAGAAGAGTGTCCTAAAGAAATAAAAGTCATTAAAAGCTATTAAATTTTTATATAGAAAATTTTTCTATAGAAAATTTATTTTTATCAAAAATTTTTCTAAAGAGAATTTTTTTATTGGAAATTTTTTCTATAGAAAATTTTGTTATTTTTTATCAAAAATTTTTCTATAGAAAATTTTTTTATCAAAAATTTTTCTATAGAAAATTTTTTTATCAAAAATTTTTCTATAGAAAATTTTTTTATCAAAAATTTTTCTATAGAAAATTTTTTTATCAAAAATTTTTCTATAGGAAATTTTTTTATCAAAAATTTTTCTATAGAAAATTTTTTTATCAAAAATTTTTCTATAGAAAATTTTTTTATCAAAAATTTTTCTATAGAAAATTTTTTTATCAAAAATTTTTCTATAGAAAATTTTTTTATCAAAAATTTTTCTATAGAAAATTTTTTTATCAAAATTTTTTCTATAGAAAATTTTTTTATCAAAAGTTTTTCTATAGAAAATTTTTTTATCAAAAATTTTTCTATAGAAAATTTTTTTTATCAAAAATTTTTCTATAGAAAATTTTTTTATCAAAAATTTTTCTATAGAAATTTTTTTTATCAAAAATTTTTCTATAGAAATTTTTTTTATCAAAAATTTTTCTATAGAAAGTTATTTATCAAAAATATTCTATATAAACAATTTTTATAATTTCTATATAAAAAATTTTTATATCAAAAAATTGTCTGTATAAACACTTTTATATCAAAAATTTTTTATATAAGAAATTTTTAATTCAAAAAATTTTCTATATAGAGAATTGTTATACCAAAAACTTTTCTTCTTAAAAAATTTGTATACCAAAAAATTTTGTATATAAAATCTTTTTATATTTATCAGAAAATTTTTATACCAAAAAATTTTCTATATAAAAATTTTAATATTAAAAATATTTAATACGAAAAAATTTTCCATATAAAAATTTTATACCGGCAAATTTTTTATATAAAAAATTTTTATATCAAAAAATTTTCTATATAACAAATTTTTATACCAAAAAAATTTCTATATAAAAAATTTTTACACCAATTTTTACAAAAAAAATGTATATAAAATGTATTTTCTGTAAAAAAAATGTTTATACCAAAAAATTTTCTATATAAAATAAAAATTTTTCTATATAAAAATTTTTAAGGCAAAAAATGTTTATATGTACCAAAAAATTTTCTGTATAAAAAATTTTTTATATAAAAAATTTCTCTATAAAAAAAAAATTTTTACTAAAAAATTTTCTACATAAAAATGTTTGTATCAAAAATTTTCTACAAAAAAAATTTTTCTACAAAAAAATTCTATATAAATAATTTTTATAACAAAAAATTTTCTATCAAAAAATTTTTTATACCAAAAACTTTTCTATATAAAAATTTTTTATACCAAAGAAATTTAAATTTAAAAAATTTTGGAACGAATAGTTTTCTTAAAAAAAATTTTTGCACCAAAAAAATTTCTACATATTTTAGATCAAATTTGTATACCGAAAAAATTGGCCTGTATAAAAAATTTGTATGTCAAAAAATTTTCTATATAAAAAATTTTTCATCAAAAAATTTTCTATACAAAAAATTTGTATGTCAAAAAATTTTTATACCAAAAAATTTTCTACCTAAAAATCTACATACAAAATTTTTTAACAAAAATTTATTTTGGATCAAATTTGGTTTAAAAAATTTTGTAGTGATAAATTATGTCTCGGGCCTAGTAACATCTATTCGTATAATTTTATTGATCTACTTTATTTTAATCTACATAAATATTTCTTATTTTTAAATTATAAACTACTTAATCTACTTTCTTTTGGATTTATCCTTTTTGGAATGTTTTTGATGTTTTAAACGTATTTGCTGAATCAACCACTGAACGCCCTCATCGAGGCCATCGCCAGTTTTAGCACTACTTGAACTAATATGCCAGGGCTTATCCATAACAGAAGTGAGATCTAAGGCTGAAAGTTTAAAAATAATCATGTACGAGTTTTATAAAAATCATAAAATACATTCCCGGGAATTCGAACTAACCTGCTGCTATGTTTACACTAGACAAGGAGTTCTCACAATCATTTTTATTAGCATAAAATAAAATCGGCGTTTGACGACCTATTAAATCGGGGTGCTGAAGCAAAATATATAATTCCTCTTTGACCACCACTAAAATAGGAGTTTAAAAAAATTCTTTGTATATAATTTTCGAAAATCTGGCTGCCAACTTACCCATTCTCATATTATCGCTGGAATCAATAACATAAATAATACCCTGACAGCTTTTGAATTGATGCTGCCATAGATTACGATATTTCCAGGCTCCTGACATATCAACGACATTGAATTGGACTCCATGGCCTAGGGAAGAAGATTTTATTTTATTAAACAAAATCTTTCAAAATTATTTAATGTTAATCCAAATACTCACTATAGAACTCCTCATTTGTAAAACCCACCGTTGGTACCGATATATAAGCATTATTTTCATTTTTCCTTTTGAAACTATTAATAATCGAAGATTTTCCGCTGTTATTCAGACCCACCACCAATACTGTCATTTTTTCTTTATTGATCTTTAAAAGACTCAAGAAATTATCAAACATTCCCATAGTTTTCTTGCTAATAACTTTGGAATTTCGAATTCTTTTCCTTTATTTTGGGTAAAAGTATTTTAAATAGCGTTTTTTGGAGACGAAAAATTTGTAATAATAATAAACAATGTCCTTAACTAATGAACTTGGGAAAGTTATTTTTTGGGGATTTGTTTTCAATTGGATTTCCATGGTAACGCGTAATATGGGTATTTCCATGATAATTTTAACTTAGAGTCAAATGAAAATTATATATAAAAAAAAAAATTAATACCGAAAAATTTTCTATATAAAAAACTTTTAATACCCAAAAATTTTCTATATAAAATAATTTTACTATCGAAATTTTTTTATAGAAAAATTTAATTATATATTATAATTTTACAAAATTTTCCATATAAAAAATTATAAATAGCGAAAAATAGAAAAATTTTTGGAAAATAAATTTTTTATAAAAAAATTTTTGATAAATAAATTTTTGATAGAAAAATTGTCGATAAAAAAATTTCTATAGAAAAATGTTTGATAAAAAAAATTTTCTAAAGAAAAACTTTTGATAAAAAAATTTTTATTTTGTTAAAAAAATTTTTATGTAAAAATTTTTAAATAAAAAAATTTTTTCGGTGCAAAACTTTTTTTAAATAGAAAACTTTTCGTTCCAAATTTTTTTTTAATTATTTTTTTTTTGTAAAAAACTACCTAAACATTTTTTATGCAGACAATTTTTTGGTACAAAATTTTTTGTATAAAAAAAATTTTAAACAGAAAATATTTTGGATTAACATTTTTTTTAAATAGAAAATGTTTTGTATAGAACATTTTTTGGTAGACATTTTTTATATAAAAAAAATTTTTGGTATAAAAATTTTAATATAAATTTTTTTTGGTATAAATATTTTTTATATAAAATTTTTTTATATAGATTTTTTTTTGGTATAAAAGTTTTTTGATATACAATTTTTAATAGAACATTTTTTGGTATACGAATTTTTTAAATAGAATTTGTTTTGGTATAAACATTTTTTATACAAAATTTTAGGTATAAAAACTTTTCATATAGAAAATTTTCGGTAATTGAATTTTCTATAGAAAAATTTTTGATAAAAAAATTTTCTATACTAAAATTTTTGATACAAAATTTCTTATATAGAAAGTTTTTGGTATAAAAATTTTTTGATATAACCATTTTTTATGTAGAAAATTTTTTGGTAAAAAATTTTTTAAATATAAAGTTTTTTTGGTATATAAATTTTTCGTATAGACAATTTTTTGGTATAAACATTTTTTATACAAAATTTTTTGGTATAAACATTTTTTTTTAAATTTTCTATAAAAAAATTTTTTGTTAAAAAAATTTTTGTTAACAAAATTTTTTTTAGAAACATTTTTAATAAAAAAAAAAATTGATAAAATATTTTTTGTATATAGAAAACTTTTTGGTATAAACATTTTTATACAAAATTTTTTGGTATAAAAATTGTTTATATAGAATATTTTTGATAAATAACTTTCTATAGAAAAATTTTTGATAAAAAAAATTTCTATAGAAATTTTTTTTATCAAAAATTTTTCTATAGAAATTTTTTTATCAAAAATTTTTCTATAGAAAGTTATTTATCAAAAATATTCTATATAAACAATTTTTATACCAAAAAATTTTGTATAAAAATGTTTATACCAAAAAGTTTTCTATATACAAAAAATATTTTATCAATTTTTTTTTTTATTAAAAATGTTTCTAAAAAAAATTTTGTTAACAAAAATTTTTTTAACAAAAAATTTTTTTATAGAAAATTTAAAAAAAAATGTTTATACCAAAAAATTTTGTATAAAAAATGTTTATACCAAAAAATTGTCTATACGAAAAATTTATATACCAAAAAAACTTTATATTTAAAAAATTTTTTACCAAAAAATTTTCTACATAAAAAATGGTTATATCAAAAAATTTTTATACCA
The DNA here is from genome assembly GCA_933228675.1 of Stomorhina lunata. NCBI lineage: Eukaryota > Metazoa > Arthropoda > Insecta > Diptera > Rhiniidae > Stomorhina > Stomorhina lunata. The sequence goes on along the minus strand of OW121744.1, from coordinate 103,919,294 downwards.
AAAACTTTCTATATAAGAAATTTTGTATCAAAAATTTTAGTATAGAAAATTTTTTTATCAAAAATTTTTCTATAGAAAATTCAATTACCGAAAATTTTCTATATGAAAAGTTTTTATACCTAAAATTTTGTATAAAAAATGTTTATACCAAAACAAATTCTATTTAAAAAATTCGTATACCAAAAAATGTTCTATTAAAAATTGTATATCAAAAAACTTTTATACCAAAAAAAAATCTATATAAAAAAATTTTATATAAAAAATATTTATACCAAAAAAAATTTATATTAAAATTTTTATACCAAAAATTTTTTTTATATAAAAAATGTCTACCAAAAAATGTTCTATACAAAACATTTTCTATTTAAAAAAAATGTTAATCCAAAATATTTTCTGTTTAAAATTTTTTTTATACAAAAAATTTTGTACCAAAAAATTGTCTGCATAAAAAATGTTTAGGTAGTTTTTTACAAAAAAAAAATAATTAAAAAAAAATTTGGAACGAAAAGTTTTCTATTTAAAAAAAGTTTTGCACCGAAAAAATTTTTTTATTTAAAAATTTTTACATAAAAATTTTTTTAACAAAATAAAAATTTTTTTATCAAAAGTTTTTCTTTAGAAAATTTTTTTTATCAAACATTTTTCTATAGAAATTTTTTTATCGACAATTTTTCTATCAAAAATTTATTTATCAAAAATTTTTTTATAAAAAATTTATTTTCCAAAAATTTTTCTATTTTTCGCTATTTATAATTTTTTATATGGAAAATTTTGTAAAATTATAATATATAATTAAATTTTTCTATAAAAAAATTTCGATAGTAAAATTATTTTATATAGAAAATTTTTGGGTATTAAAAGTTTTTTATATAGAAAATTTTTCGGTATTAATTTTTTTTTTTATATATAATTTTCATTTGACTCTAAGTTAAAATTATCATGGAAATACCCATATTACGCGTTACCATGGAAATCCAATTGAAAACAAATCCCCAAAAAATAACTTTCCCAAGTTCATTAGTTAAGGACATTGTTTATTATTATTACAAATTTTTCGTCTCCAAAAAACGCTATTTAAAATACTTTTACCCAAAATAAAGGAAAAGAATTCGAAATTCCAAAGTTATTAGCAAGAAAACTATGGGAATGTTTGATAATTTCTTGAGTCTTTTAAAGATCAATAAAGAAAAAATGACAGTATTGGTGGTGGGTCTGAATAACAGCGGAAAATCTTCGATTATTAATAGTTTCAAAAGGAAAAATGAAAATAATGCTTATATATCGGTACCAACGGTGGGTTTTACAAATGAGGAGTTCTATAGTGAGTATTTGGATTAACATTAAATAATTTTGAAAGATTTTGTTTAATAAAATAAAATCTTCTTCCCTAGGCCATGGAGTCCAATTCAATGTCGTTGATATGTCAGGAGCCTGGAAATATCGTAATCTATGGCAGCATCAATTCAAAAGCTGTCAGGGTATTATTTATGTTATTGATTCCAGCGATAATATGAGAATGGGTAAGTTGGCAGCCAGATTTTCGAAAATTATATACAAAGAATTTTTTTAAACTCCTATTTTAGTGGTGGTCAAAGAGGAATTATATATTTTGCTTCAGCACCCCGATTTAATAGGTCGTCAAACGCCGATTTTATTTTATGCTAATAAAAATGATTGTGAGAACTCCTTGTCTAGTGTAAACATAGCAGCAGGTTAGTTCGAATTCCCGGGAATGTATTTTATGATTTTTATAAAACTCGTACATGATTATTTTTAAACTTTCAGCCTTAGATCTCACTTCTGTTATGGATAAGCCCTGGCATATTAGTTCAAGTAGTGCTAAAACTGGCGATGGCCTCGATGAGGGCGTTCAGTGGTTGATTCAGCAAATACGTTTAAAACATCAAAAACATTCCAAAAAGGATAAATCCAAAAGAAAGTAGATTAAGTAGTTTATAATTTAAAAATAAGAAATATTTATGTAGATTAAAATAAAGTAGATCAATAAAATTATACGAATAGATGTTACTAGGCCCGAGACATAATTTATCACTACAAAATTTTTTAAACCAAATTTGATCCAAAATAAATTTTTGTTAAAAAATTTTGTATGTAGATTTTTAGGTAGAAAATTTTTTGGTATAAAAATTTTTTGACATACAAATTTTTTGTATAGAAAATTTTTTGATGAAAAATTTTTTATATAGAAAATTTTTTGACATACAAATTTTTTATACAGGCCAATTTTTTCGGTATACAAATTTGATCTAAAATATGTAGAAATTTTTTTGGTGCAAAAATTTTTTTTAAGAAAACTATTCGTTCCAAAATTTTTTAAATTTAAATTTCTTTGGTATAAAAAATTTTTATATAGAAAAGTTTTTGGTATAAAAAATTTTTTGATAGAAAATTTTTTGTTATAAAAATTATTTATATAGAATTTTTTTGTAGAAAAATTTTTTTTGTAGAAAATTTTTGATACAAACATTTTTATGTAGAAAATTTTTTAGTAAAAATTTTTTTTTATAGAGAAATTTTTTATATAAAAAATTTTTTATACAGAAAATTTTTTGGTACATATAAACATTTTTTGCCTTAAAAATTTTTATATAGAAAAATTTTTATTTTATATAGAAAATTTTTTGGTATAAACATTTTTTTTACAGAAAATACATTTTATATACATTTTTTTTGTAAAAATTGGTGTAAAAATTTTTTATATAGAAATTTTTTTGGTATAAAAATTTGTTATATAGAAAATTTTTTGATATAAAAATTTTTTATATAAAAAATTTGCCGGTATAAAATTTTTATATGGAAAATTTTTTCGTATTAAATATTTTTAATATTAAAATTTTTATATAGAAAATTTTTTGGTATAAAAATTTTCTGATAAATATAAAAAGATTTTATATACAAAATTTTTTGGTATACAAATTTTTTAAGAAGAAAAGTTTTTGGTATAACAATTCTCTATATAGAAAATTTTTTGAATTAAAAATTTCTTATATAAAAAATTTTTGATATAAAAGTGTTTATACAGACAATTTTTTGATATAAAAATTTTTTATATAGAAATTTTTTTGTTTATTTGGGAATTAATTATTCGAACTTTAGAATTGATTGAAAAATTAGGTTTAATCAGGCTTGAGTTCATTTAACTTTCAAATTATTAATTTTGAAAATTTGAAAAGTAATTGTGGAGAAAAACTGAAAAAATTATTTTTGAACGCGGCTCAGTGGATTGCAATTTCTGTCCCGCCACAGGACGTCATCAGCACTTTGCGCCCTCGACCACAGTCGAGTTGTCAAATTGCAGAGATAATCATCAATTTAACTCATTGAGTTTGATCGAACATCACTACGTTTAATTGATTGTGTATTCTCCTATTACTTGTTTTGCTCGATCTTTTCACTTGCCGTTGGCATGTAGAGAAGAACAAGACTTTTTTTTTTTTTTTTTGGTTTGATGCTATTTTTAGAATAGTAACAATGTTAACAACATATGTATGTAAGTAAATTACATGAATGTATGTAAATGCAACGTGCCCTTTGCTTTTATTTATTTGGGAATTAATTATTCGAACTTTAGAATTGATTGAAAAATTAGGTTTAATCAGGCTTGAGTTCATTTAACTTTCAAATTATTAATTTTGAAAATTTGAAAAGTAATTGTGGAGAAAAACTGAAAAAATTATTTTTGAACGCGGCTCAGTGGATTGCAATTTCTGTCCCGCCACAGGACGTCATCAGCACTTTGCGCCCTCGACCACAGTCGAGTTGTCAAATTGCAGAGATAATCATCAATTTAACTCATTGAGTTTGATCGAACATCACTACGTTTAATTGATTGTGTATTCTCCTATTACTTGTTTTGCTCGATCTTTTCACTTGCCGTTGGCATGTAGAGAAGAACAAGACTTTTTTTTTTTTTTTAAGTAATAGGAGAATACACAATCAATTAAACGTAGTGATGTTCGATCAAACTCAATGAGTTAAATTGATGATTATCTCTGCAATTTGACAACTCGACTGTGGTCGAGGGCGCAAAGTGCTGATGACGTCCTGTGGCGGGACAGAAATTGCAATCCACTGAGCCGCGTTCAAAAATAATTTTTTCAGTTTTTCTCCACAATTACTTTTCAAATTTTCAAAATTAATAATTTGAAAGTTAAATGAACTCAAGCCTGATTAAACCTAATTTTTCGAAATTTTTTTGATATAGAAAATTTTTTGGTATAAAAATTGTTTATATTGAAAATGTTTGTATAAAAAATTTTTTGGGATAAAAATTTTTTATATAGAACATTTTTGGGTATAGAATTATTTTATAAAGAAAATTTTTTGGTATTAACATTTTTGATATAGAATATTTTTTGGTATACAAATTTTGTATATAAAAAAATTTTTGGAATATACATTTTTTACATAAAAATTTTGTTAACGAAATTTTTTTGGGATAAAAATTTTTTATATAGAAAATTTTGTGGTAAAAAAAAATTTTTTATGTAGAAAATTTTTTTGATATAAAAATTTTTTATATAGAAAATTTTTTGGTATAAAATTTTTTTATATAAAATTTTTTTCAACGATTTTTTTTTTGGGATTTTTTGATATAAAAACTTTTTATATAGAACATTTTTTGATACACAAATTTCTTATATAGAAGATTTTTTGGTATAAAAAATTTTATATAGGAAATTTGTTGGTATGAAAATTGTTTATATAGAAAAATTATTAATAGATTTGAAATAACCCTTGGTTCAAACAGATGACCCACCCTTTAGATAATGTGTCTCTATAAAAACCAAAATTCATTGTCAAAGATATTTTGATTTCAGATAAAATCAAATCCATATTTCAAATAAAATGTTATGATAAATAAACATAAATATCTACTTATAGAGATAAAACGATAAGAAAATCAAAGCAAATGTATATAATTTATTAATTAATAATATTAATTTATTATTTATCAATTGGAAGTTATAGCTTTTTATAATTTTCTAATTGGTGTTATTTAAGCTCCTGAAGATTTTTTTTGTTACTGATATCAATGAAAAATAAACTGATTAAAGGTCGCACCCAGTTTGTTAATAAAAAAATAATTTTTTGAAAAAAAAAAGTAAATTTTTGTACAAATTTTAAAATGTGAAAAAAAATGAAATCAAAAAAGTTTATACAAAAAAATTGCCTAGGAAAAATTAAAAAAAAAATAAATATTTAGATGTTTATAACGAAAATTTTCTATAAAAAAAGATTATGTCTAAAATTTCAATAAGAAATGGAAAATTTTTAACGAAAAAAGGTTTATACTGAAAAATTTCTTACGAAAAATTTTTTGTTTAAACAATTTTCCATCAAAAAATTAAATGGCAAAAAATTTTTGGGGAAAAAGTAAAAATTTTATATTGAAAAAATTTGTATTACAAAAATTTTATATAAAAAATTTTTTACCAAAAATATTTTTAATAAGAATTTTTTGTCCCAGAAATTTTTTTAAGAAAAAAATGATAAAATTAAGAACATTTGTATGAAAACATTTTTTATAACTAGCAAAATTGTAGTAGAATAGGCTAAAAACTTTATATTCACTTAAAAATTATCTAAACTATATTTATTTGTCTTGTAAATTATGTCAACGGTCAAACATCTGGTTACCCTAAACTTTTATTACTGTTTCCTCTTTCCCTTTAAATTCCCAAACTAGAATTTATTTTCCCCATCTATGGGCAACTTTATTTATAACGTTGATTTGTTGTTGTTTTTGCTCCCAGCTGTTTTCGAACACACACTCGCATTTGACATATCTCCCCGTTCAGTGGAAAGAAAAAGCAGCAGAGACATTTTCGCAAATAGCCAGTGATCTTTGTACCGTGTACTAAATTTTTAATTTTTGTTTGATTTAATTTTCCTCAAACCCGGTACAAGGGAAATATTATTAATATATTTTTTATAATTGTTTAAGTTTAAAGCGAATTTTATTAAGTAAATTATAACAAAATGTTGGCAAATGTAAAGTTGTTTGCTGTGACAAATTCTGCCAAGAAATTGTGCACAATTGGTAAGTGAAGAATATTAATTCCATAAGTAAAATTTAAATTAAAAAATTGTATAATTAGGTCTTGGAATATCCTAGTAAAATTCAATAAATTGCTACAATTTCGGGTTATAAATTAATTTAGTTATATTTTCTTTAATTAACTGAAAAATCGACGTCTACGTTACTCATTTGTTGTTGTTGTTGTTTTGTGTTTGGTAATGGTCAAAGTCCAATAAAGAAAAAAGATTGCGTCTATCTCTCTATAAAAATAAAATTAAATACAAAACAACAATATTTCTTTCTATCAATATGAAAGTCTTTGATAATTATGTGAATGATTTTAGTTATAACAGCGGCCAAAGATAGGAATTTATTAATAATTTCTATATATGTATGTATAGGGTAAAATTTGGTAATACTAAAACTGATTTACAGATTTTGTAATTGAATGTAAAAGTAGATAAACTTATCCAAGAGCCATTTATTTGGCTTTATTATACTCTACACCAATCTAATTGTTTTGGGTTATTATAAGTTTGAACTGATGTTTGTAACACAAAGAGTTATTGATCTATACCGATCGTCTAAGAATAACCTCCAGAATCATTAGTACTCTATCCGTCTATCCGCCCTCGGTTGAACCTAATCCCTAGAGGGCGCGTCCCCGGGTGGCGGATAGGGGGATGCCTCCCATTCATGGGGGGAACCAGCCACATAAATAGGTGGCGAGGAACTCCTTTCCATGTGTGGTTGGTAGGAGAAAAATCAAATATCTCCCGCGGACCAAACAGGTAGTAGTGGGTTAATACTTTAAACTAACCCCCCCCCAAGCCCCGGTGTCATGCGTCTTTTTTTACCGTGCTACGGGCTTTCGGTTCGCAGTCGGGGGTAGACTGTGTTTCAACGGTGCCTGGTTGGATACCTTAACGCCTCCACCATTATCTAGTCGCTCTCGCGTTATAGGGGCTATGACGGGGGTGACCTCAATTCCCCCATACTCGTGGGAACAAAATTTCGAAAAGCAATCAAAATATTTAAAAAAAAAACAAATTTAACACGGACGGGACTTCCTTGAAGGACAGCTTCAGGGCTAGACGGGACATACCAGGGAGGGACGACATCGACGAACTGACTCTTAGCGACATTAACGCGGACATACTCCATCAGGAGAGACAATTACTGACGGACTTAGAAGAGTTGGGGGGGCTATTGGACGATCTGGACTCCTCTCACACCACCGGAGCCACACAGACTCTGGCGGACGTCTCGCTTGAGTCGGATTCAGAATTCAAGGTTACTGTAATCTCAAATTCTGGGTGATCTCAATCGGGATCTCCTTCAGGATCTAGGGACCCGCTGGTAGGAGAGACCCAGAGGGAACAGACTGACTCTGCCGGTTCTACTGCTATCACAAGTTGTGCGACAGAGGTCTCGCTGGATCCGGACACAGAGGGCGATGTCAAAGTGACACCGGCTTTGTGTCAGGGTCCAGCTGGATCTCTTTTGGGTTCTGTGGTTGCAGTGGAAAGGGAGAGCCAGGCTGAACTGGCTCCGGAAGCCCAGAAAGATCGTTCTGACTGCACCGACAGGACTGAAGCTACTCAGGTTTCTGAGGTTATCGTGCTTGACACCACTTCCTAAAAGAATAAAGAGATAGCAGGAAAGAGAAATAATAGAAGGGAAAAGGATATAGATGTAGATCGAGTTAGAGAGAAAGTAGAGGAGTAGTAGAGGACTGGTAGCTAAGACGCTACCATATGGAGAGAAACATATCTAAGCCGACTGAGTTCCAATGAAAAACCTACAACGTTAGTTCGCACTGCTGTATGTGCCCAGCTCCTCATGGAATCTGTTACATAGAAATTTATGTCTCTGGTGTTGGAGCATCCCTATAAATTTTATAAAACAAAATTAAATTTTTCTTGTTATTTCTATCATCCACAGGAGCTCTGCGCAGTTTGGCCACAGCACCACCCGCCACTCAACCTCAAAAACACAATATTGTTTTGGTAGATGGTGTAAGAAGTCCCTTTTTATTGTCCGGAACCACTTACTCTAAGTTAATGCCTCATGAATTGGCGCGTCATTCTCTTTTGTAAGTGTTAATTAAACTTTATAATAACTCTCAATTCGAATGTAATTAAATACTTCAATTTTCTAAAAACTTAAAGGAGCCTTTTGCGTAAAACCAAAGTCGACAAGGAACTTATCGATTATATTGTTTATGGTTCAGTTATTCAAGAAGTTAAGACCTCCAACATTGCCCGTGAAGCAGCTTTGGCTGCAGGTTTCAGCAACAAAACACCCGCCCACACAGTCACCATGGCTTGCATCAGTTCAAATGCTGCCATTACCACTGGTATGGGTTTAATTGCTACTGGAACTTATGATGTCATTGTTGCTGGTGGTGTTGAGTTTATGTCGGATGTTCCCATTAGATTCTCACGCAAAATGCGTTCTCTTATGTTAAAGGCCAACAAGGCCAAGACTTTGGGTCAACGTTTGTCTTTGTTGTCTACCTTTAGACCCAACTTTTTAATACCTGAATTACCCGCCGTTGCTGAATTTTCCTCAGGTGAGACTATGGGTCATTCGGCTGATCGTTTGGCTGCTGCCTTCAATGTTTCGCGTCAAGAACAAGATGAATATGCCTTGAGATCACACACCATGGCTCACGAGGCTCAACAAAAGGGTTACTTTACCGATTTGGTTCCCTTCAAAGGTAATTTATTTTTAAAACTTTTAATTTAAAGGTTTTGTATACTACTTTCCTTATAAATTTTTAGTTTCTGGCGTTGATCAATTAGTGGCTAAAGATAACGGTATTCGTGTTTCCTCCAAGGAACAATTGGGTAAATTGAAACCTGCCTTCATTAAGCCTCATGGCACCATTACAGCTGCCAATGCCTCATTTTTGGTAAGTTTTAAACTATTTCATAACTATTCTAAAAGCAGGTGATTTTTATCTTCACTATTTGAATAATTTTTTAGACTGACGGTGCTTCCGCCTGCATTTTAATGACTGAAGAAAAAGCCAAACAAATGGGCTTGAAACCTAAGGCATACTTGCGTGAATTCACCTATGTTTCTCAAGATCCCGTCGATCAATTGCTATTGGGTCCTGCCTATGGTATTCCCAAGTTGTTGAAAAAAGCTGGTCTAGGTCTTAAGGATGTTAGCACCTGGGAAGTCCATGAAGCTTTTGCCGGTCAAATTGTGGCCAACCTCAAGGCCTTGGATTCCGACTGGTGGTGCAAGACCTATTTGGGTTTAAATGAGAAATATGGTGCCCCTGATATGAGCAAATTCAACAACTGGGGTGGTTCTCTGTCCATTGGTCATCCCTTCGCCGCTACTGGTGTACGTCTGTGCATGCATACCGCCAACCGTCTTGTTCGTGAGGATGGCAAATTTGGTGTAGTATCCGCTTGTGCCGCTGGCGGCCAAGGTGTAGCTATGTTGCTCGAAAGATATCCAGGAGCTACAGCCGATTAAAATCGAAACGATTCCTCGTATTTTATTTTATATTTTAATAAAATGTAATAATTAAGCCGTTATTCTGCTATAATTTAAAAAGTCTAAGTTAAAAAGTGCATTTTTCAAAGTCATCCATTAAGTTTTCTTCATTTTCAAATTCTTTTTTTTTACCTTAACTCGATTATAAATAAAATCATAGAAAATAAACCATTTAATAAAAACAATTTTATATATATTTAAATGAAAAACAAAATATGTTAATTTATTCTTCTAATCTGGGGCGGTACATAGTGTTCATCTACAACACGGGGCTTCTTCTTTTTGCCAAACCATTTCTTGGGATAGAATACACGTTTATTGTAGATATCCAAATCCAGTTTCTCTTCGTTGTCAAAGAACCAAAGCAATTCTTTTTGGGTAGCTATATCACCCTGCAGCTGTTCAATATTCTGTATTCTTTCTTTTTGGGATTCTTCATTTTCAAGTTCAACTTTCCTTTGGTTTCTTATTTGCTGCCATTGAGGCAGTAATTGCTTTTGTTTCTCAGCCAAGGTGACAGCCTCTTTGGTGGCTGCCTCTTTAAGGAATCCATCAAGTTGTTCGGAAAATGAGTTTTTCGTTTGCAATTTTTCGATTTTATTAAGAAGATCAGCCTGATCACTCTTGGTTAAAAGTTCTTTGCAAATTTCAACCAAGTCTGCATTTATTTCGATTGTTTTGGAGCCTAAAAATTTATTCAGTTCCTCATATTTAGCCGTCAACACTAGACCCAAGACAAAGGCACTATCTTTGCTGCTGCCTTCCAGAATCTTAGGGGAAATCTTCAGAACAGCTTTACCCATTTCAAAATGTTGATCAATTTGTAGCTCATTTCTTAGAAACTTGACACGCACTTTTTTCTTAAAGATAAAAAATCAATAAATATCGTTTAAATACCATAAAAAACTGAAACCTACCTCTTGTACTTTGCCCTTAGGAGCAGGAGGGGCTGCTTCCTTCTCTTCCTTAGCCTCTCCCTTCAAAAGTTCCTTCTTCAAAGATTCCATTACAGACTTTAAGCAGAATCCCTGAACAAACTTGCTATCAATTTCATCCAATAACACCAATTTTAAAGCCAAAGGTAAACCCAAATCGTACTCCTGCTCCTCATGCAAAGACTGAGTAACAGCAAATGCGGTAAAGTTATTTAAAAATATGCCATACTGAGGACGATCTAAAAGTACCGGCACTACTTCTTGTATACTAGAATTCTCCATTAAATGCCTAACAACGCCGAAATGTGTTGACTCCAGAGATGTATTGGCCATTTTGGTGGCTCTAAGGCTGGCGAGTAAATCGAGTACCGCGGAACGTCTATCCTCATATTGAGGCAGATTATTGACGAAGACATCGAGGTTAAGTGCATTCAAATTTTTACTGACAACTGCAAGTTGTATTTGATTGCCATTCATGCCACTCGGTGGCTCCAGGCGGGTGTTTAGCACTTCCTTGATTTCATTTGAGATAAGTCTCTTTGATATATTTATGTATGTTGGACATACAAGACCCTTGGACCTTAAAAACATCCTCAAAGAATTCCAATGCTTATATCAATCGAACTAATCTCCTCACTTTGGGTCGTTGCTTCAGTCCGTGACATAACAAGATGTTTGTTTACAAAAATCTAAAATGTGTCATTTTAAACAATAGGGTGACACGTGTATATTTTGCTACAATAAATTAACAGGGTAATTTATATATATCAAACTATAGAATGCTGGCTCTTACAAAGAAAGAAACCGCGACAAGTGAGGACCAATTACGAAGTAACTAAGTCAAAATGACACAGAAAAACGCTAAGGCACCCCAACTTAATTTTCGGCAGTATAGGTAAAATCAAGAGATAATGTATTTTTAAATTTGTATTGTCTCGCAAGATATTTTGATTCTGTTCGATTTTTTATCTCCGATTTCGATGAAATGTTGTATACATTCTCCTAGTTTACACAGTTTTTAAAGTTCTTCAAAATTTTAAATTTCGCTTTGGTTCGGATTTTATAGCGGTCTAAAGTTAGTTTTTTCAAGATTCTTTTTCTTTATATGCCTATAACATTTGATACTGTTATCCGATTTTTATGAAACTAGTCTTACATTTCTGCGTATATTTGTCCAACATGCTCCTAACTATTGTATAAATTAAATTTATTTCTCAATTCCCTATGGATCGTGGGGAGGTTTGGTTAATTAATTGTATAACATAAATATCCATTAAAGGAATCGTATTTGTAAGCGAATTAAATAAATAGTAAAGTAAATTTTGTATTCAAAAACTTCAGATTAATTAAGTTAGAATGGAAATTTCAAAATAATTTTAAAAGATAAAAACTTGCATAAAGCACAAAAAATTCACATGGAAATATTTATCTATTTAATAATGCAAGTAGAAGAAAATCTTTCGAAACTTGGTATACTAAATTGGAAAATAAGCGCATAAGATAATGAGGTGCATGGAATTCTAAAATATGCTCGGCCTTTGACCTAAACAGGTTATAATTATAGGCCATTTATGTAAAGTAGGTTATAATTCTAAAAGTTTTCCTCATAAACATTTTGCATGCATTCATTCTGACTAATTTGAAATATTCCATATGTGTTGAGACCCTTTGGGATATTTTTAGCTTCAGCAAATTAATTCTTTCCTCAGAAGTTTTTCTAACATAAAAATAACACTACCGTATTTTTATTCTATTTTATTTGGTATATTCTTCGGCGTCAGCAAACATTTATTGCTTATGGCATAATCTTTAAAATATTCCGGACCTTTTTCCAAATAATCAGCTTTGGTCGTTAGATAATTCTTGAATTGAGGAGAATTGGCCAGATCTTTGGCTCCAAACCAAGCGTCTAAACGTGAATTTTTACTTTCTCTTACGGCGAATGATGAATTAAATGGGCGCATTTCTTGCAGTTCCTTGAGTAGGCGATTTTTAAGTCCTTTAGAAAATTAGGGGTTATTGTTATAAATTTATATTTTATATTTTTTTAGAAATAATACCTGGTAATTTTGAGCACCCTCCGGTTATTAAAATATTATTAGCTAAAGCTTGTTGTTCATTTGAATCGAAGAGTTTAAATACGAAATTTAAAAGCTCTGCTACTCCGGTCTCTGACATACCAATCATACTGGGTTGGAATAGTAATTCAGGAGCTCGCAAAGATTCAACACCTACATGAAGCTAGAGGAAAACATAAGATTTCAATGTGAATTTGTGCTTAAGAACTATCGGTTTCGCTTATAGAGGTCTTAATAGTTAAATAAAAGTTGTCATAAATTTAGCTTAATGAATCACCGAATCACAATAATTTTTTATTTGAATAACTATTTTTTTTTTTTTAATTGAAAAGTGTTCCGAATAAAATATGCACTTACTATTTCAGACAAAACATATCTATTATGCAACAATTAATATTTTTGTCAATCACGTTAGTTTTTATAGATATACTATATATATGGGATTATACTGTTTTACAATCATTGATTTTCAAATTGCATTACATTAAATGTCAGATGAATTTGTACAATATTTCAGTAAATTTTTGTATTTTTATTTAATCTAAACTTTGACTGTGTTTAGATGAGGACTCGTCTGAATTGGTAAGACACATCATATGTTACTGTCATATGCTCCAAAATCAGAGCCGAAAATTTTTAGGTAGTATTTTTAACGAGGAACTTAAGGACATCCAACAGTGTAAACTGATGGCTTAGTTATGACTCTATTACTGCTTTTATTATTTTATTTTTTAGTTTCTATGTTGCTTACACTTCTGTACACTCTTCCCTATCAATGAAGAACGTTTAATTCGATAATAGATTTTTATGCTTTTACGTTATTAAGCTTCTTAAAATTTTGGAATTAGTCACGAATTTTATATATAATAGACCTGTTATATGAATGTCACCTATAGCTTGTCGTCAGAATTGTAACTGATTACAAATCATTAAGATATTTTACTTGAGTCACCCTGTTGCCACCAATGTATTTCATTAACACATTTGCTGGCTAAACAGCCGTTTCAAAATCACAAATTATTAGATAAACAGTGCACGAAATGTCTTTGAGCCATCTAATAAAGCGTTGCACGTTAGCTGCTCCTGCTCTAATAAGACGCAATATATACTCAAGCGCCGTAAGGACACACAGTAAGGCCTATGACCACGATGGTAAAACCAAAATCAACATATTCAATACCCAACAGGATTTGGGTATAATGATCACTGGCTATAGTCAGTATGGTTTTCGTATGAATAACGATATGGTGGTTATAGGACCAGTGGCAGTCTTTCCCAGGTTTGTGTTTCCATAGTTTATACAACAGTTAAAAAACCGTAATTGCATTTTTTGCTTCTAAAGGTCTATTTTGTCCTGGGATGTTGAATCGGTAGATGATATAAATGAAGAAAGCTTGTCCTTATTTACCGCCCTAGAGCCTAAACTAGATCTTTTGATAATAGGTATTGGAGATCAGCCTGCTACGCCCGCTTTCTCTAAAAAGATTTTGGGTTTTATGAAGAAATACAAAATCAATGTTGAAGTTTTAAGGACAGAACAAGTAAATTGACCAAGAACTCAGTCTAAGAAATGCCTTCTAACTTTTTTTCAACCATTTACAGGCCTGTGCTACATTTAACTTCCTAAATGCTGAGAATCGTATGGTGGCCTCTGCTTTAATACCCCCTCTACATATTTCATATAATGAAAACGATCTTGTGGCCTCAAGTGTTCAAAGATTTAAGGAAAGTTTTTAGTATGTTTAATAGTTTAGATTAAATTGTTATTTTAAATCGCTCGATCCTTTGTTAGCTACATTAAAAAATATTTTAGAGAAAAATAAAAGTTTAACTTACCTGATACAATTCTGCGGTATTTTCTACACTTTCCTTATCCTTTTCCATAACAGCATGATGATATTTCATTATATTGTCATATTCCAAAAGCTTTTCATTCTCAGCATCGCTATCACTTTCATCCTCTTTGCTGATTTTTTTATAAACATCCCAATCATTATCGTCTTTGCCAAATTCATCGGTTCCCTTTTCATTGGAGGCCAGCAAGGAAATAATACGCATACGTTCTTGTGAGGCTACTGTGTGTCTCTTGGCCATTTCTTGTCTACGTTTATTGCGATTAGATTTCTTTTCTATTATATTTATATGTTTTTGTTTAATATCTTTGAGCCAGTCCTCTAGTGTTACACCGGCGGGAGGTTTAAACTTTGAAACCCGGCTGGATGAGGTAGAAGGATTCGCAGGATTTATCATAGAGGCTTCCATACTGCTCTCTTCTGCCTTCTTTTCCCTTAATCTCTTTTGGTTTGCTTCTATCAGTCTTTTGGTCATTTCCTTACGCCTTTTAAGCTTCTCTTCTGCGGCCATGGGATTGACGGCTGCTGGCTGCACATAGGGCAGCTGAATTTTCTTAACATTTTCATTATAGTACTCAATGTTATCCCAATTTTTTAATTCCTCCTTGTAGTCTAAGGCCACAAAGCTGTGATTGTGAAATATATCTTCCATGCGCGTCCAGGAGATGGCATTCAAGTGTGCGGGATATTTCATTTGTAGTAAACGATATAAATAGGAAATCATTTGAAAGCCACCCAAATTCAGACGCCGAACTTTATCATGTTGCAGGGCACCTTTGAGTACAGGCACCACATGGGTGGTGTGATAGCCAAAATTAATAATCAAGCAGTCCTGTTCCTGATCATTTTCACGGTTATGTAGCCAACTGAATAAGGAATCTATGCCATAACACAAGGAGGTAATGCCATAGCATTCAAAGAGTAATTCGTTCATGTCTAGGCAAAGAAAAAGGAAATAATTATTTGTTGCTTAGTTTTTTTCAAGGTATAGCTTACTTTGCCTGCAATAATTGGGATTACTGAGGGGCTCTGTTATTAATATAGTGTGGGGTCTAAATTCAGGATCTTCCTTGGTCAACTTGCCAAATATATAATCAAATATGTGCTCCTGGTATATGGGATGGGTAACAACATTTCTTTCAAATTGATTTTTAACCAACAAACGCATAGCATCTACATCTATTTCATCACCAATCACCAGTTCATTTCCTAGAGCTGGACCATCTTTGTCTTTCTTTTTATCCTTACGCGGCTTGGCCACTAGATTCCGGAATTCATACAAGGGCTTCTCAGAGTCATGGTAACCAATGCGACACTTGTAGGAGCCTAAAAATTTTAAATCATTAAACATATTTATAAAAATTTAGAAAAATCTTGCCGTTGTCTATAATTAAAATTCGTTCTTGAGACATTTTTGTAAATATTTCTTAAAATTTGTCGATTCTTTTAAATTTTGTAAACATTAACCCTAAAATGTTCAAATAGAATCATATCAACAGGGTGCCTCTAATATATACTCATAAAATGAACTGTCATCCTTGTTTTAATAGCTACAAACAATTGGCAACTCTTGAGAACAAAATCCAAACATCTGGCCCTCTTTAAATAATTCACATATTTTTTTTAATCAAAACGAAGACGGTATAAAAAGTAGAAAAATATATAATTAATTATTTATAATAAATATGGAAGATCAGCGTAGCGATAAAATCTATGGAGGATGTGAAGGTCCCGATGCCATGTATGTTAAGCTAATATCGTCAGATGGTCATGAATTTATTGTAAAACGGGAGCATGCCTTAACCTCTGGCACCATTAAGGCTATGTTGTCGGGGCCAGGACAATTTGCAGAAAACGAAGCCAATGAAGTACATTTTCGCGAGATACCGTAAGTATTCCTCTAAGTATAAAACAAACAACATCATCAAAATGTTTCCTGCGTGGAAGACCCTTAAAAAATTTGCTCAACTAGGGCTGGAAATTTTTCTTCTATGCAAAATGCAACTGACACACAAACTTATGGACAAATTTTTTTTGTTAATATGTATGAAAGTATATGTATTATATGAATGAAAGCCAATATAAATAAGCAAATACTTAAGTATATAATGCACAATCATTGTATATATAGATATGTACTATATATTTTAACATAAACACGGCTCATCTTGAAATTTTTTGGAAAAATCTTACTGATTGTTTTAATGACGGTTTTTGTTCTTTCTTTTAATGTTTTAAGAAGGTTTTAGAAACAAAAAACGTACTTTAACCTTTCACGGATACCGTCTATTTTTAGAAATTTCATGACAAACTTTTCAGATAGTTTTTAATTGGTCTGACTAATAGTCTAGCTAGACAAATCTTATCGTTTTGTTAGTTATCAGGAATTGTTTTGGGCATGAGGAGTACATGTAAAATCTATTAACCTAATCCAATAAGAAATTTAATAGTTTATAGTAAATGTTAAGGTTTTTGAAAGATTATTTGATATCTGGCGGTGGTTATATGGCTGAGAGATAAAATAGTATATAGCACAGAAGTTTGTGTACAAGGCAAAAGCTTGAATATCTTGTGATTTTCCAGTCTGATATAGAAACGGATCGATAGAACGATTTCATCAAAGTGTCTAGCGCTAGTAGGTGAAACTTATGAGAAATAATCAAATGCTGTGACAAAACTTAAAGCCTGATGCAAAAACAGGACAATAGAACAATATCTCGATTGCTTCTGAAATCAATGAAACTATCACAGAAAGAAGTTGAAGAGATGTGGCCGATATCTAGCTAGTAGGATCAACTATTGAAATTTAGAAAGTGAAGACAAATGCTCTTGGTCTGATGCAAAAACGGTCAAAAGAATACTTTTTTGATTAGCTAGTAGGAACAACTTTTAAAATATGGAAATCGATGCATGACAAATACTTTTTGACGAAACTTAAAGCCGATATAAGATTTACCCTTCTGATCCAAAAACCATAGATATAGATCGCTTAAGAAATATTGACAGTCCAAAGCCCATATATGGGTATCGAAGGTTAACAGAAAAAAGTTACATAACAAGTTTGGACAAAGGTGTAAGTGTTACATATCTTGCACTTAAATATGAAGTGGGCAAATCAACAATTTGTGCTATTAAGACAAATAAAAAGACGGAACTCAATTCCGTTCGAAAGTGGAATAAATTCCGCATTTTGCTTATATAGAAAAAGTAAAACCAAAAATTTTTCGGAATGAAACCACTTTCTATTTTCAAAGTGGAATTGAATTCGTATGTTTTTCTTTGTTTATTCAATAATTAAACAAATTCCTCAATTAATCAGTGTTATTTGTTTTAATAAAGATAGAGTTACTGATTTCAATCGAAAAATATGTTTTGTACTGTTTTTGCATTTGTACTGTTTTTGTTTTGTACTGTTTTTGCATTTAAAATTTTTCGAAATCTATAGCACATAAAATCATTTCGATCGAAATTCAACTACGAAATGGTTCCAATTCTGAACGGAAATTGTGACATGTCTGATAATTATTGATAAAAGAACACAATTTGACACATGATCAAATTTACAATGCGGACAAAACTGGCCTGTTTTAGAAACTGGTTGCAGGCAAAACTTTTATTTTAAAAAGTGAAAAATGTGCAAATGGAAGAAAAGCCGTTCCTGGCCTGAACAAATGCTTCTGGGAACCACAAAGTAAAACCACTGTGCAGCGTAACAACAGCTAAAATTAGTACAACGGAGGCACTCAAAGTATTTAACGAAGTTATTTCTCTGAGTGAAAATAATCTATGATATTTTGGTATTGCGAAAATGCAATGATAAGGCATTATAGAATTCCCTTGAATAAAAAAATACAAATATAAATAAACATAAAGACAAAAACGGAACGGGGGCAGTCCCTTAGTCTCTACCTTCAACTGTTAACATGTTAAAAACGCTATAAACATCAAGGGGGTAGGGTCAGTACATTTTAACTAAACTTTGAATTACTTAGTACTCAAGGAGCACTGGTCCAAAACTTTTAAACGCTGTAAAAAAGATAAAATTTGGTCGATATTACACAAAAAAGAGGGTTTTCTATTAATTAAACTAAATCATTTTAATGTCTTCTAGGGCATATTTAACGGAGAGCTTCTAAAATGTTTAATCCTTCATAGTTTATACAATTTTCTAAGAAAATAGATTAATTTCGAATCGAATCTAGTACAGAACCCTAAAGACTAATTTCTGACCTATTAATTTCTCCTGCCCTAATCTTTAGGAATCTATTATTGATGTTTTATTATAATTAACGTATTATTTTAATTACAACTTTCCTCTTCTCTTCCAGCTCTCATATTCTACAGAAAGTTTGCATTTACTTTACCTACAAAGTACGCTATACAAATAGCTCAACAGAAATTCCAGAATTCCCAATTGCCCCTGAAATAGCTTTGGAACTTTTGATGGCTGCAAACTTTTTAGATTGTTAAAACAAAACAAAAAAACTATAAATTATGTTGTTCTTTTTATTTTTTTTCCTTATATTAAAATCAATACGATAAAACAGACTCTAATTTTACTTTTAATTTTAAAACAAGTTACAAATTATTTAATAGACAAGTTAATAAAGAAGGCGATGGAATAAATTTGCATTATTCACTTTGAAATATTTTTGATTTTGCTAATAAAAATAAAAACATAATAGAAAATTTTATTTTTAATAAATTTAAAATTTTGAATAAAATAAAGTTGACAAGTTTTTTGAATCAAAAAAATCATATAAAAATAAGAAATTTTTGAAAAATTTCCCATAAAAATAAAAAAAAATTTGAAAAATTTCCCATAAAAATAAGAAATTTTTGAAAAATTTCCCATAAAAATAAGAAATTTTTGAAAAATTTCCCATAAAAATAAGAATTTTTTGAAAAACTCTTATGAAAATAAGAAATTTTCGAAAAATTTCCTATAAAAATAAAAAATTTTTGAAAAATTTCCTACAAAAATAAGAAATTTTCGAAAAATTTCCTATAAAAATAAGAAATTTTTGAAAATTTTCCTATAAAAATAAGAAATTTTTAAAAAATTTGAAAAATTTTCCTATTAAAATAAGAAATTTTTGAAAAATTTTCTATAAAAATAAAAAGTTTTTGAAAAATTTCTTATAAAAATAAGAACATTTTTGAAAAATTTCCTATAAAAATAAGATATTTTTGAAAAATTTCCTATAAAAATAAGAAAAAAATGTCTTATTTTTATAAGAAATTTTTTAAAAATTTGTTATTTTTATAGGATTTTTATTTTTAAAGGAAATTTTAAAAAAATTCTTATTTTAATAAGTTTTTTTAAAAATTTCTTATTTTTATAGGAAATTTTTAAAAATTTCTTATTTTTATAGGAAATTTTTAAAAATTTCTTATTTTTATAGGAAATTTTTCAAAAATTTCTTATTTTTATAGGAAATTTTTCAAAAATATTTATTTTTATAGGAAATTTTTCAAAAATATTTATTTTTATAGGAAATTTTTCAAAAATTTCTTATTTTTATTGGAAATTGATCAAAAATGTCTTATTTTTATAGGAAATTGTTCAAAAATTTCTTATTTTTATAGGAAATTTTTCAAAAATTTATTTTTTTTTATAGGAAATTTTTTTAAAAAATTTTTATTTTTATAGGACATTTTTCAAAAATTTCTTATTTTTATAGGAAATTTTTCAAAAATTTCTTATTTTTATAGGAAATTTTTCAAAAATTTCTTATTTTTATAGGAAATTTTTCAAAAATTTCTTATTTTTATAGGAAATTTTTCAAAAATTCTGTTTTTTAATAGAAAAATTTCCAAAAATTTCCTATTTTTATAAGAAATTTTTCAAAAATTTCTTATTTTTATAGGAACTTTTTCCATAATTTGTTATTTTTATAGGAAATTTTTCAAAAATTTCTTATTTTTATAGGAAAATTTCTGATTTTTAAAAGAACTTTTTCAAAAATTTTTGATTTGTTATTTTTTTTTAGATTTTTTTTTAATTTCTATATTTTCGACTTAAGACTTATTTCTTGCAAATGAACTGGAAAAACGTATGGAAAGATTCTTGGAAATATTTTCGTACTAAATTCTATTTAGTACATTTTAAAGCAACCGTGCAACACGTGATTATTTAGTAGTTTCCTAGCGGAGCAATTGTACATACGGTGCCAGAATGGATCCTGAAGTCAAGCAAAAAAGATCAAAAATGTCGGCTTTGGAACAATTGAAGAAATACACTACTATTGTAGCTGATACCGGTGATTTTGAAAGTAAGTAGATAAAAATCTTGAAAGATACACATTAAGAAATAATCTGATAGTGTGACATTAATAATGACAAGCTCGGTGGGGGGTCTAAGTCTAAAGTGTTTATTTGTATAAGTATCTTATAGATACATGTGTATGTTGGTCTGAATGTTAATGGAATATAGAATGGAAAAATATGTGATTTGCAAAAATAAAAAGTTGTAACCTTAGATACTGTGTTACTTATACATAGGAACATGTGTACTATACACCCTATACGTGTTAACAGAGCGGTCTAACCTTCAATTGTCTCTAGATTAGAAAGAATAACAAATAATTAAAATTTGTTATCATTATGTGAAGGCATGAGTTTTGTTTATAAACACTTATTTTAATATTATCGAGATGAGATTTTTTTTTCAATGGAATTTTTTTTGTAATCAAAATTTAAATAATGATGTATGCATTTTTTCTTAATAATTTTTAGGCATGAAGCTTTACAAGCCCACCGATGCTACCACCAATCCTTCTCTTATCCTAAATGCTGCCAAAATGGATAAATACAAGGCTTTAGTCGAAAAGGCTGTAGCCTATGGCAAAAAAGTCGGAGAGTAAGTAGAATTGTTATATATTTCAAGATTATTCATTCATTATGAAACCTTATAATCCAATTGTAATACGTTACAAGCCAATATTATACATTATAACGCATTATAAGGCAATTATAACAAATTAAAATGCGATTATAACGCATTAAAATTGGATTATTATACATTATAACGCATTATTATGCCATTATAACTTATTATAACTTTTTATAATGCGTTTATAGCTTATTATAACGCATTATGATACAATTATAACTTGTTATAATATATTATAATGCATTATAATGCACAGATAACTTATTAACGCATTATAATGGGATTATAACACATTATAATAGGATTATAACTTTTTACAACGCTTAATAATGTAATTATAATTTATTATAACGCATTTTGATACAATTATAGCTTGTTATAACGCATTATAACATATTATAATGCATTATAATGCATAGATAAATTATTATAACGCATTATAATGCGATTATAACACATTATAATGCGATTATAACGCATTATAATGCTATTATAACACATTATAATGCTATCATAACACATTATAATGGGATTATTACTTTTTATAACGCTTAATAATGCGATTATACCTTATTATAATACATTTACAACTTATTATAATGCGTTTATAACTTATTATAATGCGATTATAGCTTTTTATAACGCATTATAATACGATTATGAATTATTTTAATGCACTGATAACTTATTATAACGCATTATAATGCTATTATAATACATCGTAACGCATTATAATGGGATTATAACTTTTTATAACTTAATTATGATAAATTACAGCCTGTTATAACGCATTATAACATATTATAATGCGATTATAACACATAATGCGATTATAACACATTATAATGCGATTATAACTTTGTATAACGCTTAATAATGGATTATAACTTATTATAATGCATTTACAACTTATAATGCTTTTATAACTTAATGCGTTTATAGCTTGTTATAACGCATTATAATACGATTATGACTTATTATAATGCTACTATAATACATCTTTTATCCCATTATAAGCGATTATTATACATTATAACACTTTATAATGACAACTTACTATAATTCTTTTATAATACATTACAATTTTTTATAATACCACCATAAATTATTCTAAATTACTCATAACATTCTTCTCCAACATTCCTTCAGCTCTCTACCCGAGAAAATTGACGAAGCCATGGATTTCTTGTGCGTTTCTTTTGGTTGTGAAATTTTGAAAATTGTTCCCGGTCGCGTTTCGACTGAGGTAGATGCCCGTCTTTCGTTCGATACCGAGAAGAGCGTTAAGAAAGCCTTGAAATTGATTGCCCTGTACGAAGAGAATGGTGTCGGCAAGGATCGTATTCTCATAAAATTGGCCTCCACCTGGGAGGGTATACAAGCCGCCAAAATTCTTGAATCCCAACATAATGTCAAATGTAATTTGACTTTGTTGTTTTCCTTTGCCCAGGCTGTAGCCTGTGCTGAGGCTAATGTTACCTTGATTTCACCATTTGTTGGACGTATTTTGGATTGGTATGTTGCCAATACCGATAAGAAGAAGTACGAGCCTAAAGAAGATCCCGGTGTTGTTTCCGTAACCAAAATCTACAATTACTACAAGAGATTTGGCTATAAGACCGTAGTCATGGGTGCCTCTTTCCGTAATACTGGTGAAATTAAGGCCTTGGCTGGTTGTGATTTGTTGACAATTGGTCCTTCTCTACTTAAGGAACTCGAAAATGATGCCGAGGAGGTGTTGCCTCAATTGAATGTTGAGCTGGCCAGCAAAGAACAATTGGAAAAGATCAGCATTGATGAGCCCACATTCAGATGGATGTTAAATGAAGATGCCATGGCTACCGACAAACTTTCCGAGGGTATTCGCAAGTTTGCCGTTGATGCTGTGGCTTTGGAAAATCTCATACGCAGTCAAATGTAAAAGTTTTTAATAATAAAGGTCAAACAGTTTTTATCATGTAAAATACTACTAAAATGGTTTAGGGGACTTCCTTTTTGCTATTCCATAGATAATGATAACTTTACTAACAAACCCCCACAATTTTTGTACGATTAGAAATAAAAATAAAGTAATTTTTTAAGATTTTATAAAATCTTTGTTTTGTATTTTGTTTATAATGGTTGTAATATAAGTATATTTGTTAATATTTAAAGGGGTTTCCTGGAAACTGTTTTTTAAGAAAAGTTTGAGTTTATTAAAAAGTATTCTTACCAAATTCTTTTTGGAGGCTTTTTAATTTAATCAATAGATTTCATTTTACTCAAAAGGGCCGTGGGTAACATTTTCATTTCACCATTAAGCATGCAAATGCTGGTATCCTTATCCGACTGTGAGACCACCTTACCCACCGACTCACGTTCGTCACCATAAATAACCTTAAATTCATCACCAGCCTCTGGCGGTACAGGAGCCAAATGTTCGCTAACCACCGAAACACTGCGATCTTCTTGTTGCAAAAATACCGAGCAAACACCATTCGAAACTGTACGTATGATGCCAGTTTGTCCTACTAAATCAACATCGTCATGGGTATGAATCTTAACCTCAATGTCTGTAGTACACCAATCACCCATGGGTGATTCCAAGCTGGCACCTGGTGTTTGTGGATTGTAAGGAGAATTGGGTGCACCTCCAGGTGTATTGGGTGAATAGCTAGATGGTGATGGTGTATTCATATAGCCAACAGGATAGGGTGAAGGTGCTGGACTTGGACTGGGATTGAAGGGACTATAACTGCGATCAGAGCCATAGAGTGTGCCAGGAGTTTGTGGAGGAAATTGTGTATTAATTTGATAACCAGGAGTGCTGGGATTATAGCCAGGACTTGGGCTGGGCTCTTCCAGTGAATAATCAAAGTCATTACTACGAGCTGGTGTATTGGTAACATTGGGATCCCAGGCTCCGTGACGTGGTGTCATGCTGCCATCATGTAGGGGTGTCATAGAACTGCTATAGGGTGTGCGACCCTCTGAATCCCAATTGGGTGTTTGACTACCCAACAGAGGAGTCTTAGAGCCAGCAGCAGCATAAATTGGTGTATGCGAGCCATAACCAGGAGTACGTGCCGGGGTGCGACCATAGGAAGAAAGACCGCCATCTTTGCCAGTTGCTCCCACAATAGCAATATGATTACGATCCACGGAAATTGTTTGACACGAGGTGTGTAATTCCACACGGGCTGTACTTTCGGTAGCATCCTTAACAATACCCACAGCTCCCTTATAGGGACCACCGCTAATTTTAATGGTTTTATAAAGAATTTCACGATCTCGGGTAACTTTAAAGCCACCACGTCCACCCCGGGCGCCACCGCGAGCCCCACGGCCTCCAGAGGGATGCATAGGTGATTGTATGCGAGGCGACATAAAACCCAAGCCACCAATGGGACCAAAATTATTGGTTTGTGATTTACCACCAGCCAATTGGAGATGGCGTGTCTTGCAAACGAATATACCGCCGTTTTCGGTATACATGCGACAATGTAAAAAGGCCAAACTGCGATATAAATGTTTTATTTCACCCGAACGTCCCTGATAAGCAACAAAAGCATTTAAATATCTAGAAATAATGTAAAAATACAAAAATATAAATTCAAAAACTTACAGCATGGGGACCTTCCATAACTTTAACTATGTCACGGCGTCTTATCTGATTTTGATCTGCATCCAAGGCAATGGTATTTCTATTTTCTCTTCTCTTATGTAGGGCAGTAGGTTTGCATTCAATAACCTTGCCATGCATGCCTAAAACATGGAAATTCTCACGCTCCAAGCGTACAATAACTCCTACATTTTGAGCGCTTTAAAAAAGTAAAATAAAAGTTAACAGCCTCTTAATATTAAAATTAATAAAACCTACTCTAATTGCACTAAATCACCCCATTGGAATTGACCCAGGCAATCTACACCTGTGGCCACATCCGAACAAAGCTGCAAATCTCTGGGCAAAACTTCCAATTCATGATTAGTCAAATCGGAGACCAATACCACACGTGAAGGTTCAACGCGAATAATAAGACCAGTTTCACCCTCATAACGTCCAGCCAAGACACGAGCATGATCACCAGTTTTAAAGAATTTACGCAATTCATTGGCTTTGAAAACCAAAGGATCCTATATTTTTGGGAAATTAAAACATTGTAAAATTTAGTAAAAACTAAATTTTTATAGAAACCTACCTTTAAATCCTGATGCTTGGGCATTACAGTAATCATGCCACCATCAATGGCTATAATCTTGGCCTGTAAATTCTCTAGATCACCCACACAAACTTCAACATTGTCACCCATGGAAAAGGAATGACCAGCAGTGGGATCATCTTTAGCTCCGGTAACAATTTCCAAATTTATATCTAAAAAAAAGATTTTTTTTTATAAAAACCCGACAAATTATTAATTATAAAACTTTTACCCTCTGGCTGTTCTTCAAATCTTTCCAATTCCGCTAGAGTTGGCTTTACACCTTCGGCCTGTATGGCGGACATGGTGAAGTTTTTGTATAAGAAACCCTTGCGAGAATAACGATTGCCCTCAAATAATAAGAAGTCACCATCTGAATGAACTTCACCGCCAATGGCTCTTTAAATGATATGAACAAAAATTAATGATAAAATTTTTAAACAAATCTTTTGTATAAACATACCTAACAGCTTCAGGATCGAAAGGTTTGGCTGGGGGCCTACGTTTCTTCTTACGTTTGCTATCCTCAGATTCCTTTAAGAAAAATTACTTGTAAGAAATAAATGTTTTAAATATTGTAAATAAAACTCACAGTTGCCGTGGTCCTCAAAGCTCCTCGCATGCGTGTATAATCAATACGTGGCAGTAGCTTTAAATGTGCTTGATTTTGAGCCAAATCTACATAGTCCACTTGAGCTATATCATCTTTATAAAGACCTCTCTTCAATCTCACCCATTGCTTAACCTTTAAACCCACTTGTTCCTTAACGACCTTCAAGACGTCTGTCATTTCCTTAATCGGAACCATTTCCTGTTTCCATTTACCCATACGAAGATTACCCACATTCTCAATGGTGGTCTTAACATGAGTTTGTTTATAGGACTCAATGTAAATGTAGCCCTTAACACCCTCAGGAGCCACCACGGATTTGATTTGTAACGGTTCATCGGTGTTGAGGTAAGTCAAGAACTTACGCATCAACAATAAGGCGGTGGCTTTTTCTTCGCCTATGCGACATTTAACCATCCATAAATTAGGATCCCTTTTAAATTGTTGAGAGGTTATATTAATAATTTCGTGCGTTTTATTGTTAAGATACGAAACTTACTTAATACCCGGTAATAAGGTTTGCTGGGTAATTTCATCAGACATTTCTTCGCCTCCATCACCAAAATGTCTTTTGGCTATAGACTCGTCGGCATATTTCTTTCTAAGATATTCTTCAATTTCGTCTTCTCTTTGGGTGCTTTATTTTATTACAAAGGATAAAAATTAGAAATTTAGTTTTAATTTAGAGATTTGTATTAACTTACTCCCATAGATTAGTACCACGTCGTCTTATTTCAATATCACGGGCTGTAGGACCCAATTCGTCAATTTCATTGCCCACTATACCCAACTCATTGGCACCCTCTTCCCATTCATCATCTTCATCAACCTAAGATTAGTTTAAAAGCCATTAATCATTGTTAGCACAAAGATTTTTATTTCTTCTAATAAATACCTCATCGTCGACTTCGGCTTCATCAATAATAAAGCCACCAAAGCGATCCTTCTTCTTTTTCTTGCGCGGTCTATCATCTTCATCCTCTTCATATTCCTCGGAATCCACATCATCACCTTCTTCGTCGTCTTCTTCTTCGGCATCTCGAGAGCGTTGTTTGTGACCTCTTACCGAATTATCCGAACCCGATTCGGAACCCACAGAACGGGAACGTGATCGAGAGCGTGATCTGGAACGTGAGGGTGATCTGGAGCCAGATCTAGATCGTGTTCCGGAACGGGATCTAACGGGGGAACGTGATCTAGAGTGGGCACTTTTTTGGGATTTATTAGAGCCAACGGATCCATCTTCGGAACCACTATCCGACATATTACTTTCCTCGGAATCGGACATTTTGCTGTGGTAAATAAAACAAAAGCATTAATCTTCAATTACCACGAAAAAATCTGTATAAACCAACAAATAACTAACGCCATGTTTATTTTTCACTTTTTTCCTTTAGCATTTTAAAACTTTTTCCCAAGAATTATCACTATTCTAATACTCACCGTAACAAGCTAAAGCTTTATCTGCAAATTTTTGTTAAAATTATGACGAAATTTCTTTTAAATACACTTTTTTTCTGCTTTAAAATTCTATCGCTTCAGCAAAATTCCGACCGAAAAATAAAAGAAAATTTTTTTTAATGAAAACAGGCTGGTTCGTATAAATTAAAAAAAAATTGTTGTGTTGTTACTGTAAGAGAAGATGCCAGATGATTAGGCTGCTAAATACCAAAAAACCGTAACTTGGCTTCACTTTTTTAGAAAAAAACTAGACACAACTTACAGGGTTGCAAATGTTCAAACTATTGTAACTTCTTTAAGCCGTAATTAGCTTCTTTAAGCCGTAATTAGAGTAATTTTTAATAATTTTCACTTGTTCACTACATTTCATACGAGAAGTAGCATTTGTTTTTCAGAAATAGAAAGTAATAATAAATATTTTTAAATGAAAATGGCTTTATTGCCTTTCGAAATATTACCTTTGTTGAGATGGTCCACTTCAAAAGTTATGAAAAATAATTTAGTTCATCGCGCTTAGTAGACCTTTTTCTTAAGTGATTCATCCAATTCTTATATGATTTCACTATGTAATAAGGATTTGTCATAAGCATTTATTTGCAAAGGTTTGAAGGCGGATATATATGGCATTTGTGCGTTTTCAAGTTTCGCATTTGTAATACAAAATAAACTTGATATTTGAGTCTAGAGAATAAGGATTCCAGAAAGACTCCTAAGTAAAAATCCAATTTGTCTCAATGCTGTCTTCTTCCAGGAGTTCAGTTTGCTTGTTCGAGATTTGGTTATACGCTACTAAGATGTTTCATAAGAGAATTAGGACCTGTCTTATCAGTTTTCTTTTGTGTCTTTCATGTTTTCGGATTCATTTCTACAGTTTTCTGTTTTATTTCTGAGATATGCTTAGTCTATCTAAAACATAATTTACACTTTAATACTTTTCTATCTAAATGCAACCACATCTTCGGACAGACGTCTAAATTGTAAGATGGTTCCAAATCTTAGTAACTCTGGATGTATAGCTAAGAAACATGAGATTTAAGATTGCTTTCAGATGATGTATAAGTCTCCTTTGTTGGCTAGAAATTTGGTCTAAAAACCATTACATTGATATTTGGTGAATATTTTCCCTAAGGTAACATTGAAATATAGAGTAAAGACTACTTTGGAATATTTCTCTAGAACTGCAAAAATAACAAAATGTTTTTATATATTTTTTAAACAAAAATCCCATTAAAAACTCTAAAATTAGATTTCAATAGGCCCCTAATTTTTCATTAAAATACATTTTATAATTCTTAAAGCAATAAAACATTTTTACTCAAGAAAGAAATCACGTTTCCTATATGATTTAAACAATATAAATATGTATGTATATGTACATTAAATTTTTCCAAATACGTGATACCTGAAAATTATTTATTTTAAGAATAGCATAATGCCTTAAAACATTCAAGGCCATTTCATTACAAAAGTATACAAAAACAAGTAAAAAAGTATTATGGTCGGTCAAGAACGACTATATTATACACTGTACCACTGACAGTGGACAGAATAAAAACAATTTTAAAAAGTCTTTTTATGCTTAGAGACATATTTGCGATCATTTTTGTCTCCAACAACCACCAACTTTTCACTGCAGAGATAAATCCGATGTTACGCAGAATTTAGATTTTTCTATGTTCAACATCAAATTGCCTTTAAAATGTGAGTTAAAGTCTTCAGAGAGGATAAATAGATCATCCAGATACCTAAAAGCAGAATTCCTTAAGTCCGCAGAAATTGTTTCGTCCATTAGTCTAAAAGCCATAGTCTGTGAAGCATTACAAAGACCGAAATTAAGTACAAACTGGTAAAGATGACGACTGGAGACTGTTAAAGCTGTCATACTTTTGGACTCGTTATCTAAGGTAATCTAAATTAAGGATAGATATCCTCTACTGAGCATTGATGGAGTTTTTCCAAGACTTCCGAAGGCGGATCTCATAACAAAGATGGACTTGTAAGTTACCTTTTGATCTATCAAATCCTTCTTTTCCTTCTGATCTTTCAGATCCGCCTTTGCCTTTTGATCTTTCAGATCCATCTTTGTTATGAGATTTCCTCTGGAAGCCTTATTAAAATTCCTTCAATGTTTGGAACTGGATATGTATCCTTTTTAGTTACTAAGTTAACCTTTCTTGCGTCTAAACACAAGCAAACTTTGTTTGGTTTTATAACCAAATGCATTGGCGAACGCACACTTAGTGCCAATATATGATCAGTTTTTCAACTGAGGCCTTAGATAGGGCAGCGACAGAGGAGGTGAGTGACACTTTCTTGTCATGTGAGAATTGATATTAGAGTGCGCAGTCTTTAATGCTTTAGAGATACCAAGCCTGCAGAACGCTTACTGTCGTGAGTTGGCCAGGTTAGTCTTGAGACTGAGCAGGTTGTTTTTTTGGATCAGTTGGTCTGCGCGGAGCTATATAGAAATTCATCAAATATAAATATCATTGCCGATGAAAATTTATTTTCATTTCGATCGAAAAATAAAAAAGAGGAATTTATATTCGAAATATAAATTATCCCTCATGATGAAAATTTTAAATATCTATAACGATAAATATCCAAACAGAAAAATATTTTATTGATTGTTTTATTTTTGAACTTCTGTTTTGACTTTGAAAAATAAAATTTTTATGAAATTTCAAAATTTTCAACAATGAATGTATGAATATGTTTTCAATTTATTGCAATGTTTTAGGACATCTAAGTTGAAGATGATAGTTCTAATGCGAACTATTGGTGGTTTCTTTGATTCGCGTCGCTATTTCTAAAAAATTGACATTTAAACGTTTTAAACGCATTTTGACAACGATCATTTGTTGCCCAAACCCATTTCAATATAAAATTTGCAACAATAATTGAATTTATTGCTATTTAAACGTCCTAAAGATGCTTTATACCCGGACAAATACAGAAATAAAATTTTAATTTTTTCTATCAAAATTTATTTTCATCGGATGAAAATTTTTTTGAACTGTACTGATAAATATCCCAAACGATTTTTTTATATTTTATTTTCATCGGATTGAAAAAAGAAACAAAATTTTTGAACAAATAAAAATCATGAGGGATTTTTAATATTTTTTTAAACTTCAATGATTGTTTTTTTATGGATTTAAACATGAAAATATTGTTTTAAAAGTATTAATATCCGGTCTCTGCTTCGTACCCAGAAGAGTTCTATATCGGATTGTCTCGCCATCTAATTTAGGGATGTTCGTCATTCGAAAAGATAAGGAATGAATTTCGGCCTGGCTATCAACACAGAAACGAATATCTCTGTAGTATATTTCGTGGTACCTTAGCCATTTACTAGCCCTATAAATGGCTTTTTCAATTTAGATCCATCCGTGTATGACTCCACGGACTCCACAACTTAAGGACTTGGAATGTGCTGATGACGTGTGTCTTCTAAGCCAAAGCTCCGGCTATCTTCAAGAAAATACTAATGCTATCACTGTCGAATCTCGGGCAGCTGGGCTGGAAATCAATATTTCCAATCAATATTTCCAATATGGTGCAAACCCGTCAAGACACATTAATGTGGATAACGAGGTTATTGGATGCGTCTTCTTCTGTTATCCTTGACTCCCAGTGCGCCTCATTGGATGCGTAGGTACCTTTAATTATGTTGGAAGTATGCTATCTACAAAAGGTGGTGCCGACGAGGATATTGAATAGCGAATTAATAAGGAAAAATCTGTTATTTGGAAATCTCGGCAAATATCAATACAAATAGGATGTACTTGTTGCCTGGGTTTCCTGCTAACAAGTAATAACTGTATTCAATTCCTACTCACACCTCTTCGTGGTACATCTTGTAAACCTGTACAACCTAGTTGAAGATGCGGTAAGCAACCCGAGTGAGATTCTAGGTCAGGACTAACGCGAGGGGGAGTTCTCGTGGAGTCATTCCGATGTATTTGGTCTAAGGGTCTAAGATTATTGTTCTTGGTAAAGTACGAAACTGTAACGTCTGTTTAACATGTTAGTTGCGGCTGCAAGTGGGCTCCGATCGAGCGTCTCGCTTTGCAAACGTGGCTCTTGTCTTTTAATACATCATCCATCGACTTAGCACTTACGACGTTATAAGCATGGAAAGAAACAACATTACAGAATATACTACTGTAAGGGGTAATCAGGCGATTTTGGAGGTGCCTAATCTATGCAAGAACATCCTGATGAATGAAACCAATTTGAGGACCTATGCTCCATTGGGAGTCAAGGATAACAGAAGAAGAAGGAGTTACGAGAATATACAACTCGAATATCAAGTCCATGCTGTATTACGGCTGAGAATCTGGAACAAATGCCATCGATATCAGCCTGCAAACCTTTGCAAACAAATGCTTAAAATATGGTGGCCGAATCGTATAAGAAATGAAGATCTACTTGACGCGACAAACCAAATCCCTGCTTCTATAGAGTTATGTCAACGGAAATGGCGAAATACTAACATTACTCAGCAATCGCTTCGTTGGAATGAACAGGGAAGAGGTCGTCGTATTGGTGCAGCTACTAGAACGTGGAGAAGGCCAATTGATGTGGAGTTGCAAGCAGCAAGCTATTCATGGAATAACGCATGTCTAACATCTCGCAATAGAGTCCGATATAAAATAATGGTTAAGGTCCTATGATGAACTGGGAGTCAAGGATAACAGAAGATTTACTCCAGGAGCCCGTCTACAAAATCGAATGGAGTTTCAGAGAATACCGTAGTCAATGCCGGGGTTGATGATGAGTTTTTTCAAAATAGTAAAGTGGCCTATATAAATTACAAGGATCGGCAAAAATCCAAAATTCCCTTCACGCCTATGTTGGTGTAGGGTATAAGTACACAAAAATGTTATCAAAAATAATTAAAGCCGCAAAAAAAAAAGAACGCAGCTACAAGTTGGTCATGTTATGAACGAAAAACAAATTACATTTTTCCTCATTACACATATTTTATCTAAATGCAATTATATAAGAATTTTCGAAATTTTTGTAATAAAAAAAAATTAATTTAGAAATAATAAAAAAACAATTGAAATTTATGTAGCATTTCTTACGAGAAACCACCCCCTCAAATTAAACATAAACTTTTATTTTAGAAAGTTTCTTGACCTTTTCTCTAAGACATTTCTGGTAACAAAAAAAATTAAAATATATATAAATAAATTTATCTAGAGTATATAAAATATATTTTAAATTGTTTATTATAAATATAAATGTGAAATGTGCAGGTTTTTAACAAAAAAAAAAAAAAACAGAAGAATATTTAATATTAGATAATTATAAACTAATTTATTATCACATTGGAATGTTTTATTATTGATTGATCTATTAAAATTATTAAAAATTAAGTTTTCCTTAAGATTTCTAATGACTTTATACTTAAAAAGTGTTTGTATATGACATAAATATTTATGTACTAGATAAATACGTGTTGAAAACAGATTATAAATATAAAAAAAAATTAATATACAAAATATATGCATAACAATCGTATAATTTTATATACTATATAAAAGATATATAAAAGATTTATACATAATCGTATTTATATATAAATAATCTTTTTTTTTGTGTTTGTATATGTATGTGTTCAAGTACATATTTTTGTACTATCCTTCGAATACTAGAATTTTTGACATTGCATGTCTTATTTTTATTTATATCTAAAATAAGTATGAGGTTCTGTAATAATTTTTCCACTTTTGTTATTGTTTCATTTGGTGCTTAGAAAGCAGTGGCGTATCAATGTTAGCAATATTTTTTTTTTTTTCAAAATTACACATATATTCCGGACCTTTCTAGCTTGCATTGAATAGGTTTTTGCAACGTGTTTTCCTTATTGAACTGCCTTGGCTAATCTGGGCTCGATTCCTCATTCTATCTGTGTATTAAACAGGTTTTTCACTTACTTTTTAAAGCTACTGTTCCTGTGGGTCTCGCTTGCGATACTTATTAAGGCAGGCGGGTTTCGGAGAGGGATGGCAAACATTATACAATTGTTCTTGTTTACATTTTAAACCTGATTGGTCCAAAAAGAAGTTCACTGAAGTTCCAAACTCAGCCGGGAGCCTAATTGCTATTTTTGCATTGTTGTCCCAATAACAAAATGAGTTGAATGACCTAGTCTTCTTCTGTTATCCTTGACTCCCAGTGGAGCATAGGGCCTTAACCATCTTTTCATATTTCGATATGAAAGGATAGTTGAGGCCCTATGCTCCACTGGGAGTCAAGGATAACAGAAGAAGATTAGGGAGATGTTAGGCATACATCATTCCATTAATAGTTTAATAGCAATGTTGGTATTTGGCTTACGAAGTGTGTGGCCTACCCATCGCCATTTCCGTTGACATACCTCTATAGAAGCAGGGATTTGGTTTGTCGCATTAAGTATATCTTCATTTCTTATGCGATTCGGCCGCCATATATGTATCAAGGATTTGCCTTAAGCATTTGTTTGCAAAGTTTTGTAGGCGCTTATCGATGGCATTTGTGCGTTTCCAAGTTTCGCAACCGTAATACAAGACTTGAAATTCGAGTTATATCTTAGTTGTTGTTGATTTTTGCCGAGAAATAGCTAGGAGAATGCCGAATGCAGATTTTGCCTTATTAATATTTCCAGCTTATTATTATTTCCAGCCCAGCTGCCCGAGATTCAACAGTAATAGCGCTAGTGTTTTCTTTAAGGTGACCTGAGCTTTGGCTTTATCGGTGACAACAAAGTACCAAACTACCAAGACAATAAACTTTCTGGGTAAAAATCTTCGGCGTTATGTGTATGGTAATATGTGCTTAGCTGATTAACCCTCTGCAACTGACGTAAACAAATTTTACTATTATATTGACGTGGTAGACTGCCAGACAACATTTCCATGGCTTATAGTTTCCAAGATCCGATTTGTAAAACTAATAAAACTCTTTTTGTTTATGAGTATAAATTATTATTTTTATAGTTATTTTAAAGTTACGTATTGCTTTATCGGCATGTTTTTTCAGACAATTAATTTTAGAACAAAACTTAATTACTGTTGGCGTCTGCAAAACAACTACGTCAGTCGCAGAGGGTTAATTATTTCTTACATCTTGCACAAAAATAGTAAACACATATGATATATCAATCACTCTGTCTTTAAAAAAAGTTAGTTTTTCATGGTCGCCCTGTAAGACGTTTTGGTTTTGAAGCAAATTCCGTTACTTTTGTTAACTAGCAAAAACAATGTATAGTAAACACATGATATTATCTTAATCACCCTGTGTTAAAAAAAGTTACTATTTAATGGTCACCTGTAAGATGTTTTGTTTTCTAATCAAATTCCGTTATTTTTGTTAACTATGTAGCAAAAACAATGTTGCCAACGGCAAATTAAAGTTAAAAGCTATTTCTTAAAACTAAATAACAGTTAAAAAAATAATGGTGTTTGTGCTAGAGATTTCAAGGCGCAGCGTCTCCAGATAGATACGACTCTGGTAAAAACATACAAAAAAATATTATAACCTTAAGCACTGTCTAAAAAATGCTTAAGAAAATCAAAACAGCAACGGTAATAGCAACAATAAAAGATAGCTACAAACAGCTTTTATAGCTTCGGCAATAAGCTGAAAAAACCCATCACCAAAGACAATTTTTTTCTTTGTATTTTCCTTAGGCATTATGAATATCATTGGAAACAAAAAAACTCAAAAACGTATGTAGGTATATAGAGAAAAAAATTAAGAAAAACGACATAAACATCATCTACAGGAATATATGCATTAATTTTTGTTCTTTAAAACAAGAACGAACCAACGTAGCAATAACAAAAACAACAATAGATAAAGAAGAAAACAGCCAGCTAAAAGCACACTAACTAGTACGTGTAGCAGCTAGCCAACCCATCATCAAGCAAATAGTATAAGCAGCCAGCAGCTAGCCTGGCTGACTTTCGGGCTGCCTTTGCTCGATGGATGGATGTGGTCGTTGTTTTTTTTTCTTTTTTAGTTTTTAATTATTTTTTTATGTATTTGTTTTAGTTGTTGTTATTATGAATTTTGTAGTGTTTCAATGTTCATATATATTTTTATATATATATACAAATGTATGTACAACAAATGATGATTCTTTTTCTTTTCTAATATGCTAAAAGTATTTTCCCGGGCAGTAGAGAGTTTACGTCTGTCTGGGAATTTTGCCAAAAGCAACAAATTCTGTAATTCAGATAGACACTCTCATCAAGCACTTTCTCCCTGTGTTTAGTCGCCGTCGATCGTTTCAAAAGCGCGATCTTTTCCTTAGTTCTTTCTATTTTTTGGCTGGGCCAAAAAATAAAATAATTTTTTAAATTATATAAAAATTTTCGGTTCGCACAGCATTTTGAGAAATAACAATTATTTTTGTAAGTTTCAAGTTAAAAATAATTGTAATAAAATTGAAAAAGAAAAACTTGAATACAACTTCTGACAAAAAAAAGCCTGAAAATCATTAAAAAATAAAACAAATAAACATTAAAAGAGTAAAATATTAAACACCCCAAAAAAAAAAAGGATAATTGAAAAAAGTGCTTTAGTTTTACTTTTATTAAAATTAAGTATAAAAAATTAAGAAAGAAATGTTTTAAGTAAAAATTAAAAAAGTGCTTTTTTGAGTTTGAAAATTTCAAGAAACCAGTAGCAAAAAAAAACCCTAAAACCAAGAAAAAGTTTGAAAGTTTGAATTTAAAGTTTTTAAAAAACAGAGTTGAAAAATATTATGACAAACTGTTTTCTAAAGTTTATATAAAGAAATTAAGAAACTAAAAGTTCCAAAAACCAATTTTAAACCTGTATCTGGGATATACACATTAATGAATACCTAAAAATGTTATATAAAAGAAATTTTTGTATTTTGTTTGAAAATATTATTAAATTGCGCTGTTGTGCACTGAAATACTAAAATAATTGTATTAAAATACACAAGTTATTTTTTTATAGTGTTTGTTAGTCAAAGATTTTTCCTGAATTAGAGATTTTTCAAAATCAAAATATATAACAAAATATAATATTTTAATATTTAAACAAATTTCATGCACTCATACATGGAAATGTATGTGTATAATGAAGATAGTTCGTGTTGTGTATTAGCCGTAGTACCCTATATCTACACTAGATATAAAATGCTAGGGAGACTTGGTGTTTACACCCTGCTAACCTTGTTATGACGTTGACATTTAACTCTAAGATATAATTAATTTTGGCGTTAATATTAGTTATTTAATTTCTTTTATCTTAACGTCACTTTAACATTTTATCTATATTAAGGTTAAATTCTATTAAGACATAATGTTAACGTTAATAACGTTATATGGTTATACAAATAGAGTCATCATTTTAGAATCTATGTATAATGTAGATAGACTGATGTAAATTAGCCGTCTACACTAGATATAAAATGCTAGGGAGTCTTAGTGTTTACACCCTGCTAGCTTTGTTAAGACGTTAACATCTTATATCAATTTTAATATTAGTTATTTCAATTGCACTTTATTAATTTTTTTTTCATATTAAGATCTAAAAATAGCGTCAGCATTTAACATTAAATCTTTAATATATATAAATAAGACATGGTGTTTACACCTTTCTACCCTTGTTAAGACGTTGACATGTAAATCCAATAACGAATATTAGTCTCTCTAACATTAAGTTAAGACTAAAATTTTATTAAGACATACTGTAAGCCATATTGCATTATAGAAAAGCGACATCATTAGATAAAATTCTGTTTAGACATAATATCACAAGTTATTAGATATATATGTTAAACATTTTGAACTTTAAATAAACCTATCGGTTATGTTTTGTCTGTATTAGAAATAAAATGCTGTTAAGAGATTATGTAAAGATCCTGTTAGTCATTTTAAGGCATTGAAAAAACTCCATAATATTATGTTATTTTGAATCATTTGATGTTTATTAAAGACATCATTGTACAGCTTATCATGATATATTAATTGCTGATAAGACCATGTTAGTCTTCTTATAAAGCAGTATGAACTTTATCATGTATTACTAACATAAATGTTAAGGATTATGTTCATAACATTAAGTCTAATGTAAGACATTACGTATTTTACAGAGACGTTGCTCTTGCCTTTTGTTTATGCAAGACGAAAAAAGTCATGATAAAAAGACCATATTAAAAAGACTTAGAAAGAAAAAAACTTAGAAACTCATATTTTATTAGCCTAAAACTTTTAACATCAAGTATAGACGTCACTAAAAAGCTTTTTTACATTAACAATAGCCATTAATATAGAAAATCTGATCAAACTGGACTTATTATAATGTAGTTTGAACTTTAATATGCATGTCAATAGCCTAATGTCTACACCTTCAAATCATATCTTCATTAGACATTGAATTATGTTAATACATCATGTTAATTATATTACATATATACATCTTAGTATATATGAGACTATTAAGACTGTTAAGACTCAAGAATGTCATTGATTTCATGTCGTAACATTATGACATATACACATCAAGTGTAGACGTCAGCTGTACAGCTTCTCTTTATCTATTGTAGACAGCAACATTGAATCATATTTTCCCTATATATCAAATGCTGTTAGGATTTAAAGTTAATTCTATGTTAATTGTAATTCTATATTGTATAAGATCTACTTTCTGTCATGTCGTCGTTTTATGCCGTATAAAACATAGACTTAGACTTCAACAGTCAAACTTAATGTTATTCAATTATTGATTTATGACCTAACTAATGTCATTAATAAAGACACCGCAATATTTTCGATGACAGTGTAAGGTGACTTTAATATCATAAAGAGACGATATTTAGCATTTTTAACTGTTAGCCTTGTAGAAAAAGCTTTCACATCTTACACTAACATAAATGTTAGCGTTAGTTTTTAATTCTTCTTGTCTAAACAATGTAACAGACAATGTTATCGTTAATCTTTAATACTACTGTTAGCTGGTGTAGACAATGCTATCTGGTGTTGACAATACTCCTTGTCCGGTGTAGACATTATCTTAAAACTTTTGGGTTATTTCTTAGGTAAGGCTAATCTAGTGCTTTTTTGTGCCTAGATTAGCCATATAGTTATTTAGCAAAAAAAGCTTAGAGGCTTTTTACGTTTTATTTTTTTTAAGAGTGTGTGGTAGCATTTCACCTATTTATTTTCACATACACTGACATTTTTTTATACTACAATATTAGTTTTTTTTCGTAGAAAGAAAGACACTCTCCCCGAAATAAAAATTTATTAAAAATAAACCATCATATATTCAAGGTTTCTAAATCTTTCATTATACTCACACATACCAACACTCAAAATTCTAAATGTTCTTGTTTTTTTTCTTAAAATCTATATATAATATTTATTTATATATAACGTAGAGAAGATTTTCATATATACGACGTAAATATTGTCGTTTGCTAATGCTCAAGAAAATTTTCGAGGTGACATGAGCAGCAGAGTTTGAAAAAAAAAAGAATCTAAAACAACAAACACAAATTTCAAATTTTTAATAATAAATTATACGTTTTTAATGAAGAAATTAAAAATATTTACCTTAAATTTTCAGTTGTCA